>JAANDH010000103.1:0-332440 GCA_011799765.1 Nymphaea thermarum
GAGAGGGAGAGAGAGAGAGAGAGAAAGAACTTCTTTCATATCGTCCCCTAATCTCTATTTAAAGAGAGATTAGGGCACGGCTGTGGCTGTTACATAATTAAGACATAAAAAGTTATAAAAAGACAAAAGGGAACTCTAACTTTTAAATAATCAAATAACTACCACACTTAAAAATAAACTTTGTTATTTCAACAAAAATAATATAAGCAAACAAATACCACAATCTAATGAACACTGTGGCATAAGAAGGATAATGCAAAGCAGTAAGTGTAAATATGGACATAAAGATTTCAGGTAGATTGCCTATTGTGTCTCATATGTATACTATACAGCCAGTGTCAAAAATTTGAACCTAGACAAACCTCTCAACATCCTTCAAAAGGTAGAGTGCAATGTTAGCCTGTGTTGGACATTTGGCCTGAACTGAACAGGCCAAAAACCCAAACGAGACATTTCTTCCAGCTGCACTCCAGAAGGAAACCCACTCGCTGCTTCAATAACTTTTGGCGGTGCGCAAGTTGATAAATGTGCTTGAACTCCATCACAAAAATCAGCCATCTTCCCACTCCTCTGCAGCACAAAATCGCCTCCGTAGATGAACATATGAGTACCGTTAACCATGGCTTCCGTAACAGCTAGAGAACTAGTGAAGAACTACACATATTCTCTTGTTTGGAAAAAAAGTGAACATAAAAGTTATCAAGATATTTTGCAGTTAAGTAGTACTAGAGAGCACAGGGCAGTGCTTTGCAGAAATTAACAGTTAAGGAAACAACATTTATTTCTGCAACTTGCATGGGTTGGTGGAAGCTTAGGAAAATTTCCTAATACAACTTAGGTAAAGCAATGACCAAAAGGAGGGTCGAGGACCATCATCCTTCAAAACTTCGATTTTTAGTGGCATAGGCATGAAGTAACTGTGATGGGACCAAATGGCAACCGAAGAAGATCCAAACACATTTCCTGCATTCCACACAAGAAATTCAAAATGCCAAAAACCATGATTTGGTCATCACCGCACGTACCAAGAAGGTCAAATAGGAGACACAATCAGCTCATTTGAATGGAAAACAGGATAGTAACTTCTAGATAACGAGGTTTTGCACCTGATTTCTTTCTTGACGACCTTTACATAATCATGTTCACCCAAAGCAGCAAAACTGGATGAAAAAAAAAACAGTTCATGCAGTTCGTGCTACTAACAATATATAAAAGAAAGCATACCACCTAAGAGACGTCAGTGCCTTTTTGCAAGTATCTCAACAGCAGTGCCGACTATATTAACCTCTGTCATATTGGAATATCAACTGCACATATTTGAACTATAGGTGCAGAACATAAATAAAGCAGATCATAAATAAATGTGGCTTCAACACAAGGGACAGAAGAAAATGTGAAAGATATCAGGATTTCCTGGACAGGCATGAATTTTTATATTTTGAATAGTAAACAGCGCTTAGAAGTTCTAAAGATTTGACATGTCCAAGTTAATCAAATCTTTCATGTGCAGAAATTTTTATTGAATCTGCTCTTACCAAGCACTTGGCTTCATATAACCACCTACAAGACAAAAAAAAGGTTTAAATGTTTGTGTCTATTTGACCATGTATATAAACTGGTGGATAAATGTAATAAAATGAAGTAAACATAAGAAGATGTATGTTTCTTTGTCATGCAAATTGGAACACCTTCTCATATCTGGGAAGATAACCCAATGGGGGACCTGCATATGAAAGAGAATATGAAGACTACTATGACAGTTTTGAATCTTACAGATATCATCTTATCCTATCGGTCGTACATAAGATAGTTCTTCACCTTTCGCTTTCTCATTGAAGTAAGCTTTCAGGAAAAAACTTTTCCAAATCACACCAACCTGAAGGTTTGTGCCTTCTATGAGAGTCTCCTCATAAGGCCTATTGATAGAAGTTAATTTTCAGCTTGAGAAAAAGAAGGATAAACAATACAGAATAAGGTCTGCATGATTGTTAGCATGTTCCTAAGTTCTTAAATATGATTTTATTCTTTATGCTAATCGCATGTTCAATATGTTACATGAACTATATATTTCATTTTAGGAAAAAATTTACCAGAAGGCAGTTAAACAAGTCCCTGTGACAAGTGAAATGGTGGAACAATGCCAGGAGGAGAAAGTGCAGAGTCGTTCAATGGAAAATATCCAGCAGCAAGGACAGATTCCATACAAATATAGGATTCCTCGTCCTTTCATAGGCTTGTCTAACACAAGAGTAATACCACCCAAATGAAGCAGATCTTTCACATGTACCAGATCGTCTAAGGTCTGTCAGACTAAATGTAAGAACCATTCTAAAGAAGTCATCTTAGACAGAAAATATAATAAGGGTCATCCTGCATACCTACGTTTGCAAGATCTTCATAAATTCAAATTGAAGCATCATCATCCACAGTCTATGGTTCTAATAGGAATACATATACAAGTAGTGACTGGAGAGAGAAGATAAGAACTTAAAAAACTACTACAAATGTTTATTTATGCAGAAAAAAAAATTGTACTAACGATATTCACATGGAGACCATTTTCTGCCACACACACAGTACATTATGATAAAAAAAATTGAAAACACAATCTAGCCCACTTCTATTCTGAGATAAGTGAACTGACAAATGGTCTACCTCCAAAGGGAAGTTATAACCCAAAGAAAATGATGAGCTATCATGGCAATGTGTCTTCTTCGGTTATGAATTTACTTGCTTAGTTAAGATTATAGTCATCTATATTGCATCTGATCTGTTGGCTGCTTTGTTTTCTTCTTTCTCGTTTTATTCAGTTACTGGGTGTGCGAGATGAATTCTCCAATCAATTTCTTGCACGATACTGCTAATACAATCACACCTTCTACTGTCACAAGATATTTATGTGTATTAGTAAGGACAACATGTAACTTTCTCTTATAGGCTGAAATAGCAGCAGTCATGAGGTGTATAACACTGTGTAAGCTATTTTTCTCATACTAGTACTTCATGCAGGGGCATCAAAGCACCTTCAATAGCAGATCTGATTCTTCCAGGCCTCAAGGCCTATCTTTTCCAAATTCAACCTATTTGCATCTGTAGCCTGTAGAAGTGCAAGTGGTTGAGAATGTAACACACACTGAGACAAACATATAGTAAAAATGAAGCAAAGAAACTAAGGGGGATTAAGTTTGAACAAAAATAACTACAGCAACAGGTTACCTTTCCAACTAATTGAACATCCCAACAAACAGGTTTCTAACTAATAATCTAATATAAGTGAATATACTACTTAAAGATGAGTTTGAAATTGAACTCAGCCGACTGCCAGATGTTGCTGGATGACAAAATATTTAAAAAGTGTCAGTCAAAACACCATCTAACAGAATAACTACCAACGGTTTATGGTATAGCCATGGTTTATAATGTTTTTAACAATGGTTTATGGTGCTTTAGTGACAGTTTTTGAAAATTTTGTCATGCATAAGCCGGCGAATTTCTATAGTATATCTGTCTACTGCTAGTTCATCCTACACAAGGTGTTTAATTTCAATAGTGTTTTCTGACATGGTGAGTTCTAGTATAGATAATGGATACATTTCTCTGTGCCACCCACTCTTATGAATGATTTAGAACTTGCAAGAAATGCAGGTGGCTTAGGGCTCCAAAAAATGAACAGACTGTGAAAAAAGAACATATGGACTGAAATGGAGCTATCAAGCTAAGAGAACCATAGAAAAGAAGCACTTGCAATGCAGTAAAAAACGGATCTAAAATTCAAAATACACAAGAACCTATGTCCCATAAGTAGAGGTACAAGTTCAAGTACGGGTATGGGTACAACAATTTTAGAATATCTTTGTACAGTGGTATGGCAGAAAAAAGTGAGTGAGTGTGTGTGTGTGTGTATATATATATATATATAACACATCATTAAGACAATTTTTAATATTCCCTTTCATAATTTCTACATGTAATCTCATAAAATAATTAAACTAACAAAAATGTGGTTAAAATGTAAGAAAAAGTGAAAAAAAAAATCTTTTGGATCAGTTCCGACCTGGAACTGACCCAAACGTAGCACTACCACACCACCGTACTGGTACTAGTACGTGGGCATAACCCATGTACCACTATGACGTAGACAATAACAAATATGAATTTTAGGAACAGCCAGAAACCGTTCCTAAAAGTATCAATGATGGTTCTAAAAAGCCCCTCCTGCCATTCCTATAGGTACACTAACAAATCTCCTTTAGGAACGGTTGTTAACTGTTCCTAGTGAGAACCTACAAGGAACGTTCCTAAAGGTACAAGTTGCACTACAATAAGAACAGTTTGTGTAACGAGACCTAATCCTTAGTAACACTATTAGAAACAGCTTTGCTTAACTGTTCCTAATTCATTGCATATATATGGGGGTGAGAGAGAGAGAGAGAGAGAGAGAGATACCGTTAGTTCATAAGAATAATTTGTATTATCAAAAGAATTTTGTCATATAACACAAAATTTTCACAAAAGTTGTTATTGTATCAATTACATCTAGCTTTTGCAAATTTCATTTGGACGTCTGAAGCTTTCATGATCTCTAAGAAAACACAAGTTGTGAAACTCATGTAAATTTAGTTTCCTGAAGCTTTTAATATTGGTGCACCATTAAGAACCTCACTAACCTTGCTGAATGTATAAGGGGAGATTGTGATGATGTTATTTCCCTTAAAAAGTAACTGGCAACAGTTAACCAATTAAACAAAATGCAACATAAAAGTTGGTAGTACCTGTAAGTTCATAAAAAGCCGACAAATAAACTTGCAATTTTAGCTTTAGGACTTTTTATATTTAGCAACTCACAAAGATATGGCCCTTTTAATATATCTGCCCCTTTACCATCATTTTTTGGCAGTTGTTGCTGAAGCTTTCCTATCTGCTTTTTTAAACAGGGTCTTCAATTGATAATGCACATATGACCCATACCATAGCTACAAAGCATAATACCACATGACACATAAGCAGGGTTTTTTTCTTTAGAAGTATGTCCAATGTAGAATGCAATTCTACAAGCATGTCTTTGAGAGCTTAAAATTTCATTGATGGGCAGTTCTAGTGAAACATAAAATCCTTAAATTAGTAATGCTCAATAAGCATAACAAATATAGAAAAAAAAATAAAAAACAAGCTTTCAAAAGTTTTCCAAAGTTTGAGAACTCAGGAATGGAGAAAGGCGATTTCTTGTAGTTGCCAATAGTAAATGTTGGTGCTAGAGCAACAATAATGTCCGTTGGATTTTTGCTTGGAGCCATCTTTTCAGCAAGTTATTAAGATTTCACCTTTTTTAGTAACCAAAGTGATATCAAAAGGTTCTTTAAAGGAACCTGAAATGAAGAATACAATAATTTTTGAAACATATTCTTATGTGCACATTTTAGATAAGCAAAGAACATGTGTAATTATAAAGGCTCATCTCAAGTTGGAAGAGGCAAATCTAGCAAAAAAAAAAAATGTTTGGCATCCTTAAAATCATGATGCATAACATACCTCAACTCATAGCCTTGGAAATGTAGCCTAACCAAGACATAGCAGCTGGTCTCATGGTGGCCACTATGTATGAGCCTGATATGTATACCATTTTCTGAAATGGTCCCTTTTGAGTTTTGTTCTCTCTAGATGATTTGAACATCCAATATATATAAGCTAGAACAGTGAAAATGAAAAGAAAATTGGACAAAGAATTAACTAACTAGATAAAAGAATAATCTATTGATATGTCTTCCTTTAACACATTTTCACATGGTTCAAGGTATAGTTGATGCCTCCTAAAGAAAGTTGAACTACAGAAAGCCAGACATGGCCATATAAAACTTTTATCGGGACATACTGCATTTGTTCAATCATACAGTTAAATTTGACATATTTGGGCTGTATAAACAATCAAAAGGCAAGGGGAAACAATCTATGAAGCAGAAGAAAAATAGAAGAAAGAAACATGTTCCATTAAATCTTTAATTTTCTTTACTTTTGTGTGAGAGAGAGAGAGAGTATATATATATACACACACACACACACACACATACATAAGAGAGAGAGAGAGAGAGAGCAGATCAAAGGTGCATACCTTAAAACGAAGATCGCAGGAGCACAAATCTTCTAGTCTCAATTTTCAACAGCAAGATCAATCTCCAATTTAAAAGCTCCACGCTATCCATCATCAAACTGAGAATGAAATTCTCAGATGCAAGCAAATCAGGTAATTGGAACACAGTGTAATGATTGGCAGAGAAAGGTTGATGCCAATAAAAGTATTGCTATTACAATGATAGGTGGCAACTGCTTTGTTGGGTTCCAACAGGAGAGGAAAAGCGTACAAACCCGAGCCCTTTGTGGATCCCTTTCTCATCTCCCATCAATTTTATAGAAGTCATAGTACCATATTTGCTGAAATATTATTTTGTTTGACCATCATGAACTGCATCGTCAATGTTTTATCACAAACTCATCTGAACCCTGAGCAGTGAGCAGAGCAACGTTTTGATCGTGGTTAGAAACTGAAAACGGCAACGAAGAAGAGCAATACCTGGCTCTCAGCTAATCCAGAAGATGCCTAATTATTAAGAAAACATGGCGAATTCAAATTAGAAAATATTGAGATATTTCATAAAAGATTTTTGGAGACATAGAAAACCAAGGCCATCTTCCCAAAAGTAGATATTGGATTACATGGCACTTGATAATTTTTTTCATTGTGCCTTTCCTCATATTGTACACCTTGGATTTCTTCACGCTCTGTTTTCTTCTGAGCTCTAGCTACATAAACAGTATGGTTCCCACAGGGTGATTCAGAAATTCTTGAAAACAAAATGTTCCCGACTTGGGGCGAGCTTTGGCAACACAAGATAGCTTCGTGAGAAACAAACAATTGAATTTAAAATTGCAAATGAATCTTGAGATTCTGTACAAGACGCAAAAACTGTACAAAATAGAATAGAGAATAACAGGAGAGAATGCATTTCAGCATTTACAGTCAACACCAAAAGGGTATGCATCTGCAGCAGGTTTCGCCTCTAGCAGAGCCATCCTCCATTTCAGCAGGTTCAGTCCAAGTATTGAGCCTATCTAGCATCTGTTTTCTCGCTGTTTCGATTCCTTGACAACATTCTGACAGTTGCTTGTCCAACTCTTCAATTTTTTGCACCAAATGGCTTGATCTCTCCACCATCAAGCTGTCAGGAAGAATTCCGTTGCCTTTGTTCCTGGAAATGAGCCCTCTGTGGCATGCCAATCTTGTTTTATGGTGCGTCAAAGCCCTCACCGAGAATCCGATAGCCTGCAGTTCACGAATCAAAACAGAGCTGCTCACGTTCAGGACGTTCGCCGTCTGCAAGCGTGCCTTGATGTCGCACTCTTCCTCCTTCCAGAAGTTCTCCACCCATGAAGTGAGTGGACCAAAGGTGGCTGCAGTGACGACAGCGGCAGGAAGTGCAGCCAGCAACGGTGGTGCATGCACAGCCGCTGCAATGCTGGCGCAGACTACCGCGCCAACGAAAACAGTCAAAAAAACAGAGTGGATGACCTTCCGTCGTCTCAATAGCGTCTGGATTCTCTTGGATTTGCTGAGTCTGAATTGCCCAAGCTTCCTCAACATCAAACCATGAGCTGCCATCACCTTGTCAAGGGAGAGAAGGACATCATCGATTAATCTTCCGTCCACGGACACCTTGGTCTGTGGAAAGCTGCGATCCCCAAATGCCTTCAGACAGCCTTGCATGTCGTATAGAAAACTCAGCGTTTTGTAGCTGAGATCCAGGTAATCCATCACAATCCCATAAAGCTGATCGTTCTTCAACGTTGCATCTGTGAGCATAGAAATCTCTCTGCTAGCATCTTGGTTGGCACGGATAAAGCACTCCGCGGCGTCACTCAGAGAATGGAAGGAAGAGACGGAGGACCCAGCCTCCGTCCTTTTTCTCCACCGGCGGAGACCCTCGATCAAAGATTTCATTTGTAAGAGCTGTTCTGATCCCTATGAGAGATTTGATTGCAGGGAGAAGGATGTAGGAACGAAGGAGCCTCGATTCCAGATAAAGAAGGAGCAATCTTGGAACAGAGAAGGAAACTCCAGATAAAGAAGGAGCAATCTTGGAACAGACAAGGAAACTCCAGATAAAGAAGGAGCAATCTTGGAACAGAGAAGGAAACTTTCGACTGGAGATTTATAGCAGATGAAGCATCCCGGGCAATTTCAAAAGTTTTAAGAACCTGAATTTTGGCGGAAAAAAGTCAGTGCTCGGATTGATATATCCGTTGGGGAGCCCAGCGTCTTTACATGTTGAATGCAGACATGTTGAACGTGCATTCAATGATTGCCGTTACTATAAGCATAGCCACTGTTCACACCACATCCCAGAAATGAATTTGTTGACTCTTATTTTTTATTATCCTTTATATTTTTTTACCAATTCTTGAAATACATTTCTTAGGCCTTTTCTTTCACGATCGTCTAGTGAAACAGGTTTCGGGTAAGAGTGTGGTGTGAACGATTGCCATTTCTTTTACGTTAACTGATACGTTCTCTAAGAGTTAAAGGGCGTTTGTAAGGGTGGACGTTTATAGGATAATTAACATAGAGCGGAGTCGAAGTCCATACTTTAACGTTACAGCCAAAACGTGTCCTAAGATGACAATTCCCCTTTATAGAAAGGGTGCAATCTTTTCATTTTCTTCTTTTTTTTGGTGGCCATTAGGACCCTGTCCCTAAAGTATGAATAAGAGCCTCAGTAAAGGGACAATAAGTGCAGGATGCTGAGAATGGAAACTTACCAACGGCACAGCTAGGCCTTCATCCTGGTCTCATTACTAAAGGCTGATAAGCAAGTCCCTGTTGTAGGTGGATTGGTGGAACAGCACCGGAAGGAGGAGGTACATAGTAGTTCAATGGAGAATTGCTAGCAAGAAAGACAGGTCCATGAGTCCAGCTATTCCTCCCATTCGTTGGGCATGCTGAAGCTGCACTTGTGCCTGCCTAATTCATTTTTCTTGTGCAATAGCAACATAGAAAGGCTTTCCATGATATGGATTGTAGGTGAGGAAGACGGATCAACAGATGCTCTTCCTCTGTACTCACTAATTCGACAAGCAAGAGTTCTTACCTCTTGTAAGCACTCATTTGAGTTGAATTGAAGAAAAGATCAATACAGTTTATCAGTCTGTGTTCGTGGAAGGAAGTCATAGAAGATTTATTACTTTCACGTCTCCCTGACGCAGTACGTGTCAAATTACACTCCCAGGTCCGACTAACAAATCTAAAATAAAGTTTCAGAAGATCCATGTTTATTTACATGTGGTGATTTCTACAGGGTTCTACAGAACCCCATAAATAGGTGAACGTAAAGATCATCACCAAGGAAAAAGCAGTCCACAGCTGACGAAGAGTATGGCTAAAATCTGCCACGCCGTTCGCCGTAGCTAGAAACCCAGGAGATGCCACGTGCCGTACTGCTTGAATGCATGCACTGTTTTGTGCAGAAACAAATCAAAACCAAACTTTTCCAGGTTCGCGTTAGGGAAGTGTAACAATGATTGGGATGCCATTTTTCTTAAATTTTTCCTTGAGCCATTAATATATGCCCATATACATGCTGGAATTCAAGCTCATTTTAGTTGTTACCATCGACACTTGTGTCCAACCTGCCCATGACCCTTCCCATCACACCGTCCACACACAAAGCATGAATCTTCTACCGTGACATGCCTCAAATGCATGGTCTCATCCTTCAATTTGGCCAAATGAAGAACGATTGAACCTTGAAAGCCTATAAAAAGATCGTTAATAGCTATTTGTGTATTTGCTGTTCTCTCTTGCTTTTCTGAAAATCAAAGAACGGACTGAGGAAAAGAAGGAGAGGCAGAGATGAGGGAGATTTGTGTAACTGGAGGCACTGGCCTGATTGCCACCTATTTGATCAAGGCCTTGCTTGAGAAGGGGTATCACGTCCGCGCCACAGTTCGGGACCCAGGTCATCAATACTCTCATAAATTGGTATTTGCAACCACACACATGTGACATAGGCCATAAAGAGTCCTTAATTTAGTGAACTAATAATTCAGGCAATTTGGAGAAGGTGGGCTATCTGTGGGGGCTCTGTGGTGCCAAGGAGAGGTTGAAGCTAGTAAAGGCTGATCTCATGGAGGAGGGCAGCTTCGATGAAGCTGTTGATGGAGTTGAAGGAGTCTTCCATACTGCATCCCCTGTCTTGGTACCATATGATAGTAATATTCAGGTCGGTACACTATATATATACATAAATATATGTATGTATGTATGTTTTTCATGTCACCTTGCTTTGACAATTTTTTTGTGTGAATTCTGAATTCGGTCAATCCTTTAATTGGTGATTAAAAGAGAGAACAATTACTAAAAGCGGTTGCACAGGTTGGATTGATCCGTTTGAAGAGCAAGGTTAACTGCAGCAGTAGCTAGCTTCTAATTAATTAAAATGACCCACATATTAATTAATTCAGACCGCCGACTCTGTGTTTGGTGGCCATGGCAGGAGTCCTTGCTTGATCCTTGCATAAAGGGTACAGTCAACGTGTTGAAGTCGTGCTCAAGGTCCAAGTGGTCCATCAAGAGAGTTGTGCTCACGTCTTCCTGCTCTGCAATTCGCTACAGAGCAGATGCGCAGCAGGAGTCGCCTTTGAACGAGTCACATTGGAGTGATGCAGAGTACTGCAAGCGCCATAACGTGAGTTGCCGCCTTAACCGGAACCAGTCCCTTCTTGATCCTCTGCACCACTTGTTGGCATGTGCTGACAGGTGGTTCAGTTAACTCAATTTAATTTGTTTTTCAACTTCTTCATTTCATCTTTCAGCTGTGGTATGCGTACGCAAAGACGGTGGCGGAGCAGGAGGCGTGGAGGGTGGCTGGTGAAGAAGGCATTGATCTGGTTGTCGTCAACCCTTCATTCGTCGTTGGTCCTTTGATTTCCTCACACCCCACCAGCACCCTTCTCCTTGTTCTTGCAATATTGAAAGGTCTAGCTCTTGCAGCTAAACTTTTGATGATTATAATAATAGAACTTAATTTTTGATGTTGTTAAAATGCAAACCTTTTGCATTATATATTGGTAACGTCAGGTGCAAATAATGAAGAATATCCCAACACCACCGTAGGGTTTGTGCACGCAGACGATGTAGTGGCCTGCCATCTGAAAGCCATGGAGGAGAAAAGGGCTTCAGGGAGGCTTATCTGTTCTAGCTCCGTCTTCCATTGGTCTGAGGTAGTGTCCATGCTTAAGGCAAGGTACCCACACTACCCAATTGCAAACAAGTAAGCAGCTTCAGTCCTTTGTGATTATACCGCATTTCTTGAATTTTTTGCCGATGATGATGATGATGATGATGCAGATGCGGTGAACAAGTAGGCGATAGCAACCCTCACAGCATGGACACAAAGAAGGTGCAGGAGTTGGGCCTCACAGCCTTCAAAACAGTCGATCAAATGTTTGATGACTGTATCAAGAGTTTCCAAATCAAAGGCTTGATCTGATGACATATGCTCTCCCAAACCTTTAACAACTTGCTCAAGTATGCTTCGATTGAGATCGGGCTACGTGAAGAAAGAGAATAAATGTCTAAGCAAGAAGGCTTTGAGCATGTTGCAAACATCTTCTCTTTCTTGCAACTTGTTTCCGTATGTCATAAATGGTTGCGTCCATTGAAGGATACAGGCTCTATACCTTTGTTCAACATTTAAACCATGATTCAAGTTACGAACAAGTAATACCTATACACGACAGTCCTTAGATAAACTTACTGCTGAAATTCAGGAATTCCCATGATCTTGGTCCACTGATCCAATGACTGATCTTATATTCTCCTAGAGACCATTGGAGCAGAGGAGTTTTGTAAGTAAAGACATGATCATGGAACACCTGTAATTGGAAATATGAGGCTTGCAGATTAAATATGATGCAAGAACATATTTCATTCAATGCTCTTAACAACTCCACACAAATATATACTCCGGAGCCTTCAATTCCACCTCGCTAGGTGAAAGCAACCATGCGACCCACATTCCTGAAAATACACTTTTAAGCTTGAATTTACATATACATCAATGTCAAACATTGTTCACTTATAAAACATATGTCAACATTATGTTTAATTAATTAGAAGGTTTAAAGAAAGAAAAATAAGTATGCTCTTTTCACCGCTTTGTTATAGGGGGAAACTGATACCCATAAGCAAATTCAGTGCGAACCGACCCGATTTACGTACCCAATTCAAATTGGAGCAGTTGAACTGGTCTCTTCTTGTCCAGGGGGTTAAGTACGACCCAAAATCCTACCAAGTAAGGTAGAAAGAGCAAAGTGCTTATTGAATCAGATCTATAATCTTGGATCAGTAAATAAGAGAGCTATCATTTGGGAAAATTACAAACCATACATGAATTTTTGCCAAGTTGGACAATTTCCAGCTTGGACAGGAAAGACTGTTAAAGTATCATGTCTACCTTGTAACGTGTCAAATATGAATCTGGTAATTGTTAACCAAAATGTGACCTTGACAATGTGTTGGTTGTTTGAATGATATTTACTTATGTGAAGTATATTTCCATGGCATAAAAGACAGTCAAACACGAGATCAAGAAATCCAAGACTTCCATGACACCCACAAAGACAGAGGATGATGGGTCTGACATTCTTCACCTAAGTCTAGGGTAAAAGTATACACTTGCGATAACATACCCAAGAAGCAGATCTTGAGCAATCAAGAGTGCCCTAAGGTGGAGAGCAATTGATCATCATTTTCTTGTCAATATTGGGTGAAGAAAATGTGGACTTAAGAACTTAGTAGTAACTTTTTATTTTTAAAGAAGCATAGGTGAAAAGCACAAAGAGGCAGTGCCATCAAAAGTTCAGACTCGTGGGGCACGAATCGATACTCTTGTACTTTAGACAGAGTAGATCTATTATGTGTAAGTTGAAGTACATGGAGATCCTGCCACCAAGTGTTTTGAGGCATATATGAGCTTTGTGTGACGACGATATGTGGTCAGCAAACAGCGGTCACCCATTAACCAATATTGATAATACTGGCCTGGTTCAAACCTCTTATACTTGGATTACTACAACTTCCTAATCCAGATATAGACTTCTTGGACCAATGATGCACTGGCTCCTTTCTACTGTTTTGGGTCGATACTTCCCTATTTTAAAATTGTTCTCCAGATTAATTTTTATGTTTTAATGTGAAAAAATTAAAGCAGACCAATTTGATGCAGGGTAGTCCGGTTCTCAGCGCATCATTTTGTAAACCGAATTTTTACTTCTGTTGAACATGTTGCACACTAAATGAACATAAACCCACCTCAACTACTTGGATTCCTGTTCCCTATGATTTTAGATCCAACTTTTTTTTTGTCTTGCATTCCCTGTGAAACTGTTCTCATTTATATACATAATGCATGTATAAGAATTATTTATTCATCTTCTCTCTAAGAATGGTTTTTTCAAGGGGTAAGGTTTTGTTTAAAACTTAAAAAATACTAAGTTACTTGAATAAAAAGTTCTGTAGTTAAGAAGGTGTGGGAGATCGGGTCCGAGATGTTCTGGGTGGCTCTTAGAAGCAAGGAGAGAGATCTGGAAGCCTGTAAACAGTAGCTGAAAACAGGGGTCATTTCAGATCCTTGGTTGAGAATTACGGTGGATGCGTGTTTCCAGATTGTCTGTGTACAACCAGAATACCAATTCACTGTATGAACTATGTGTTCTTCAAAGCGTCTCAATTTGGTTTCTGAAAATTTTGGCAAGAAATGATGCAGTTTCTAAAAGAATTGAAACAATGTACTACTGACATTTCTCAGTAGGACCTCTTGTCTATGGAAAGAAGTTTAAAAAGTTAAGCACAAACTTCTCATTTCCCGCTGCAGTACCTTTTTAATCATTCTGCTACTATAGAACAGCCTCAGATGGCAACACGACACCACAAACGTCCTTCATGATATAGCAGAGTATCAGCATGAACAGATGCAAATAACTTATATATAAATCAAATAAAATGGCCTTTCCAAACTAACCTCTTACAATCATTAGAACAGATGGAGGTTGGTTAGACAGTCTTAAACATGATAATTGGCTGATTGAAAACACAACTAAGAAAGCATTGGACCAATGAAAACAGTACCCAACTTGAACACCAAATTAAGACAAACAAATTGCCGAGAAGCCCATGAATCCATGTTTCCGACATGAAGATAGGGAATTTATGGCCATGAGCCCAGAAGTGTCCACCATACCATTACTACAAGAACATGAGTCACACGATATCATCATATTAAAAAAATATATAAAAGAAATTATAACATAAACATAGCCTCAAAACATAACTTCAATCAAGTAATTACGCCATCTTCAATCATAGATACAAAAAAAAAACACGAAAGTATTGCAGTACTTTCTTAAAAGAATTGGTATTTGTAACTACAATATTTTGCTAATTTTGCCCATATATAATAGATACTTACTATTATAATATCAATTAACGGCAACTTCAGCAGACAAAAATTTAGAATGTAAAACATCTTGACTTTCTACTTTGGCCTTGGACAGATTCAGCACTTGTACTGCCTCATCCACTTTAGCTGCTAATGCCTCGGGTGACTCAAGGAATAAAAGCAACTCAGCATTGTCCATCTCCAAAAGCATCCCAGTTATCTTGCCAGCAAGTCCAAACTACAATATTGTAACCAAATTCATCATTGAATCATCATGAAGTTACTTTACAAGCAAGATTCCTCGAAACACTGTCTACCTGGAGCTTTTCAATAAGGGGAAAGAGGCGATTGCCAAGAATCTGTTTCTGCTCCTGTGGAGAAACAGCAGCAAGCAAGCTTGTCAACACCCCCATTTCAGGGGCAGTCGTTCCTACAGCATTTGGAGCCACTGTGTGGTCTGCAGGCCTGACATTTACATCATGCACTGGACCATTCTGTACATGTTTCCTTTGCTGCTTTAAAAATAAAAATAAAATGTCAACACATATATGGAGATGTACTAAAAGACATCCAGAAATATGCAAATGAATTCATCTACTTGCATGAAAGTGCATAACATACAAGCAAAAATTGAAAAAAGGAAAAGGAAAAATAATGTCCAGAGAGAATTTCATTTCGAGATGTCTGATGGACCGACATTAGCTGTGATGATCTTGGTCTTAATACTAGAAAAGTTACACGGAAATCCTGATTCTAGAAGTGTGATGCCTTTTCCTAGAGAATATCTTAGTTTTGTATGCTGCAAGGCACATAAGGATTGAATATAAGAAGTATGTAACTCCAAGAAGCCTTAGCATTTTCACCACAATATCTTTACTCCTCTCTCTGAGCAAATTAAGCATGGCAAAACGACTTCTTGTGTTTTTGGTGATTAATGAAGAATTGACTACTACTTGGAATACAAAATAAATACAAGCTGATAAAAAATCTTTATTTTAATCAGTTGGACGACTCACATGTGACCTCTAAGTTATGCATAGGTAACTTCTGCCAAAATTTTGGGCGCAAACTGTAACATCATCTAAGTTACCAAAGTCAAAAGGTCCTTTCAAGGCCCTAAAAAGATTAATCAGGTCTAGTAGGCACTAGTCATCTGACATGGTCCAAGCCAATTGACTATACATAAATAAACACACATATTTATATGGAAATGAATATAGAAACATATATATCTGTACAAAGAATGAAAATATATATTTATTGGTTAGGATTCTGACCAACAACTAAGCTGACAAATTGACTAGTCAGCCTTTGAGACACAGATCAATCAGTATCAGACTCAACCAACTAGTTAGACTAGTCAATATTCTGACAACAAAGAACATCATAAAGATATTCCCGTTTTTTTTTTGTGTTTTGCCTGAAAAAGGGTATGCCATTTCATATTAGTCAGTCACTGATTCACAATACCCTAATACAGAACATTCTATCTTAGATGCTGATTGAAATCATCCAAAACTTCCTATCCATTACACATGATATTATTGCCTTCCAATTTTTGCATGCTTGTGTATCTTTTGATTATATCACACAAGAAGGCAAAACTTCTTTACGTGGAAATAATAAATTCAAGTACCAACAAAGACAAATTTTAAAGTTTATAAAATACGGAGCTTACCAAAAAGCTCACAGAAGGAAACAAAACACTAGACCAGTGGCTACATGTAGATGAAGGGTAAGCTCTAGGTGGAGATGTTACTAGAAGTGCAGAATAAATGATATGCAATATGCATCTTACATATCCCTTTTAGTGGTCTTCATCTCTTTCGATTCGGCAAACATTGTTCTGTTATGAAAAATGCCCGGGCTGGGTAGATCTTAATCTCCACTTGAAAATGCCTAGCTAAACCTTATTTTGTGATTAACCAAAGTGCATTGACTGGATAAAACGTTGTAAATATCCTTTTGAGGTTTTCTTCCTTGTCTTAATAGTATCTTAAAAAATTTAACAAGTGATCATTTTTTTTTTTGGCTGAAGCCTGAAATGCAATTCCTTTTTTCTCTATCCAAACCTGCTATTAATTTTGGCCACATATTATAAACCTCACCAGAAAAATAATGGCTTGCAACAACTAGGTGTATTACCTAGGTACTGCCCAGTATTCTTTTAATATATGTAATAAATATTTTAGAAAATTTTTCACAATATGAAACGAACTTTAGTCCACCATTACCGTTTACCATTTCTATTTAGAATATTTAAGCAGAAATATCCTAACCTTGTCCACATCACCTAAGAATTGGAAAGCTATATTCATCCTCGAAAGCTATATGCATCCTCTTTGACCTCCCCTCTGCCCTGAAGTACTATAGACATTCTGAAATATAATTGAACAATCCAACATGCTATAATTTAACAGAAACTTGAAAGTCAACTACATGGGCAACTGCCAAAACCTAACTGAAGTATAACAATACGTACTTTTGGTGAGGAAATTATTTACTCAATTTCACCTTTTAAAGAATGTGGTTTTAGAGGCATATGATGTGGAGCATGATATGACAAAACAATTCCCTAAAATTATCATAAGACAAAAAAACATATTATATTAACCCAATCAGCAAAAAAACATGTTCACCATCCTGTTTGCTTCACCATGGCTTGACTAGGCCTGTGAATAGTCCCAATGTCTTACTATAAATTTCATGTCAACACCAGATGCACATGCCAGACCAGATGTATGTGCGATAACACTTCCATCATAATTAATATCACATTAATTGGCCAGTCATTATTGTATGCTTTTTCTGGCAATTTCCAGCATACACAGAATCGTGTTGATTGATAGGATTTTTTCTGTATGATCTAGTAAATAGGAAATGAACTTAGCAAATGAGAAGCAAGAAGTAGTCACTACACAAATACATGGAAGAAACTCAGATCAGGAAACAAATTCATGACCAACAATTTGCAAAAATTTGTTTCCTAATGAACAAGACCATAAAGTCTGTTGCACTTGCACAGAATGCAAATAAGAATCATCAAACATTTCCTCTTAACTTTAAAGGGTAAGGATGCAATGGTCATGCACTTAAGTAATAAAGACACATAAATTTGTTTGCGTCAAAACTGTAACTAAGGGATGTTTTATGAAGTGTTGTACCTTTCATACCGTTGATCTAGAGGCATTTAATGAAAGAAGGACAAATGAACAGAACTGAGTAGGAACATCGGAAAAAGGGCCCTAGGAAATATCTAATTGTAACACTTAACTACCTAGTTAATAATAAGATCAAGCTGTAGACTATAGCAGTCAGACTGTTTAAGAATAAGAAAACACATAACATCATTATGTGAATATGTATGCATTTGCTAAAACAAATAATAGGCGGACAAAAAAGTTTCATCTCATTATTTCAGCTCGAATATCTCTAATGTCTCAACATTTATAATCTCAATGCGGTACCCACTTGGGCCATAATCTAATTGAGATTTATAAACAGTCCCAGCTTATCCATCTAGTGAGGTCTTTTGCAGGAAAGGAAACAGGCCAAGGTGATCAAGCAACAGCGAAAGCATCATTGCATTGATTGAAGGAGCTTGTTGAAAAAAGCTTTGTGGGTAATAAACATAATTCTGAAAATACTGCACAATCTCTTTAGTCTCTAGAAACATAAGCTCATAAACAACGTGATATATATCCACACACATCAAACAATATGCACATGTGCATATGAAAAATTGATACCAAAAAAAAAAAAAAATCAGTCTGAAAAATATGAAACCGTGAAAGTTTCAAGCACAAAAATTCAGAAACAAGCATCAAAACTTGAAAAACAAGCTTACTTGCTGATTTGCAATGTCTTTAGTTGGTGGCTGACTGGTTTGTGGAATCCAATGCCCACTTGCACGTCCCCGGTTTTGTCTATAGTTCCTCTGATTATTTGGAACCTGTCCCTAAAATATGAATAAGAGCCCCAGTAAAGGAATAATAAGCGATGGATAATGAAAATGGAAACTTACCAATGACATAGGGATAGGTCGGAATGCAGGTCGAGTAAGAGGTGGCCGTGGTGGAAAGGCATCAGGCCTCCATCCTGGTCTCAAACCTAAAGGCTGATAAACAAGTGTCTGTCGTGGGGGAACTGGTGGAACAGCACCAGGAGGAGGAGGTGCATAGTAGTTCAATGGAGAATATCCAGCAGGAAAGACAGGTCTCACAGATCCAGCTATTTCTCCCACTCGTTGGGCATACTGCAGCTGTAGTTGTGCCTGCCTGATTTCTTTCTTTTGTGCAATAGCAACATACAAGGGCTTCCCATGATACATGTTGCCTTGTTCACCAGAAAGAAATAAAATTCAGCAAAGATAAGTAATAACAGCACATGGAATGAATGGCAAAGAAAGTTCAATGCAAACAGAAATATTGTGATTACCATGACAGGTGGCAACTGCTTTGTTGGCTTCATCAGGAGAGGAAAAGCATACAAACCCAAACCCTTTGCTGATCCCTTTGTCATCTCTCATCAATTTTACAGATGTTATAGTACCAAATTTGCTGAAATATTCTTGTAGTTCACCATCATCAACTGCATCGTCAATGTTCTTTACATACACATTTGAACCCTGAGCATTGCAACATTTTGACCATGGTTAGAAACTGAAAATGGCAATGCCAAACAGAAATTTTTGGTATTCAGCTAATCCAAAAGATGCCTAACAAATTCAAACCAGGAAAAACTAGGAAATTCCCTAGAAAGTTTCTCAAGATAGAGAAAACCAAGGGTATCTTCCCACAGTACAGCTTGGATTACCTGGTACTTGAGAACTTTTTCGTTGCGCCTTTCCTCATATTGACGATGTAGGATTTCTTCACGCTCTGCTTTCTTCTGAGCCCTTGCTACATATAAAGCTTGGGTTCCCACTGTATGATTCAGAAATTTTATAAACAAAATGTTCGCGTGAACTCAAGTTTCCAACTTGACATCACTGTCATTGCCAAGCAAATAATCAAATGTTAGACAAAGTTTATTTGAATTACCAAATTTGCCATTCATGCCTTCCAAGGCACGCTTGGCATCTTCATGATCATCAAAATTTACAAACCCAAATCCTTTGGAGATTCCATCATCGCCTCTCATGATAATAACATTTGTAATTTTACCAAACTCAGAGAACTTCTCCTTCAACACCTCCTCAGTCACTTGAGCGTCCAAATTTTTAATGTACAGGTTTGTATATTTAGCATCTGGACTCACAATATTTCTTTCAGTCTTCTTAATGAATGGGCCAACAAACCTAAACGGAGAGGCAAATATAAATCCACATGTTAACGTTGATGCCAGTAAGTATGAGAATAAACTAATCTTAACTGCACGGTCCAAAAAATGCATACAATCACAAGAGATTGTCACACTTACTACTATTCATCCACATCTCATGCAGAACTGAAGAAATGTAGTAGAAGTTAAAGGAACCACAAACAAATAAAATTTGAATCAAAATGGAACGTACAACTGCATTCCTCTGATAACGGTGTTGTTAAGATTCTCTATGGCATTATTTGCAGAATCCTCCGAATCAAACTGTACGAATCCATATCCTTTACTCTTGCCAAGTTGGTCGGTTGCTACCTTGGAGGATAATATGTTCCCATATTTCTCAAAAAGTCTAGGCAGCGTGACATTATCAATCGACCTGTGCAGATTCTATTGAACAAGAAAAGAGAAAACAAAATAGATACTCAATCATAACTGAAGTTTTACCAACTCTGTAATTCAATAAATTAAGAAAAAGAAAAAACAAAGTAGTTCCAACCGATATTTTCTTAGAAAATAACCTACATTTGATGGAGAAGCAAGCAATCCAATATCTATTAAACAAACAAATAAGGAAAAAGTAGGAAACTGACCAAATTCTTCAAATCCTACAAGCAAGAATCTACATTGAAAAGAAGAACTAAGAGATGTCTCCATCGAGTTCATACTAAACAGGGGAACCAAACCAAAAAAAAAAAAAGGAAAACGAAATACTGTCTGAAGCGCACCTTTACAAACAAGTTGGCAACCCCGCTCTTTCTTGCAGTGGGATCCTTCTCAGTCCACATAATCCGAATTGATTTCCCTTTCAACTGCGAGTTGTTCAACGTGTGCATTGCCCGTAACGCTAACAACCGGATTTAAGAAAAACGGAAACCACGGAAATCAACAAAAAAAAACACACACACACACACACAAAGAAACGAACAGGAAGACGACGAAGCGATAGACGAAACGATGGAATTACCGTCTGCATGGTTAATGTAGTTGACGTATCCATAGCCGAGGGAGTGTCCGGTCAAGGAATCGACGCAGACGCGGACGGAGACGGGGACCTTGACGAGCTTGAAAAGATCGAACAGGTCCTTATCGGTGGCGTCGGGATGAAGGTCCCCGACGTAGAGGGAAGCGGGGGCCAGGACCGCATCGGACGCCATTGTCAGGCTTTTCTCTACCACCCCTAGCGCTTCTCTGCAACTCTCATGCAACTGCCAGCACCCTCGGTGGCCTCCCCGTTTCTTCCTGTCCTACCGTTTCGATTCTTCTTGGGTTTCCCAAAGAGAGAGAGAAACGGCACCAAGGTCCAAGGCTGACAGAGAGAGCGCGGGAGCACGTGCAATGGCGAGCGTGTGGGTGAGCGCGGGAGTTGAGGGCTTTACGTAGTCGGGTGATAGAGGCTTTCAGACTGCTGCTCTTGAAAGTGTTTCAGGAACTTTTCAAATGTCTGGTTTTAGAGAGAGAAAGTGATAGTGAAGGAAAGATCCAGTTCCAGACCCGGAGAGAGGGACTCCGACTGCCCACCCTCCCGAAGCCGAGCAGACCGACCGAGTCTTAAGTCTTATTAACCCCCTCCTTCACCACACTTTCCTGCTACTATTACGGCTCTTTTTCAAACGCCCTATCATCCTTCTTTCTAAAAATTGATTGTTTAATTTTTCTCTTACTTTGATTCTCTCACGAGTATTAATATTACCTTAGTATTTAAAATTTTTAATTATGTAAGCGGTGTTTTATTCATTGCTCGAAAAAAAAGTCTATAAATTTTTTCTAAGATGAAACTATAAAATGATTCATTTATTTTTGTTAAATCTTTACATTTTGCACTTTTAAAACTACAAATCAAGTCAATTGAACCGTTCATCATTGATCCCATAAATGTTTTTTTTTTTTTCAGAAACCAACCTTATGCATCAATGCAAAGAAAAGTTAGGTTTGATATACTTTTCGAAAAATACATATACCATGGTAAGTCAGCTTTTTACAGTCACTTTTTTGTCAACTCATAAAATTTGTTTAGACATTAATTCTAATAGTTTTTCTTATGTTCAGGCATTATTGCAGTTGCCCTTTTCCAAAAGACAATAAGATAACCTGTGGTTGTGCCGAGCTCACAAGGAGAACTAATTTGCCACATCATGTGAAGGAACTCCACTATGAATGCAACAATCGGCAACCAATCAATATAGCCAGACAGCTTACAGGTATAAAGAAACTTTCTTAAAGAAACAGATGAATAACTTGACTCTGTTAATTCTAGGCAGCATTTTAAAACATCTGATTAGGGAGACTTATTATTTATGTTCATATCTCATGCTAAATGTTTTTACTTGTTTTATATGAAAATTTTGAAAAATGATAATTTTGACTAAATCAAAATTTAGGAACTTTAATTCGGCCTGCGCCCCCGTGTAAGATTTGCTGTAAAACACACACCGTAGCCAATGTATTTATTTTTCAAATAAATGTCTTACGTACTACATTCTTGAAAATACCATCTTTAACCATGATATGATATCTTCCAATATTGTTCTTACAGACCCAGACCTCCTGCACAACAAATGCAATAAAAGGGATCGAATTTAGATGTTAAAAAAAAAAAACAGTTAGCCTTTGTATTCTTGACACTACGGTCTTAGCATTATGAACTCATGAAATTTATCTGACCATCGATTTTCATGGTTTTACTTATGTTTTTTTGTACCTTATTCATATATAAAAATCAAAATTAAATTTCACATTATTTTAAATCCGACAAACTGAGTTGTTTTCCTCTAAAATTCGCTTTACTAGTTTGGAAAGCACGATTCGTATGCCATTTTCATGTATATAAACATAAATGTATCGGTCAAATATACAACTGCTTTTCTTTAAAAAACCATTGAAAATGGAAGGTTTGGTCACACTAATCTAGAAAAGGAACTACTTCAACGTACACATTATATATATATATATATATATATATAGGCTCACCTTTATGAATACCAAAATTAATGTCAAATCAATATAATTATTCAACTTACGCGTATAGAGTAACTTCCTTAAATGGAAACGGAATAACTTCTGTTAACTTACAAGATTTAATTTCAAATAAAAAAAACTTATAATTAACCCTTAAAAGCATTTCATTAAAGCTAGCGTTTGTAACGCTCAAATTATATATTATACAGGCGCATATCTTATGTTTTATAAATTATGACATCAATTCTGCGCTTCTACCCGCCAGTTTTTAATTTTTATATTTTTTAGCCGTTGCAATTCTACGGCTCCTCACAGACGCATGCATGGGGCGCACGTGGGATAACGGCTGCATGGAACGGGGGTTAGTGCAGGGGATCCTTACGATTTATGGGGCCAACATTTTCTCTCTCTTTCTCTTGGTGCCGTTAGAACTTACAAGCTTAAACATAGGAGCGGCTTGAGATACGATACGAGAGAATCTCAAAGAAATCCACAATTTTGCATGAACGTGGATTTCAAGAGATCGGATTGGATATATATATATATATATATATATATATATATATATATATATATATATATATATATATATATATATATATATATATATAAAATATTTTCAGGCAATATAGAGAGACATGTGTGTGTATACATAGCGTTTGATAAACTGAAATTTTGCTGTAGCACAGGAAATTTAGTTCAAATTTTCAAAATTTTTTCAGTTTCATCAAACATAGATTTTTTTTTACCGTTGAGGTTCAAAACGAAATAATATTTCTGGTTTTTTTTTTTACCATTAGAGAGGAAGAAAGAAAGGAGGGACAAAGTAGGTTTTCGCGTTATGGACAATAAGGAGAAGGGGCCAACAACTTTTCCTGCACTTAGCAACAACTTCTATGAACTCAAATTATAGTTTTTGCATATAAAATAATAATGAACATGGTATGAAGTGAATTCCCAAATTATAACTAAAACACCAAGAACATATTAAAGCTTACTTATTTCATCCCATATCTTGCGTATGTAACTTGATCATGACAACCGATATATGATTACTTAAACATGAAAGGTGAATTTGTAAAAAATGAACTGTTGAACAAATTTACCTTTTGATGCATTTTTCATTCACTATTTTTTTTTTTAACAAATGTATGTGATGTGGGCATGTAACTGCACCACGTCTCAAGCAAGCAAATAAGGAAATGGTTTTATGACTTTTATTAAAGAATGTTTTGGGTGGAAAAGTGAATGCAATAAATTGAAGAATGGCCCACGCCTTGCAAAGAAGCCACCTGATTTTACCTTCTTGATTTGAAGATAACCGAAAGGGAACAAGGCGATGTCGGTGGCCGCTGTTGATACCAATATCTATATATATCGATTTAACCCGACGGGCGCAGAACCGGACGTATCATTCAATCCTGACCGTCTGATCAGCGCACGATCGAATGGCCAATATCAGAGAAATGAAGGGAGTGGCGCGGGAAAACTCTCGCCTCTTGCCTCCTTTCACCTTCTCGCACTCTCTCTCACTCTCTGCCCCTCTGGAACTCTGTTCTCTCCTCCACCCTCACGCCCCCCACCTTTTCTCTGGTCCTTCCTCGCCTCCGGAGGTCAGGTCATTGCACTGTCCACCAGTTAGTTTTCGATCCTGCAGCAAAGGTCTATATGGTTCTTCATGTTCTAGATTTTCACTTTGGGCGTCGACAGGAAATGGAGGAAATTGAATGGTAGTCGCTCTGATTTGGGTGCTACCAGTTACTGGAATACCCACTCGTCAATGGCGTCGTTCACTGGGCACGGGATTGCGGTGGGGGCTGGGTTCCCTTATGCTGGTTACCCAATTACTCGAAGAGCTATAGTCTCCTTTAACGTGGGTAGCGAGGAATTCCAGATGTTCTCACACCCTAATTGCTGTCCTGCTGTTGTTTACCCTAATTGCTGTCCTGCTGTTGTTTATCCTGCGACTTATCGCCGGTGAATGTCATCTAGAGTCTGCTCCCTTGGTTGAAATCGACAGATTTATGCATCTAATGGGTGCTCAAGGATTGTGATGGTTGGGTGTGGAAAAAGGATTACAATATTTCATAAATTTTATTGATGAGACCCTACCGACTGGTGTGACGCTCTCTTTCCGTGCCAAGTTTGATGCTGAAATTTTGTTGGAGCAGCAGCATGTACATTTTGTGCATAGAAGGACCAATCTTGCTAGCACAAGCTATCTGTTTTGTAATCCAACACGGAGAACATTTCAAAATATCCAGGGAGGACTTTATTGTCACTCCCTAATGGGTTCCTATGTAGAGAGCCTTGTTTGCTGCAACTTTGCAAGGCTCGTAGATTGAGTTGGAAGGTTTCTTATTCTTGGACGAAAGTTCTTTATCTCTTTACAAGACGAGCTCTTTGTTTTTTATGAGAAACATATATCCTTTCCTCAAACTATACACAGTTCGTTGTTTATGTTAATGTTGACACACCATCTATTCTCTGAATTCCTGATCTTGAATACTTTTGTGTTTGTTATGTATCAGACGTTTTTCAAATATGGTTCTCTTTGAAGGTTATGGATGTCATGGTTCCATATTTTGGAAATGTGTGAGCTGCTTAGAGAACGTTCATGGGTTCCATATTTTGGAAATGTGTGAGCTGCTTAGAGAACGTTCATGGGTTCCATATTTTGGAAATGTGTGAGCTGCTTAGAGAACGTTTTGTTGAAGTTTATCCTGAAACTAGGGCTGTGTGCTGTCTAAGATTATTTCAAGATAATTGAGGATACCAGTTTAAATTTGTGATCATGAGATTCTTCGTGTTTTAGAGGGGAAAATGGTCAAGAGAATCTCGAATTGGCTTTGTGTTTCCTGAATCTTGGGCTGTTGTTTAACCTTTTTGTTTCTCTGTCTGCAGAGATGGGCCTGCAGACAGGTGCTGTACAGGGAGGCTGGATCAAATCAGATGGTAGAGATTAAGTTATAAGTATAAAAGGCAAACTGTTTTTCTTTTTTTCTTTTTAAGTTCAAAATACCATTCAAAAGAAAAGAAGGAAATTATGAGTTTACTAAAACAAAACCTCTTGTCTCTAGTTTGGCATCCAATTTACTATTATAATTAACAGGGCAAACATGCGGTTATCAATCTACAAAGCAAGGCCAGACAAGTTTAATTGCCAAAATCTTGTGTCTGTTATAAAATTCTAGGGGTGCATGTATCTGGGTATTCAAACACAACCTTAGAAACCATAAATTTTAAATCTAAAAGTAATCAAATGCCCCAAGGGAAAGAGATAAAGAACTGAAAGAAAATGATGTAGTAAAAGGATCAAACGCACCACCAATTCACCACGTAGCTGCAAGCAAAGAGAAATCGAGAGGGAGACAGAGAAAAAGCTTCCCTTAAAATTTGTTAAATAATGTATACAATATACAAGAAATATCTATGCGCTCCCTTAAAATTCAAAAAAAAAAAGAGGAAAGAACAAGAAAACAGCTAGGTAAACAAGTAAAAATCCGGCTCATAAACTTTTTCCCCTAGCCCTTAACAGGTTAATTGAAAAGGAAAAAAACAGAACCTTTATGCCAGATTCTGCCCATATGGCACTCTTTTAAACAATTTCCATTCAATTGGCGGCATGGTCTTCTTACAAGAACTCAAATGTGACGTTCATAAGCTACTTAGTGTCTGCTACCTTGGCTTGAACCCCTATATATGTCAAAAGTAACTCACACCCATTTCGTCTCAGTTCCTAATATATACCATTCCTTGCGCAAGAAAAACATCTCAAGTCAGTAGGCAATACTCATCCGGATAACAAGAAGGGGATATATATATATATATATGGCAATCTGGGGGACCTGTGGCCCTTCGCCGATATCTGGTCAGCCACTGGCACTTCATATATTCTGATAGAGTTCACGTGACATCATCCACTGAATGTGAACGGTATCAGAGAGAGGGATAAGCCTAAGTGATCTGATTTTTATTCAAAATTATTCATAAGTTGAATATATCATATGTTTGGGCTCCCATCTTTCTACCCACCCATATTGTAATAGAGTTAATGGAAAACGAAACTCAGTCCTGAACCCTTTTTGAAGCAGTGCTAACACCTTTTCTAGTGGAGCTCTCTAACATATATATATATATATATATATATATATATATATATATATATATATATATATATATATATATATATATATATATATATATATATATATATATATATATATATATATATATATATATATATGTGTGTGTGTGTGTGAAAGTCTCGATGCCCCGACCTCTAGCACACACAGCTCGACGAATAGGCTCAATGTTTCTCTTGCAAAAATACGAGGGAACATATAACCAATATTTTGAAGAAATAGTAAGAAATATGTAAAATGTGATTCATTTAAACCTCTGTCTATCCTAAGTTGCCAACGTCACCATAATAGGCTTATATTTGGTCAGGTAGGCGGCCGTGTAGAAGGCGCGTTGTGGATTCAATTTCGTGAGTGCTAGTTCTCTGAACTGTAAACGGCGGGATATCGCGACGCTCTAGCTGGCGGGTGTACCATACCCACCAAGGTCTCGATGCAGTGTATAACACGAGTGGTAGCGGAAAAAAGGGGGTTTCAGGCCTCTTTTTCAGGTGGTGGATTGTTAACTTCCCCATCACCTGAAAGCGCAGCTAGGTTTTAGGAGGAGACTAGACTTGAATACAATACCATTGAAGAAAATTGAGATGATGTACAATTGAACTTGTGTGATACAGTGTTATCCGTATCGTATCGTACGATACGGACGCGTATCGTACGATACGTATCGTCCGTATCAGCATTATCGATACGGTACGACCATTATGTGCGATACACATACGTATCGTACGCGTATCGCATGTATCGTACGATACAGTGGGTGTATCGTACGATACGCACGATACTCCCCCGTATCGCACGATACGGGGAAAAAATTAAAAAGGGGCCGTCGGGCCCCTATCTTCATTGACCATTTTGATATATTAGATTCTTGGGTTGAAGAAGAACCAGCTGCAATACTTGATGAGGACGATCTTGATTTTTTGAATGTTGAAGGAGCAGCAGAGATTGTTGAAGTTGAAGAAGGAGAGGCGGGGGGGGGGGGGGGGAAGTAAATGAAGAAAATGAAGAAGATGATGAAGAATGAAGATGATGATGCAGATGACGATTGGCCGTTGGCGAAGCTTTTTGTTTTGAGTTTTGAAAACTATGTCAATATGCTTTGAGTTTTGACCTCTGAACTTATGAATTGTGATGTAATTGAATACTCTTACTCTCTTATGTTGCTTAATATGTGATTTTGATTTTTGAATGTTTGATTTCTTCTTTTGGAATGTCTTGTACTCTTGTTCATATTTAGTAAGTGCAGTGCATACTTCATACTTCATAGTTCATATACATGAATGATGAATGCTCCTTTAAATGCATTTTTCTTGAATTTTTCTGATTTTTACTAGTTTTTTCGGATTTTTTCCCTATTTTTTTTATAATTTTTTAATATTTTTTACAAATTTAAAAAATAATTTTACGATACGTTACGATACATTTACGATACGTTACGATACGGCGTATAGGTCGGCCCGACCGATACACGATACAATACGGCAGTGATAACATTGGTGTGATATACATGTTAATTGTTAGTCGTTAGATACATAAAAAGTCCTTATCCCTGTAGAAAGTTTGAGTTCTTTTGTGTGTAAAATTCACAAATTTTGAAGCAAATGGAGAAAGATCCATGCATGGAACTTGCTTCAGCTTTCATACAAATTTTTCACAACTTAATAGGAAACTTTTTTATATCTGGGCTAAAAAAATTCCTCACCATAAAAATGTGAAACTTTTTGCCCCTTGCGGCAGATTCACCCTCAACCTGAATTACATGTGACAATGGTGGAAGCCTAGGGTACCAAGTCACAAATAACGTCTCGGAGTTTTAAACTTTGAGGTTTTTCTCGAGTATAATACGTCGAGTTAAAAAAAATAAAAAAATACGGTGAATTTTAAAAATTTTAAAAAACTAAAATAAGGGGAAAATAAAATAAATGAAAAACAAAAAACACAAACATAAGAAGATAAGTACATTTGAAACAAATAAAAAAATAGAAAATGAAAAAAAAATTGTTTGACATTAAAAAAACTGAAAAAATGAAAAAAGTTAAAAAAAACTGAAAAAAAAGAAATAAACATTTTTTGTTTTAAAAAATGTGTTTTTTAAAGTTTTAAACGGCTAGTTAACTTATCACATTTTTTTCGAAAAAACGCGTTTTCTGTAACTATGCAGTAGGGTATTAACATTTGAATTATGTCGACTGCTAGCTAAGTGACATATAAGACCGAAGAAAAGACTCTCGCAACTATATTTTTACATGCAGACAAATATCAAACATACCCAATCAAGAAAGATTTGACATCATGAGCCCTACTTGATTAATCTTTTCTTACCAAGTCTATGCATAAATATTCCTTACTATTATACTTAGACATTTAACATTCTTGCTAGTTCTTTCATGTCGCATAACAGAGATTAATCTCAATGTTATGGTCATGAAAGCTCCTCCAACTGGGGCACAGAACAGGCTGCATTTCATAGAAGCTGCCTTGGATTGAGTCCGTCTGTTTCAACAAACAAATTAAGCTTCAGGGAGGGGAAGCAAGCACATGTAAACTCAATGAAAACAAGCATAGCATGTTACTTTTCACTCTGTTTGATCTACTTGATGTGGAGTAACAATCTTTCAAACCAATTTGAGAGGACAAACTAGGAAGCTATGGCGAGCAGCTGGAGATGCTTTCAAATAGACAACAGAAGTTTATATTAGCGCCGACTAGGCGGACCTATTGTCTATAGCCAATTCTCTTTCTTTGATAGCGGTCATAGAGACGGAAACCTGTGCGGGGGTCCATTTATTAAATCTGAATCCGATCTGATTTCTTAATCGGACATTAATTTTTTTTTCTATATCCCATTTTTTCGATCGGTTCGGTTGGATGTCCGATTTAAATCGCATATATTGACATTCCTAATCTCGCACCCAAACAAAGCCTACTCTTTTTCTTCGAAGGTTGATTATAGAAAAAGGACAAGGATATAGCAACAGGACCAAGGCAATTTCATGCTTGTATTTTGTGAGTTCCATCAAGCTCGTAGAAGAAGCCTACCCTTGGAGTGTCTGTCTTGTCCTCTCTTTTTAGGGATGCAACCCAATTTGTGTAACGCAATGTAAGCATCCTTCCACTATCTCTTTCTCTAGATGTGTTCTTGCCTAGTTCTTAATGAATTGAAATTAAGTTTTCCACAGTTAAATTCGGCAATGGCTTTCTGTTCTGTGGGTGCTTTTGATGTTCTTATTTAGGTTTCCTTCTTATACTGATAGCTCTAGACTTCTACTACTATTTGGTTCGCAATAAAGTTTCCACTCGCCTATTCAGGGTAGTAATAAGCTTCATCTTTGGTTTATCACATAATCACAAAAAACATACATTTTTTCAGAAAAAAAATGCGACAAATAATTCAGCCATTTTAACTTAAAAAATGGTGTTTTCATGTTTTTTTTAATTATTTTTCACGTTTTTAATGGCAAACTCCTTGTTTTCATTTTCTAATTTTTTTTGCTGCAAATCTACCCTTTTTTTTTATGTTTGTGTTATTAATTTCTCACTTACTTTATTTTTTTCATTGGAAATACCATTGTCACAAAAAACACTCAAGATGCAGTCAGCCATTCAAAAGTTTAAGAGAACACCGTTTTTTTCCTTTAAAAATGTTTCAAAACGAGAAGGGGGAAAAAAATGGAATTAAAAATATTTTTCACGTTTTTCTTTTCATTTTTTCACATTTTTTAATGCCAAACTGCTTGTTTTCATTTTTCTAATTTTTATTTCTGACAAATTTATTTATTATTGATGCTTGTGTTATTCGTTTCTCATTTATTTTATTTTCTCTTAATTTTTAGTCTTTTAATTTTAAAAATAATATTTTTTATGTATTTTTTTCAAGCTTGTTGCGTTATACCAGATAGAAACCTCGCCATTGAAAATATAAGAAAGTTTTTTGTGACTACGATTACATTGACTTGCTATCGGCAAGACTTTATTTTGTTTTTTGTGACAACAAAATGTGGGATGAAGAAATGAGCTTCGTGGACGTAACAAGACGAAAATCAATCACAAAAAAATGAAGCAAAACATGACACAGCAAAAGACAGGAAAAAAAAAAAAACTAAAGATTTACAAATTAAAAAAGAAAAAAAGTAAATTCAGCAATTCCAGAGTTAGCTAGATAGGAATTGACATAATAAGAAGAACACAAGACAATTGGCTTAAGTCGATCACACAATACAGCTTATTTGCTAGCGAGTATATAACTGCTTTGCTACAAAACTGAGATACGAAGAATGCAAATCAAGATTAAGCAACGAGTTCTTAGTTTGGGACAACTGCTCGAATCAGAATGTTAAAAGAAATGCTTCTTTTCTACCTCAATTGCTAATACGTAATCCTCCTCTCGCCACAAAGGAGAAAACATTTAGAGCCGATGGTTCATACATGTACATGTTCATTCCAAAGCTGAAATAAAAGAAAAACAGAGAGAATTTTAAAGTCAAACATGCCATTTTTCAATGTCATAGAAGAACCAAATTAAAGGATACGCAAATAACAAGCAAAATATCAGGATTAACTTGTCAGGATCAAGACTCAACACCAAAAGCATGGAAAACTGGTAGATTTCTTAACTGGTGGGGTCGGATTTTCAAGTTAGAAAGGACACCCATATAAAATTTAATTTGGAAAGGGACACACCAACTCCACACACACATGCATTGGCCGGAGTGCTGTGAAAAGAGAGAGAGATGAACTGAAATCGTGCTGTATGTAAGAAGCCAAAGAATTTTAATTGACGTCTTGGAGTTTTAAACGGCTAGGTTTTTTGGGTATAATACGGTGTACTTAAAAAAATTTATGGTAAATTTTTAAAATTTTTGAAAAACTAAAGATAAAAAAAATAACTGAGAAATTAGTAACACAAACATAAAAAAATAAATAGATTTGCAACAAATAAAAAATAGAAAATGAAAAAAAACTGTTTGACATTAATAAACTGAAAAAACTAGAAAAAAGTGTTTGAAATGCATTTTTTAGTTTTTAAAGTTGTTTAAAAAAAATACATTTTTTTAGTTTTAAATGGCTAGTTAATTTATCACGTTTTTTTTAGTTTTTAACGGCTAGTTAATTTATCGCATTTTTTTCACATTTTTTCAAAAAAAAAAAAAGAAAACATGTTAGCCCTTCTTGCTTTGTTGGTGCTCAATTTTGTTCGTTGCTGTATATTCATCTCTTGTACCTGTTTCTCTGTTTTTTTGGTAATAAGAAGATTAGAGGGCCCTTTCTCCCGTAGGTTGCATCGGTGAGTACCATCCTTTGTTTGTGAATGATATGGAAAGAAAGGAGAGGGGCAGAGATCAATGTTGCTATATGATGGATATTGTAAGATGGACAAAACTTAAGAAGTTTTTTTTGTTAAACAAAGTCACTAAATTGTCATTAGCTACAGTTCACGGCTTATGGTGGTCATGTGCAGTTCTTTTAGCGAAGAATTTTTTAATTTTAGTATAATCCCATAATTATAAGGCATATGGTAGCATTGACTTTTTCTCTATATATATATATATATATATATATATATATATATATATATATATATATATATATATATATATATATATATATATATATATATATATACTTTCATCTTTTTATTTTATAAACCAACCATCAAAGCGGGTGGAGAAAGAACAAGAGGGAATCTTAAGTAGGTAAGTCACAGGGCACTCGGTTTCTAGAATAAGGAAGCTTGCAGAACTGGAACTTCTTCCTGTTCAAAGTTAACGGAGATTACATTATACCACAAGCTAGAACGGGAGCTTCCTCCCCTTCACAATCCCCAAAGACTACAAACACAAAGCAACGCATGCAGAAGAAAAGGCCAAGAAATTCAGAGGAACTTCTCCTCCATTTCCCGACCCCATAACGAAGTATTTACAATTGCACCTTTCCCCACACTCAATGGACCCCAAGAGAACAATTCATACTTAGGCTGCCCCTGCCTGAGTACTTTATTTCCTTTGAGCTGAATCAACCAAGGCTGTGTCTGGACTAGCCCATGCATGGTGATGGACCCTCCTCTCCTAGCAGCCAGGAACCATTCTATGTGGTGGCGGCCGCCGAATTGGCGTCTCCGCCGCCGTTGTCGTAGCACTAGCGGCTGAAGTGGAAGAAGAGAAGTCCGGCATGAGGAGCGGGATCTCGGACTGAAACCGGCCGGAGTCGCCGGGAAGCTGCATGTAAGAGGCTGAAGGGGACTCGTTGAACCATGAATTGCCCCTCGGCACGGTGCCGGTGCCGGTGCAACCACCATTTTTGGACTGAACAATGGCTCTGTAAATGTAAGGGATGAGGCCTTCCATGTATGAATTTCAGCAGAGGACGGCTGCAAGCTTACAAGTTTAAGGAGAGAGAAGTTGAATTTGGTTAGAGAGAGAAAATTGAAGTTGGTAGCATGAGAAGGTGGAAGGTCCGTTATATATAGCGGGGAAAATTGATCGGTGGCGTGCTGGACAGCTCTACAAGAAATAAAAAAGGAAGAGACTTCAACGCAATGTGCAGCGCAAGAAGGTGATGGATAGAGGCTTGCAACCTTACTCTTTCACCAAACCAAATATTTATTTCTTAATTCATTCCTGTCATAGTTTTTTTTTTTTTTAATTAAAGTTGAGTTTAGATGTTCTCTTTTCCCTTTTCCCTGAGGAAGGAGTTTATGAAGTCCACCACCCAAAAAAAAGGCCGCAGCGGCGTAGCCCCTATCTGTCCACCTGACCTCCAAAACTTGCTTCCGAACCAATGGTTCAAGAGAACGGTAATTTTTTTAGTATTTATTTTATTAATTTATATATATATATAATATTTTATTATAATTAATTATGCTTATATATTATTTTACATTAAAAATATATTTTTAAATTTAATCAAGCCGAAATTGAGTTCAGGTTTTAATGGACAGGTTTTAATAAACAGGCCAGGCCCGAGCCCGGATTTTAAGTGATGGGCCGAGACGAGCTGGTCCGATGCCGAGGCTTAAGTGTACCGCACGCCGTGCCAAGTCACCATACAACCTTAGGGCTAAAACTGCGTTTAAACAGTCGGTGGCTTTGCTCTCGAATAAAGATTTTTTAACATCATGATCAGTGCCGAATTGGCGTCTACAGCGAATTCATTAGTTGGTGAATTTTTTTTCATAAAAAGTTAGTTCCTGTTTTTCTTTTATAGTTACTAGTTCATGTTTTTGTTGATCAAAGTGTGACATATTTTAGGAAATTTCTGTTGAAGGAGAAAGATTTTGAAATTTACAATACTACCCTTTGAAATTAATGATTTGATCTGACCATTAAAATATTCAAACTCACGCTTCACATTTTTTTTCCCTATTCCATTCATTATCATTGGGTTTCTATTTTTTAAGCCATTTTTAAAAATCCCCAGGAAATCATACGACAAATTCTTGTGCTTCGTTGGTTCATAAATTATAAGCTTTCGTTGTTGTATATTAAACTGAGTGTATATATATAAACGTTCATGATTAATATTCTCAGGTTCATGACCCTATATCCGTAGCAAGAAAGCCGTCGGTGAAGGTCGAGTTTTACTGATGCTTGAGCAAAACATTGACTTTTACCGACGCTTTTCAGCCGTTGGTAATAGACTACTTTGCAATCATATTTTCCATAATTAATATACGACCGAAACTTTTGCATTTTAATTTGAAATTGGTGTCCAATTTCCAAGGCTTTTGGTTTTGCTGTTTAAGTCAAAGAACCAGCATGATGATTGATGACCGAATGAAGTAAGTTTTAGTTGCCTGATATTGGTTATTTACGACTCAATAAATAAATAATTGGTCATTATGCTAACCTCACGATATTTGGTGCAATCTTATTTTGTTTTATAATTTATCTAATTAGCAAGAAATTGCCATCTTCATAATAATAATAATTATAATAACAATGTGCATGGTAGTATTAATAAAAAAAATATTAATGATAAAGATCATGATTGGTGATGATAAGAACATGAACATGAGATACAGATTGAAGTGGTTGTGTTGTCTCTCTCAAGAATTTAATGAGATTCGGTATGAGAGCATAAGAAAGTGGCATAAGATATTGGCTTGGACGTCACACATGGTTCCAAATATGTATGTTTAAGAGTTTTGGGGGCTAAGCGAGGGCAATCCAGTGTGCGTCACACGTGGGTTCAAGGCGGGGATCTGGTTAGGTAAGGTGTCAGCCTTGCTCTCTTTCTTTATACGAAAGTAAATTTATTTCTAGCCGCGGAAAAAGGAACTAAAATGCATCATAATTGGAAGGTACCATGGATATCTATAAGTAATACTTCCATTTGCTTGTTTAATAAGATCTTTCCATAATAAACTTAATTTGATTCTTGTAGAATATGATCTTTTTATAGATTGCAAATGATGGATATGTGACACTTTAGTTGACAGGTGTACTGCTCGTCACCCAGGTCCAAATGCAGCTCTAAACCCCAAGAACAAGTAAAAACATATAAGACTAAAAATTACATAATATTCAGAATATTAATGTAACATACTTTGTACTTTTAGTAACAATTAATGGTGCTTTTTGCGATGAATTTTTAATTTTTTACCACCAAACATATGGGCACATCTGAATCCGCATATATATACATATGTATGTGTGTGTTCATTTTATATGTGTAAAAAGAAGCGATGCAGTTCATTAAATTTATGAAAAGAACAAAAAAAATGTGTAGTTATAGGAAGAGTAGTGGGCAGCAATGGTTAAGCCTTTTAAGGAATCTTTCTGCAATAAATTAAAGTGTGTGCCTTTGAAGACATGTTTATTTGGGTCCAAAGATAAGCCTTTGGGAACTTTGTAACTTCAAAAATCTATAGTTCTCATAAATGGCCAGATTGACCCGAGGAGGACACTTCAAGCGTCGTTCTTTCTTGTTTTTGAGACGAGGAAGGATAATAAATCTATCAAGTTGTGCGCTTTCATAAGGAGCAATGTTGACAGAAATTAAAAGTATATAGGAGTTCAAATCCTCCAATCATCTTCAGCTACATCCAGTCATTGTCACATGATATATTTCATCGTGTGGATGAAATTAAATACACTTGGAAAGTATGCTGTGAGAAGCCCGAGGAAAAATCCGCAAATTCTCTCTCTCTCTCTCTCATATGATGATTTTGGTTATCTAAAGTCATACAATCATCTAACTAGGGTTAGTCATGTAAAGCAGATAAATAGATGAGAAATAAAAAAATAAAACATTGTGTGAAGTAGATGAAAATTTCCATCACTGTTTTCTCATTATTTTTCTCTTAATCATTCATCATGTTAGATCTTATAGATGGTTGAGTAAATCTGAAAAATTTGAGTTACCATTCAAATATATATATATATATATATATATATATATATATATATATATATATATATATATATATATATATATATATATATATATATATATATATATATATATATATAATTAACTAACTTTAGCTGAATCAAAGGCAATTCAACACAGGTAATTAAAATTCATCTGCCAACTCAATGGTGACACATGTCATAGGCCATTATTTTTCGTTTTTCCTAAATTATTTCTTATGTTTAATGTTATATATTCCTTTTTTAAAAAAATGAATATAATATATATATATATATATTGTTTATTCGAGTATTGAATAGGAAGCCTGACCCATTTGATCAATTTTTGGTTTTGAGAAGACTGATAACAACTACCTAACAGTTTACAGCACACGCTGATCGTGGCTAAGCTTGATTGTCAAGGAATGTTTTCCCAAGGTCAGCGGTTTAGGTACTTTCATTATTAAGAGATGTGTGGTTTAGTAAGCAAAAATGGATGGAACTCCTTGAACTGTAAAGAACATAAAATAGATAAAAATCCTTCCTACGAGCAAGAAAAACAACAAGTAAATAAATAAATAAATAAGAAACTAATATGATGTCATTAAAAAAGTAAATAAGCAACAAACAAAAATTAGAAAACAGAAATAAGCAGTCTGGCATTAAAAAATCGTGAAAAAAATGCCTAAAATAAAAAAATTGGAAAAAAAGTTTTTTTCGAATTTTTTACCGTTTTTGGAGTTTTCTCGAAAAATTTTGGCCGACTTATTTTTCCACGCTTTAACACGTCTTATTTTACCGTGTTTTTGCTTACTAAGGTTAAAAGAAAGGATGAGTCCGAACTTTAACCAGCTCCTTTGTTTTGGAAATAATTTTGTAGAGAGCAACATTCATTAGTAGATGTTCCCAGCACGCAGCTAAAGTTGGTGAAACGTCGCTTCATTGTTGCATAATTGATCAGCTTAGCGGCAGAATTATTTGATTAATGTGGATAGCGGCAAAATTACTAGACTTTCAAATGGCTAATTCGGCTCAATTTAGCTCCCAAACAGTGGCGGACACAAACATTTTTTTGTTATGGGGCACCGTTGCAGAAATTTTCATTTTTTATGGAGCAACATATATAAATAAGTAAATAATTGTAAGACATTTATATAAAAATAAAGAAAAATTTTGTTACCCGTGTAGGCAACTGCTCACGCCAGCCTATATGTAGCTCCGTTACTGCTCCCAAACTTGCTTATGGTTAATTCGGCTCAAGTTAGCTCCCAAACTTGCTTAGGGCTAATTTGGCTCGATTTAGCTCCCAAACTTGCTTACCAGAGGCTCGCCTGGTTGATTGATATTAGGGGCAAACTTGCCTAGGGCTAATTCGGTTCAATTTATGCAAGTTTTCTCATTTACAAGTTGGTGTCTTCAAAATTCTATAAAGTTTTATAACTAGTGCTGTTTAACCCGAATTTTGTCTGTTTGATACGTCTTCAAATGAACCAATTATGAACAAGAGATTGCTTAGTTTGATTCGTGATGTAAATGTATATTTCCTTTCTTAACATATACTTTGGTATATGTTATATACATCATATGTATCTTACACACATCGACAAGAAATGCCATATTGTTATCTATGCATTTGGCATTATAGTAGAACTATGTTGATCATTTTTTCAAATTCCATCAAACTTCCTTAAAAGATTAGCTGCTTGTGTTTGGTTCTTAAAAACAATATAAAGGCCTTCCCTTAATTCTACTTCATGTATAAACAAGATCTCTTATGTTCATATCCCTAGGGTCGGAGCCAGGAATTTTTGTCGCAGGAGCCGAACTATAGTTTCAAAATTTAACAAAGACTGAAATAAAAAATTTTCAAATTTTATATATATATTAAACTAAAAATTTTTACATGTACATATAATTCTTTAAAGTTTGTAAAATTTGATGGGGGGGGGCAAAGGCCCCTGCATATCTCGTCACTCTATATTATTAAAGCCACTAAACACACACACACACATATATATATATTTGTTTTGTTATTAACAAGAAAATATAATGTATTGATAAGAAAATATATATTCTAATCTCTGGCGCTTTGGTTCGTGATTGGCCATTCATATAACAAATAATGCTTCTCAACCAAGCTGCGATAGGATGCACATGATTTCTCAGTTTAGTTCAAGAAAGCCTTTAGTTACCGGGAGCCTGTCTAAGTGACGAATGAACAATACACCTTGGACCAACTCTGATTTTGCGATAGTATTTATACCCATGGTGGCTTCAGTCCTAAGGAGGAAAATGGGTCCCCAAATTAGGTGCCGTTCCTCTTCAAATATGAGTACTTTCACTGCCTCTTTCTTCTAGCTGTCCCACGGTCCACTGGATTTATGTGTTCTGCCTTCTAAGATACAAAAGCTCATTAATGTTTTCTCAATAAACTTGTAGAGATTGGCAATGGAAACAGTAACAAATTATTTCATGTACATGTTTCAAAGATGGGGCAGATTCATGGTACATTGTAACATAATGTTGTTTGGTCTATTAGGGCGGATACGTGAAACTGTCCGTTACTGTTCCCGTTGCCAAATTACCTTGAACTATCACGACATCGGCTGATACATGAAACTGTCTGTTACTGTTCCCGTTGTCAAATTACCTCGAACTATAACGACGTCGAAAATCTTCAGCTATTCGCAAATTGCATTATTTTTAGCATTGATACGCAGAATATAACATTGCAGTCTGGCAGAATTTTGTCAAGTAGAATAGGGTTTTCAACTATGCTGGATAGGGATTTGTTTTGTCATTTAGTGGTAGGTATAGACATGGGTGGAGCCAAGGGGGGGCTGTCAAGGGCCATGTGCCACCTTGATTTTGGGAAAAAAAAAAGTTTTACATATTATAAATTATGAAAATATTTTATTTGGCTCCTTTAAATTTTTGAAAAACATACTTTTGGCTCGAGTAAAGAGATTTTGAAAATATAATTCGGCCCCTGTAAGAAAAACTTCCTCGCTCCGCCCCTGGATATAGAGAAGCAATTCGAGTCTTAAAAGCAACCCCGGCATAAGGGGAAAGGTCACTTCAAGCGGATCTAGAGGATCATGCTTCTCCATGTCTTCAACCTTAAGATAAAGAGCCCAACTATCAATCAAGCTGCCACAGTCAAACCCCTAGCTCCTCAGTTCTGAAAACTAATTCAGGTTGGTATCATTTCTCAATAAGATCATGCCTCCCCATGGCTTCAAGCTTAAGATAAAAAGCCCAACTATCAATCAAGCTACCACAGTCAAACCCCAGCTCCTCAGTTCTGAAAACTAATTCAAGGTTGGTATCTTTTCTCAATGCTCAAAAAGAAGATCCTAAAAGTTTGATTCAGTTGAATATGACCTAATTGGTCTCCCTTTTTTAGGACGCATTTGAAAGAGAAAATCCGTCCTCAAAAAAGAGAGACCAAAATTTCAAAGAGAAAAAAAAACATCCTCGGTCAGTGCAGGAACTGGTAGGCGGCTAGTTTTCGTTTTGAATCATTGGTGTATTTACTTTCTATGTTGTAAAGGAGAATTAAGGAGAGTAGGGTGAGGACTTACAAGTTGAAGCACGGTAGGAGTGACGTCCAGCAATATCAAAAGTATGTCTTGTACCCTCTGAGGATGAAAGGTTGGGTACTTTTCCGACTCACCAAAAAAGAGAAAAAAGAATACCCTTAGTTATGTTTATAAATTCTCATAGACTAAGAACAATATGCATCTGATAACATACGGTTGTATATTCATGGTAATCTAAGATCGGGACTGAAATCTGAGATGTGCACTGCTATGAAATCCAGTATCCATTATAGTGAATTTCAGATCCATAATTTGATTCAAAAATAGTGGATCTCTTGTCCAATGACAGATTCACGGATATCCGTGCAAGTCTCTGTGACTTCAGTTCTTATATTCCGAGGCAATCAAACGCAACCAACCACCGAGAACAATTGATCCTTTGGTAATAAATGGAGGAGAGCTTAACTCCCAGCAGAGTTGCATCGTAACCACTGCTTATAGTGGAGAGTGAACGAAGCCATTTCAAGCCATGCAAAGCATTCATGACAAAGTTCCCAAATGTATCTTACCTGCTTTGGCACTATATAAAATTACAATGCCCGGGGCACTAGAAAAAAATAAATTACTCAAATTAGGTAGCCTGTGAACATGGATAAGGTCATTTTTCATAAGAAAGAGAAAGTGGTGAGTTTAAAAGAATTTGGTTTTATATAGTTTAAAAGAACATCTATCCCCTGTTTATGGTTGGTCATGGTGTCATACTTCACGTGTACATATAAACAAATAGAGAATTTGAAAAAAAAAAACGGAAGAAGCGCTTCAAGAGTAAATTATATAGTAAATGCAGTTGCAGAGCTATGTGTTAGGCCCACACCAGCCCATCAAAAATCTTGCTACAATATCTCAAGATCACATTGTCATGACTCAGAAATTACATGTGGTGCCCGCACCAAACTTACATTGCTTGCTCAAGTGTCCCTCGACCAAGAAATCCTGGCTCCACCATTGAGTAAATGTTACTATCTTATAATGTAAAGCCCGGAAGTGAAAGGCACTTGGAGCGCAAAAAACTTTCGGAAACTTCCACTCATCGCCGATTTCAACCGCACATGCAAAAGTTTACAATGAGATTTGAACCGACGACCAGCCAATGGCAACTGATAGTTGCTCGAAATGAAGGAAAAAGTATGATGAGGCAGTTCTAATTACAAAGACATCTTTATCTCCAAATTCATTTTAATTAGGTCTTGTTCCTCCTGAAACAAGCTTTTAGAATCTTCTTTTTGCGTATTGAGAAAAGATAGAATTGGTTTTCAGAACTAAGGAGCTGGGGTTTGTCTGTGGTAGCTTGATTGATAGTTGGCCTTTTTATCTTAAGCTTGAAGCCGTGGAGAGGCATGATTTTATTGAGAAATGATACCAACCTGAATTAGTTTTCAGAACTGAGGAGCTAGGGGTTTGACTGTGGCAGCTTGATTGATAGTTGGGCTCTTCATCTTAAGGTTGAAGCCATGGAGAAGCATGATCTTCTTGAAAAATGATATAGAATTAGTTTTCAGAACTAAGGAGCAGGGGTTTGACTGTGGTAGCTTGATTGGTAGTTGGGCTTTTTATCTTAGGCATGAAGCCATGCAGAGGCATGATCCTCGAGATTGCCTTGTCACAGCCGCCGTGCAGCTCGAAGTGATTGTGCCAGAGTTGTCTTTAACACCGGTGTTTCTTCTCTAAACCACCAGGGATGGAGCTAGGAAGTTTTTCTTATAGAGGTCGAACTATAAGACATAAGCCACTAAGTATATATATATATATATATATATATATATATATATATAAAGGTAGGTAAGTAGGTTTAATGGCTTTAATAATATTAAGTGACGAGATGTGAATATAAGGATATAAGGAAGACCTAATTAATATTGTTTTTACAAGAAGTAGAATTTAGAGATCACCTTGATATTGTTTTTAAGAACCAAACGCAACCAGCTTATTATTGGAAAAAGTCTAATGGAATTTGTAAAATTCATCAGCATAGGTCTTTTACTATAATGCCAAATGCGTTGTTAACAATATCGCATATCTTGTCATTATGGTGTACATAACATACCCATTTGACGACATACAAAATATATGTTTCCATGTACTTAACTAGTCCACATAATACTGCCTTCCCCATGAACTCTATGAGCATATATCTATCTTCCCTAGAAACTCTTTACCTCAAACACCACCACCATATCTTGATACACTGCATATATCTGTTTTTACATATAAAAGGATGTTTTAGTGAACAGGTTTCATTGCCAAGCAACAATGATTTGTACTACCTTTCACTCAAGTCCCGATGTAGCCTTAGACCTTTCAATTTCTCTATTTTTTTTATATGTACACGTGAAGTATGAGAGCATGACTGCCGACACCAGCCAACAAGTAGCTCCACTACTTCATTTACTACATAATGTTATTCTTGAAGCGCTGCTTTTATTTTTCAATTTCTCTATATTTTTCAACAGTACTCCAAAAAAAATATGAAAAGAATGTTGTCAATTCCTCTTTCTTATCAACAAAACGATCTGTAAAAATCAGATTCATATCATGAAGTAGGAATTCCAGATTCAGATTCAAATTCAAATATTACTTTTCTTAATATGAATTCGAACAAGAAAATGTGACTATCCAAAAAAAAAGTACTGTTAAGAGTTTATCTGATTAAAATCCGATGAGTTGACATCCCTACTTATCCATGTCCACAACCTACCTAATTTGAATAGTTTTCTAGTTTTTCTAATGCCCCATTGTTGACTTTAGATACAGCCAGAGCAGGTAAAGTACATTTGAGAGCTTTGCTATGCATGCCTTGTATGGCTTGAAATATCCTCGTTCACTATTGACAGTCGTTCCGATGCAACCCTGCTGAGAGTTAGGCTGTCCTCCATTTATTACCAAATGGTCAATTATTCAGTGGTTGGTTGCGTTTGATTCCCTCATTATATAAGATCTGAGGTCATTAGAGACATGCGGATATCTGTGAATCTGTCATTGGAATATAGATCCATGGCTTTTAAGGGGCATAGGCAGGTGTGGGCAATTGCCCACACAGTGCATTTTTTCTCATTTATATGTTGATGCCCCTTAAAAATTTTAAAATTTATTACTAGTTCCTAGACTTTTCTAACTTCAACCCTGCTATATTGGATCCTGGATCTCATAGCAGTGCAGATCTCAGATTGTCTCGAAATATGCCACTTGAGATTATCAAATGCATATTGTTCTTAGTCATTGTTAATTTATGAACATAACCAAGGGTCTTATTTTTCTCCCTTTGATGATGGAGAACAACCTGGAACAATTAAAGTGCCCAACCACTTAATAGAGAGATTTTTATTCATCTTTCAAATGCGTCCTAAACAAGGGCTTGTTGGTCATTTTTATATGTCAACAGCTAATAAAATGCCTTTCAAGTTTCAATCTATAAAACATTGTTCTGAGTGAGCGGGAGATCCCTCCAACCCATTCTTTTAGGCCCCGTTTGACGGCAGCATAAAATTTTGAACAGTAAATTTACCATTGAAAAAAGGTTATGGTAAAAAAGTTAACCCTATGAGATCTGACTTTTTTCTAGGGTAAAATTACCCTAATCCATCTAATTCGGCAGGTTTATTTTCCTTGTGTTTGATTTGAAATTGAAAAGCCCTACAAAAATGGGAAGTTTTCCGGATGCACAGTAAAGTCGCCGTGCATCAAACAGGGCGTTACTTCCAGGGTCTAAGGCTACATCGGGACTTGAGTGAAAGGTAGTACAAATCAAGCAGCGCTTCAAAAGTAACTTTACGTAGTAAATGCAGTAGCGAAGCTACTTGTTGGTTGGTGTGAACCCATCAAAAAATCTTATTGCAGTATCTGAACAACACATTGCCATGATTCAAACCGTTTATTGATGCCCGTGTTGGAGTCGAAACCCTTTCAACCCGTTCCTTTGCTTCCAGGGTCTAAGGCTACATCGGGACTTAAGTGGGAGGTACAGTAATGATACCTGTTCACTAAAACATCCTTTTGTATGTAAAAACGGATACATGCAGTGTATCAAGATATGGTGGTGGTGTTTGAGGTACAGAGTTTGTAGGGAAGATAGATCTATGCTCATTGGGTTCATGGGGAAGGCAGTATTATGTGGACTAGTTAAGTACTCGAAAACAAATCTTAATGAACTTAAATATAATGAGCTACTGGCCGCTTGTACAAGTTAGTTTTGTTTATTTCTTCTTCAATGTCAACTAGAACAAACATTAACTGATTAGGTAGATAAACAGACAAATCATCCTCCTTCAGCAAGACCATTGCCTTCAAAATAGACCAAAGCCGACTCCTTTTCATTATTCTATGTGAGACAGATCTGTCATTGCTTCTTGGATATATATATATATATATATATATATATATATATATATATATATATATATATATATATATATATATATATATATATATATATATATATATATATATATATATATATATATATATATATATATATATATATGTGTGTGTGTGTGTGTGTGTGTTAGGTAAGTGACTCTTAGGTGCATGATTTATGAAGAATCACCTTCACTGTTAATCTTTTCATGCTAGAAAGCTGAAAAAAAGTCAAAGAGAAAAAAATAATATTAACTAATCTTATGATTAAAATATGTTATTTTTTTTTTCTCCTTGATTTTTTCTCAGCCTTCCATTTGAAAAATCAACGGCCAAAGCAGTTGCGGTTGAATATGAATCCGAAGTGATGCAACATGTATAAGTGTGCCACGACGTAAAGAGATAATAAAAGTATTGGATCTGATTAGAAACGAAGGCGATAACTTTTCATGTAAAGATGATGTGGATCAGGTCCGAGTTAAGATTTGAAACGGATCTGGCGTACGTGTTGATGCAATTCCTTTTCTCAATCCAAACCTCGTTATGGATTGTAATTTGGACCCGATGCAGATTTTCTTTAGTTTTCCGTATGTCTGTTCTCAATTATTCAAATACATTCGAACATATCAAATCAAATTCCAGTTAAAATTCTATTGTCGATGCTTCAAAAGCCAAGTGATAGGCTTATTTCAAATCACGTATCAAGCTGGATCCATTTCAAGAAAATTGGGTCACACACGGCTTCGAACTTTTAGTGGGGAATTGGAATTTGCTTTAGATGCACCTAATCAAAGTTTCATTTTTTTATAAGTGCAACCATATAAATGTACTTGGCATGTCCAAAATTATAAGATTGACAAAAGAATCGCACAAATTCGAGCTATATATATATAACAATTTCAGATTTGTTGGCTCATAAAATTCAATCCCATAAAATGGGAAAAAATATCAATTACAAAAGATTAATGCGTAGATTGGATTTTTATAAAAATGAGTTTAGTTAATATTTTTAGATTTGTTGACTCATAAAATTCTATTTACACCTCAACTTTTTGTGATTTCTTGCAGCGTTTGTTATTTCGAGAACCTGTGTATCTTTATTTGCAAAAAAAAGCTTTAGGTACCCACACTATTTAGAATATCAATATCATCTTAGGGACAAATTCGGTCACATACTTTAACAGGATTTTGGTTTAAATGTACAATCACAATGTTATCATTATTTAATATTTGCTTACCATTATGAAAAAGCTTGACTCTTTGCGTCAAGTTTGTGGCGTGATATGATCTCTGATTAAAAGAAAAATTGAAACACGAAAACAGCTAGTTTAACATATTTTGTTATCAAATCACTTATAAATTATATGTAGGGTTTAAAATGTTTATTCTAACATCCAAAGTTGAGTTAAATTGTTTAAAACAAATTTTTAAATGAAAAAAAGAGAGCTTGTAAATATAGGTCTTATATCTTATCGGCAAAGGCCGACATGATACTTACTTGGCTAACATGCGCATATATGGAATGATAATGAATGACATTGCTTTAACCTTATTGCAATATTGCCGAGGATGCATAAAAAGTGTGTTTTAAGAGATCCTAAATTTAAACAAAAGAAAGACCTGAGTAGCATGGATTTTAAATTCATGCTATATCTTAAAAACCAATGGATTTAAGGTCAGATGGGGGCAAGGGTGGTTCTGATCTTAAATCTATAGATCTGTATAGATCTAAGATCCTATCGCAGATCTCACTATCTCAGATATCTCAAATCCACAGTAAAACAAACAAACGCAACCTAAGGTAACGTTTGATAGGCAAGGATTCTACTGTAGCTCAAGAAAGATTATTCAAATTTAAAAAAAAAAAATCCTGCGTATCAAACGCGGAATTATTTTTTTTACCGTTGAAGCTCAAAACGGAATAATATTTCTGGGTTTTTTTTTTTACCGTTGTGGAAGAAGAAGGGACGGGGAGGAAGAAGGAAAGGAGGGAGGAGGTAGGAGGAAGAAAGGGAAGAAGGAAGGAGGTATGAGGAAGAAAGGGAAAAAGGGAAGGAGGCTGAGCCGGAAGAAGGGATCGTGGAAGGAGGGGGGATGGAAGGAGGTGGAAGAAGGGAAGGAGGAAGGAGGAAGAAGGGAAGGAGGGAGGAGGAAAGGGGAATGAGGGATCGTGGAAGGAGGAAAGGGGAAGGAGGGAGGATGGAAGGAGGCGGAAGAAGGCAATGAGGAAGGAGGGAGGAGGAAAGGGGAATGAGGGATCGTGGAAGGAGGAAAGGGGAAGGAGGCGGAAGTAGGGAAGGAGGCTTAGGCGGAAGAAACGAATGAGGAAGAACGGAAGGAGGGAGGAGGAAAGGGAGAGGAGGAAGAGGGAAGGAGGGAGGAGGAAGAAGGGAAAGAGGAAGGAGGGAGGAGGAAAGGGAAGGAGGGAGGAGGAAGAAGGGAAAGAGGAAGGAGGTGGAGGTGGAGGAAGGGAAGGAGGAGGAGGGAGGAGGAAGGAGGGAGGAGGAAAGGGAAGGAGGGAGGAGGAAGAAGGGAAAGAGGAAGGAGGTGGAGGTGGAGGTGGAGGTGGAGGTGGAGGAAGGGAAGGAAGAGGAGGGAGGAGGAAAAAAGGGAAGGAAACGAAGAGTTTTCCCATTTCCAATTCTTCCTCCCTTCCCATCAAACGCAGAAACTTATTTCTAGAAAAATAATTTTAAACTAACAAACACAACTTACTTTTAGAAATCAAAATTTTTATTTCTTAAAAACCAATTCCAGAGATATGTTTCTGGAAACATCTTTCCAGAAACATATTTCTGGTCATCAAACACTACCTAAGGGTCACGTTTCTTCTTGTTGCCCTGGCAACAAGCACCAACAATAAAGCATATATCATAAAAGAGAAGACGCTTACGATCACAATAAGAAGAATGATTGAATAGAGGAACTCCAAGCATTTGGTGATCCGAGATGTATCCACTTCAATCGAAGGGTGAAAAAAAAAAAATCTGTAAACACTTGCTCAAAATCTCACTTCTCAAAAATCTCACTTGTCAGATTCCATTGTGAAAGAATAACCCACCATGGAATATCAAGAATCGACAAATTTACCGGGTTCATTGATCAATGTACATCTGGATATTTTGCTCTCCTTTCCCTAGGCATTCAGTAACAATGGTGAATTAAATCGTATTGGGATCCATCACTCCCCCATGTCTTTGGAAAGGGAGCAGGGAATGCTGTCAATGACTATACAACACCAGAAAACCAACTTTCTACCTATATTAGTTTTTATTCATTGACCATCCACTTTACATTAAACATCTTTTCTCAAATTTTGAACTTGTCATGAACTAATTACCAAGTGCATTGCGCATTTCAATACATGAAGCACAGAAGAGGATCTTGGCAATGCCAAACGTAGCACTAAAAGAATAAGAGAATATTGATCTTCAAGGAAGAATAATCATTACGAACTCAGAAATGTTTACTGCAACTTCAACCATCTTCTGTTGTGCTCCAAAGTGTTCTCCTTTCATTAAATTAGATACCGATCGTCCAAGTAACCTAGAGTTCGATTGAAAACTATCTGGTGACAATCAATGAGTCATGTGCATGAGGTATCATCATCATCACCACCAAATGTTCAATGTTTCTCAATGTCGACCCAACAGCATGACCTGGAACAATTAAAGAACACATTAAGTTTTGCAGTCTATATTGGGTATCGGTCTCAAGAATTGTCAAACTTAGATGCGTAGTTACATTTTGCTGGTGCAGTGGCACCTGTATATGATCATGGTGTTGCAGGCAATAGTCCCAAATCACCATCTGTAGACAACTCCAGTGTATTCTCTAATCTGCCAAAAATAGCCGTGTCATCATCTGCAAGCAGTGACTTTGCACACATCACTAGCCGACCGATGAAAGATATCAGTCTGTGATGTTCAGATGCTAAACAAAAGCTAGCCAAGCAAGGAAAAAATGTATTTTTGACATCAATCAGAAAAGATGAAATGATACTGATAGCCCAAAACACAAATACACATGACTGCTCCACATGTAAGCATTTGCCGTTTATATCAAACTAAAATACAGAGAAAAGAGCTCCTGGAATCTACCAGGATATTAGAACAAAGAAGTTTTGTGTCTTTGAGGACTAATCTTTTAATTTTAGTCACTGTATGTCTCCCAAACTTACAAACATAGAGGGACATCAAGAAGAGGAAAAACCCGTGAAGGCTGGAGGATTCTTGGTTGTGGTGGACAGATGTTTGACAGAGATAATGTACGTTAGGAAACAGCAACTTTGAGTAGAAGCACAATTAGAAACAGATTACCTTGATCTAATGTAATTATAATGGCCAAACGAGAAGTTGCATATGATTTCTCCTCCAAGGGTGGCCTCATTAAAGGTTTCGACAGGAAGTGCTTTCTGGATTTGTACGAGTAGACATCCTAAGGCAGGCATGATGCTCATCCCCACCTGCTACAGTTGAGGCCTTTAGCAGCACCATCTCTACTGTGAAAATAATAGTTGCAACCTGGAAAGTGACCATAATATACCGAACATTATCAAACTACACAAGGAGCTAAAGAAGAGTCGCAACCTTCAGTTTTGGTTTTGGTTGAAGATGACAAATTGCTGCCTCACTCTAGGCTGCATGCTAGATTACAAGGTTCTCCTAAAGAGCTTCTACAAGCTCCCCATGTCTATGCAACATCAGTTTTTATTCTGGAGTGGCTACATCTTTCAACTTAATAGGAATGACAGCTAAATCTTATGAAAGCTACCCTAGAAGCTAAATGAACAAAACTTTGGGTTTGCTGAAAACGACACTTTGTGCTGTGAAATTTCATGCAGGCATAACCACTCTCATGCTATGCTAACTCACTCATGGTCTTCCTTGACTTGAATCTTAACTCCTTCAAGAGCAGATTAATCTCTGACATGATTTGGAATCTGAATGTCTCCTCCGTGAGGACCATGAATCTCCTTTCCAATCAAGCTCTAGGCATCCTCGTAATCTCTTCCACTCAGACATCAATTAGCATACATAGATTATAAACTTGCTCTGAACAATTTGCTTTCCACATAGCTGACCCAACCCCTATAAATATATCAAGCATACTTCAAACAAACTTAAGCGTTAGAAACATATTTCAACATATTTTTTGGGTGCTGAAATCGACTAGAAAAAGCAATCTCGACAAGTGTATTTGCAGCTGCAATGGTTTTTGTTTGGTAACCAGAAGGAAGATGCCAGAACAAGGATGAACCAGGTTTACATGCTCCTTAATGATCTGGGTTCTTCACATAGATCCGAACCTATGTCAATCCGCAAAATTATGGAGGGATCCATGAAACGTGTGGATATAGAGAAAAGATTTGACAGTGTCTCTTGATCTTTTTCGCCAGCAGAACAAGTGTTCAGAAAATGTCAGACTTGAAAGCATGCAGGGAGACGCTCCATATGGTACTTGAATTTTAATTGTATTACTTTCTCAAGACAACATCCATGGGTTTCACCCTTGTTCTCCATGCTTTGTATTTTATTTTACCAATTCGTACATTCATAAAGAACATTGCACTGCCCTAAAACTTTAGAAGAAAAGGCCAGCCAAGATAAGGGACCATCCAATTCATCAGCTGCCTGATGAACTCAGAAGAGTCAGAACATTCTTTTCTGCAGATGACTGACTTGCTCCTAAATATTACTCAAGGTGGAAGTCTCAGCCCAGGCTTCAGCACTTGCCTGTAAGGACCAAGCTGAGAAGAGATCTCTCAGTATCAGTTTGTCTTAAATGAAGTTGATCTTTTTATGCATATGGAGTACTGATTCATACTGGCAAAAACAACTTGATCTTTTCTGCGTTCCAAAACCAGATGTATTGACACCATACGAGAGAAGATACTTTGGAGTCACATATCTTACTTCATCCTCTCCAGCAACTATAACAGACTTTTGCCAACCCTGCTGGTGAGAGCAACCAGTAGAGTTATATGCTTCCATGAGTGTGCATGTGTTGGTAACTTAGTGAATTCAATAAGACTAACTGGTATTTGGGAAAACGATAACAATGATAGATATAGCTCAATCAAAGCAGGTCGAGCATATTGTATAAAATAAAATATCCCAGAAGTCAAATGCTTTCAGGTTAAGACTTAAGACTTGTACAGCTCAAAGAGTCCATAAACAGTTTCAGTACAAGAACTGTGAGTATAAACTAAATGTACTTCACTTAGTTAAGAAAATACAAGAACTATCAATTGGATATGACAAAAGAAATAGAACCCAAGCTGACACCTTTATTGCATACCAGAGTATGAAATAGTCTGACGTATTTTGATATGTGCAAAAGGACAGGAACCTTATTCAGAAACAATTATATACATATTGCAATTTGTAAATCAGTTGGAGATCTAAATGTAGAACAACCAGGATCCTGAATCTATACTGGACACAAGACAAACTTAGAGAATGGATGCTTTACCAGTGAAATGTTGTCGTCACTGTCCTCCTAAAAAACACAAAAAAATGGTCGCTCAAATTTGCAGAAAAAAATAGCAAATCTGAATGTCCAGGTCAGATGAAAAATTACCATAGCAACAAGAGAAAGAGACCCTGCTACTTGCACTCAGTCATCTGCTTAACATACTAAGCACGACTATATGTTAAAATATGGTTCCTACATTGTATAACTTGATTTATCAACAAAGATCAGCACCAAAAAACTGATGCAGGTGCTACTTTTGCTTTCATATTTAGGCAAGAACAGTAACTACTACTCTACCAAAAGAATACACTAGAATATATTTTTGCTGTAGGACATCACTTTACTCCTGAAGAATGGATGAAGAATACATGTTATATATGATACAAAAACATACTCGAGCCTCGTGGCATTTTGATGCATCTTCTTGAATAAAAGAATATGATTGATTAAATATCATTATTATTTTCTCATGATAACAAGGTTCCTTTTTCCCAAAAAAGGTGCAATAATTTGATAAGGACCAGCATGTGTACCTCCAATAACAAAAGCTCTTTTTCCAAAGAAGATCCCAGATGGAATTCTGTTGAGCATACTGAGGCACACATCATCCAGCTTGTTTTGATATACTTTAAACATGACCCTTTAGGGCCTCATTACTGGCAAGAATGCATTGACGAGAGAATTGTCAATGGTTTCTGTTGGTGATTGAATGATTCAGAAAGTTGGTGGTTGCCATCTCATCAGTAGCAAAGCTGAAATGTGTCATACTAGCACCTGCTTTCACTGCAGCCACCAGCAAATGCAAAGGAATCCTCCTTTCAGAAATGAAAATGAAGTTCTATGAGTAAACCCATTTTCTACTGAATGAGCAGGACATGTTTGCACCTTCTGCCATTTAACTGAGAAGGAAAAACTCCTTGTGTACAGGAGGAATGGAAGATGATAGCTTAACAGTTTCAGCATTCTCACTTCTCTTCTTCATTGTCAGACAGTTCTGCAATCAGTAAGTCATATGTTAGAGGATCAAGTTGACAGCCCTTGTCCTCCATAATCTGCAGCATATCAGAGCATATATCTGGATATCCTCTCTTAGCGAATCCCTCAATCAAAATTTTCCATGCAATTTCATCTTTATTATATTCACTTTCAAGCAAACTACAAAACAACTTTTTGGCAGTATCAATATTTCCTTCATCACAAAGTCCACAGATAAGCAGCTTGTAAGTTAGCAAATGTGGCAAATAACCAGATGCAACCATCTTGTTCATAAATATTAAAGCTTTGCTATACAGTCTAGTTCCACATGAACCATTGATAAGGGAAATGTAAATATCTTCATTGGGAGACAAACATTTGCCTTCCATGTAACTAACTAACGCTTCTGCCTCTTCTAATCTAGCTCCGCTGCAAAATCCAGCTATAAGGACATGATAAGTATGGATATCAGGAGAGCATCCATGTTGCAACATTTTCTCCAAAAGGATTAGCACATGCTCATACTTTATTGTCTTCCACAAGTTATCCAAGTCTATAGAGTCCAAGGATGAGGATGTATCCAACTTCTGCAATGGCGCACCAATTTGCAGTGTGTGGAAGAAATGTTTGACTAAAAACTCATATGTCAGCCAATCAGGACAGCATCCAGCCTCCCTCATACTTTTCAAAGAAGCAAAAGCATCATGGATCAAGCCCAATTTCCCATATCCATCTATTAAGGTGTTGTATGTCACCACATCAGGTGAAACTCCCTCATTTCTCATTTTCAGCATAACCTCCTCTGCTTCCACCACCTTACCTTCTCTGAGGTATGCACAAATAAATACAGTATAAACCCGCACATCTGGTTGACATCCTGTGGAAAATAACAGACCAAAAACTGCCAGTGCATGTTTTAACTTACCTTCTTTGCATAGCTCATCTATAAGGATCGTATAAGTTACAATAGTCGGTTTTATCCCCAACTCCAACATCTTTTTCAATAATAAATAAGCTTCCTGCTGTTTGTTTTCCTCACACAGGCCACCTATCAAGGCGTTGTATGTGTAAGAGTTTGGACCGCAACCATCAGCAATCATTTTCTCCAGCAGCAATAATGCATTCTCTGTTTTTCCTACTTTACAGTTGCCGTGAATTAATGCAGTATAGATCACCTCATTTGCCTTCACACTTTTCTCTGTCAGAGAAAGGAAGTGCTTATGTGCTTCCTCCACTCTTCCAGCCTTGCAAAGGGCATCTATCAATGTAGAATATGTCCACTGATCAGCAGAAAGGCCATTCCCAGACATCAAACTCAGCAGTCGGAGAGCACTATCGATATGACCCTCCCTACACTGCCCATGTATCAAAGAGTTGAAAGTTACCACACTGGGAAAAAGGCCACTGTCAAGCATGTTACTAAATAAACCCATTGCTTTGTGCACGTTTTGCACTTTGCAGAGTCCACATATTAGCTCATTATAAGTACGAGAGTTTGGAGCACAATCATTCAATCTCATCATTTCAAGAACCTGGAATGCCTCATCAAGTCTTGCTTCCTGGCAGTAACCATAAATCAAAGCATTGTAAGTGACAACTCCTGGCCTCACTCCATTCTCAGCAATCTCATTTAGTAATTTGCTTGCCTCGTCAAGTTTATTACCCCTGCAAAGGCTATCGATAAGTACCGTGTAAGTATGAATGTTTGGCTTAACTCCCTTCTCAACCATTTCTTTCAACAATTTGAACGCCTCATCCATCCTCAACGAATCACACAATGCTACCATGAGAATCGTATAAGTTCGAACATTGGGCTGGCATCCTTCTTCCACCATCTGCGAAAATAAGCTGAAGGGCTCATCCAATTCGCCTGAATCACATAAACCATGGATAAGCACATTGTAAGTTACCACATTCCTTTCGCAACCCTTCTTTGGCATCACAGAAAATATTTTCTTCGCCTGTTCCAGATTGTTGTTCCGGCAATGACCTAACATTAAGGACGTGTATGTGAATGTATCTGGACTCAGACCAGCTTGAATTATATAGCTGAAATACACCATAGCTTCAGGGACATCGGCTGCCTTGCAATACGCGTTGATCATAGTATTATACGTATAAATATTCGGTGTAATTCCACTCCCTACCACCTTTAGATAGAAAGTCTTCATCAATTCAATCAATTCAAACCTCCCCAATCCCATGAGCAAATTATTGTAGCTCCGAAGCGACATTTTAAAGCTGCCCTCATCATTCAACTTCTTCAAAACATCGACAACAAAACGAATGTCATCCTCAGTATCACAAGATTTAATCATCGACACCCGGATCTTATCGGCCACTCCGAGAAGCCCGGCAGGAACGAGGCGGTCGAGCAAAGCAATATGAGATCGAATGTCATGCTTGTAACCAGGCTTGTTACCAATCCAAGTAAAGAAATCCAATGCCGTTTTAGCATCAAGATGCTGCTGCAGAATGGTAGATACGTGAATAGGGGTCAATGAAGCAGCTAGGTGCTTCAGGGATGGGTTCTTCTGCCAAGTGGGTCGCTTGATAATCGACGCTACTTGGCTTGCCAAATCGACAGAATCCCCATCTGGGGTCTGAAACGATGCAGCAAAGGAAGATATCGATCTTGCACAACCAAGAAAGAGAATGTTATACTCACATGGTCTGATGAGTTTGAGCATTCTCATCTTGCTGATTCCGATGACATGGCTACTGAAGAAAGATCGATCCAAGCGTCTTCAATTGCGGAAAAAACGACATCGAGAGAGGGCAATCTTCGGCGGATACGACAAGTGCTAGACAAATATTTGTTCAAGGGGATGAAAAATGAATATGTTTGTCTACCACATTCGATTCTGTTATGGGTGATAGCCATGAAAAAATCATGGGATAGAATACTTCAGTGCGAAACAGAGTGGGTCGTGAAAGGGCGTGGGAAAGAACGTATTGGCGGCTGCTTCGAATCGGCCGTGAAGACGACCACGACTCTCTCTCTCTCTCGCGTCGCCTTCAAAGAGAGGAAAACAACGAGGCGGATTGTTGACTCGTTTGAGGAAAGTACGGACACAGAAGAGTGTAGTCCAGACACGGCTCGCTGCTGTTGAGAGAGAAACGATGGGCAGGGTGAAGGCGTGAACGATGAACCCCAACGAGAAATCCAGCTTACCGAGGATACGCAGATGAGACGATTCGAGGCTCGAGTTCAAATATGTTGGAAATTTTTATGGCACACAGGAAACAATCACTTTTCCTATATTCTGGATTAGAAGTTCATATTTGATTGTTGAAAACATTCAAAGTAGAATAAAGACCAATTCATACTAAGAAAAATAGACTAACATGGCAGCTCGAAAGACTCATGATATGGTGCCGTTGCTCGTGTCATGAAAGAGATGAACCAAAGGTTCGTGTCCATGTCACAGAGGTTATAATATACACAGCGTGGTCTGGTTTAATTGGTCCTGCTGTGAATTATTCAAATAAGGTGCTTTGAGGTGGATTATAATTATTTAACCTACCTGGATGACATGCTTAGATGATGCTAAGATCGTGCAGGAAACCTAATCTCAGAACTTGTTCTATAGTTTACAAAACAAGATTTCTGACAACACCTACAAACTGCTAAAAGGCCTGCAACACTCACATGGCAGTCGTAGAAATAGCAGTAGGCACCGCATTGTTTCGTCGAAAGGAAACGCTGTAGGCTTTCTTTTTAGTAAGCTGACTCTAATTTGGTTTGGCCTACTGTCTTGCTATTTGGGCCATTAATTTTACTATATCCGTGTGACTCATCTTTTCCACCTTTCACTTTTGATCTTTTCTACGAGAACAATTAAAAATTAACAACATACAGCTTGGGTAATAACTATACCAGTAACAGTTTTAACACTTAGATGTTAAAGTATGACATTTGGAAGTGATTCAGTTTGTAATGGAAAAGCTATTTCGATACAAAATATTTAAGTTAAACAATGGTAAAGTTTGTCTCAATAATCTAGTTGTCGCAGTAAATCTGAATTGAGGTATCTATGAATGTTTAAAACAAAGAAGATGGCTTCCCTAAATTTGTTGAAGTTCCTCATGTTCTAAATTCATGTAGCAAATAACAACACCTACAAGAAAAAAACTTGGGGGCCATTTGTACCATACCTGTAATGGGGTTTGTGTTTCATACCCACTTTGAAATTGGGTTTAACGGAAACCCAATTCCAACAAAAACTTGATTGAAACAATATTTTGGAACCCCCCTGAAAATGAATAATGGGTGTTGTTTACAACGCCCTCAAGAACCTCGTTTTGTAGAAACTTGGTCTTGTGAAAGCTAAGTTTTTTAATAAGTTTTTAAGGACTAGTTCTTTATTGGGTAACACACCTAAAACACATTTTCTTTTTTGTTTTGAATAACTTAGGGAAAAGTGGCTATTAGGTCGTTCACTCTTCGTTTAAAAACGGCTCTTATCAAAATTATGTTTTCTTAAACTCAAGTGTCATCCAAACACCTCCATGGACTTTTCATCCCAAAAACATTGCGCTCATCGATATTGTGAGGGAATGATGAGAGTTGAGCAAAATGGAAGGAAGAGATAGTTTGTGTTTAAGGAAGATCGAGAGCCAAGAAACGAGAAGTTTGGAATCCATAAAGTTTTGACTCGGAACAGAGAGTCAACAATGTTACTCAACTGCATGTTGAAGAGAAGAAACCATGTTGTTGAAGTGACAAAGACAAAACATGCATGTTGAGGTAATGTACTGGTTGCAAGCTCGGTGTCCCTGAATCCATTAGATCAACGATGAACTGCAAGGCCGTGAACCAAAGGTAAATCCAAATTCTTCTTTTATAGTGAAGAAAAAATGAATTTCATGTATAGCTGGCTGACTTGCCAAGTTGGCTCGAGAATCACCCGAGTCAACTCGGATTGTTATAAAACCTCGCCACGAGTTAGGGTTGACCCAACCCTCTAACTCAGCCTTGACTCACCTGATTCAGGTTATTTTAAAACTTGATTGAGTCAACGAGTCAACTCATTGAGTCGACGAGTCAACTCACTGACGCGGTCATCAGCCGAATCGAGTTTGACTCACGGGTTTGCCATCTATGATTTCATGTACATAACTGTTAGGAATATATGCTTTATTCTTTTAGAACAAATTGGATGCAACGGGTAACTTGCAAGTTCGTGAACGACATGGTGCTATTAATATGGATGGGACCCTAGAAAAAATTGGCATCATGAAGCTTCTACAAGGAATTGGGAAATGCTTGCTGCTATGGCTCTTACCAAGCTTTGATGTCTTCACCAATTGTTTTGTTGTGTTTGTTTTCTCCATTGCCGCAGTTCTTTGATTGTCTCGTAAAATTATTTCACAACCCAATTTAGAAGCACACTATGAGGATTGTCATCCATTGTTGGTAGTAAATTGGTATGAACTCATCATGTGGATTAATTTTTATTGCATGGATTTGCAGAATTTTCATCTGAGCATGGTAAGACAATTTTGCTCAAGTTAATTTTGCCATTTGTTATTCTTGTTTGAGAAATAACTATGTTCACCTTCTCATGAAAATCTTTTAGTTCAATACTCTAATTATGCATTTGTGTCTTTTTTGTTTGATTATAGTCCATGAAATGTTCTCCTCTGTTTTTCTTTTATTGCCTTAACTTTGATAGTGGAACATGGTTAGTCAATTGAAATACAAATATGCGCTTAGATGCAAGACTATTAATATATGAGTAACTTTAGTTAACTTGCCATGAAAAAATGAAGATAAAGATAAATGTATCTATATTTGCTATTAAGATATGAGTAACCTTAGTTTCATGTCATGAAAGAATAAAGATAAGATAAATGTATCTATATTTACTTTACTTAATTTTGAGGCCCTTTCAAATATAAGACATTAACATCGTTATTTGTAAATCATCAAGTGCATTGGCGGGTGAGGAACACTAGCTATAGAATGAATTGATGGATAGTAATGAACATGCCGAAAATGGATAATGGTGATGGGAATGAATCTTTTCCTTTTGCATTGTATAACATTGTTTTAGACTACAATCCACAATCCTCCCTAATCCTGTTAATAAACATTGTTTATCCTCGTTAAACAACAAAAAATTTCTTTATTTTTATCTAGGTGTCTTATAATCATTTAGTTATGCCCCATGGGAAATGAAAATTTTTACAACAGTATCCCTTAGCCAAAAATTTTTAGCTACCCCACGGCTTTGACGTGACATGATAATGCATCATAAAGTTGAATTGTGGGGCTACAACAAGAACAGTCTACGCAACCAAACATTTATAGTTGAGTCACACATTTTCTTGAAAGTATCATGTCAGTCTCAATATTATGCTAAAACTTCAAGGATGTTAAAACTTGAAGTCAGCATTGAAGTATGTTTTTTTTTTTATCATGCATGAATTGGCTCACTATGTGAACTAAACAATATGTGGCATAGTAACCATGAAATATCTAGAGGTATTGTTAATTTTAACAAATTTCCTGCCTTCGATGTAAATAAAATTCTTATGCTACTGAAAATTTAACATGATGTTTCATAACTGGACCCATATTTGCTAGAGCATTATCAAGTGTAAGTTTCTCTTGGCTTAAGAATATATCCATGTATGTGACATTGCAACTTCTAACCGCAAAAAGTATTTGAACTTGAGAGTGCAAATACGATTTCAACTATACAATGCATTGACCATACTTGTTTGTGGTGATCGCATCATTATTAGTGTACATGAATAGAATGGTGATTTGTTTATTGCATTTTTAAATGTACATAGTATAACTTAAAGGTAAGATCATAGTCCGAATCTAGTTGAGACAATACAAGGTCTTAGGCATGCAATTTCTCACGAGTATGTGGAGGAAAACAATTTCATAAAACATATGAGTAAGGAAATATTTTATATTTTTCAATATCACATCTCTATGGTTATGTTGACCATATACAAACCTCTTATAGTGGAAAAGAAAATTAAACTTAGTTCAATGTGATTATTTTTCCTTCACACAAATATGGTGACGTTAAATTAGGCGATGCAATTTAACGTTAAGAATTAAAATACTTCCGTTAATGGAAGGGCGGTTTCGAAGTTGGGTGGGAGTGAGGAGTGATAACATAGAAAAAAGAACTGGCAGTTGTTTTCATGGGAAAGAAAATAATCAGGACCGTCCACGTCATCAAGATGGGCGGTGGAAATGCAGAGCATGTTCCCTCATTCATTTGAGACATTAAATACTTCCCACGAAAGCGGATCCCACTCAGATGAAAAGGGACGATCGTCGATCAGTAGAAACTTAAACTATAACGGGTATAAATAATTGTCGGCCTGCTGGTTTCCTCCATTTCCGACTCTCTCCGAGAGGGAGAGGTAGCAGAGATGGTGGACCCAAAAGGGAAGGGCAAGGAGATTGCCACAAAGTCTTCTTCCGGCAAAAGGAAGTCCTCACGTCCTCCCGACGGCCTAGCATCTGGCACTCGGAAACACAGGCGGTCCGGCGCGCTGCAATTCTTTGATCACATTGCCAACGTGGACGACGATAACGACGAGGATGATGATAGCGATTCTGGTAAAAATATATTGCTGTTCTTGTCATTTATACATGTAATGGGAGAAACCCTAGTTGCTTTATGGTTCCAGTTTTGATCAACATGGTGCTGCATTTCTCTTATTTTCATTTCTGGTGTGCGGGTCTGCTTTTCTCTTTCCCGAATAAATGGGAGATTGTTATGTCGTTGGTGCTATGAGAGATTAGAAGCGATAGAAGCGACTCATTGTTCGTTCCTTCTGCATGTCCTGATATTCGTTTGGATAAGCAGCCGTTTATTTAGCGCCAGCGGATGACATTGGGGGTTTCCCGTTCATAGATACCGAAGTTGGTGTCAAGATACTGATATACAGATTCTGTTTACGGTTAGGGTTCTAGTTTCATGGTTACTTTGCTTCAAAGAAAGCTGGAATTCACTACAACTGCCGTCTTGTTGGTGGAAGTGGGCAATGTATGCTGAGAAACTCGGAAGTGTGGCTGAAAATTCATTGTGTCTTCTGGTGGCAAGGGAAAGTCAGAGCAGTTTCTCAATTAGGTGAGATAGAGTTCCTGCTATGTGTTCCTGTTAGGGTTTTCAAGTAGAAGTGTGTTTTTCTCTGTAGTAGATGGGGAAATGGGAAGAGAGGTTCATTAACTCGTCGCTTTTCTGGTAGTTGGCACTCCGTAAGCGAACAACTGGAAGTGGTTTCACGCGGTCTGCTATGGTTAACGTGTACCTTCTAACTATATGGGATCAATGGGAATGATCAGTTTGCAGAATGGGCTAATCTTCACAGTTCGATATGGTATATCCATAACTTAGCTTCTTAGCAGGAAAGAGGCTTCATGTGAATGAATAATCTGAGAGGAATGGGAGGCAGTTATTTTCCTTCTTTCCCATCCCCAGGGCTTAAGTGGTGGAACACACAGTTAAGCTCGTTCGCTTTCTTCACCTTTCATTTTTCAAACAGCATCATTCCTGATTATTCTTTTCTTGCTTGTACTGAGATTTTTTTTTGAAGCTCTTGTAATGTTAGATTTTTGAGGACTTTATGCCTGAAGGCCACGTTGATTTAAAGCAGTTGAGCTGCTTGGAGAAGAATCATAATGGTTTTCTTTTGCATCAATACTTTTAGGGGGCATTTGTATGAACACTCTTATAACCCCAATTTTGTATATATATATATATATATATATATATATATATATATATATATATATATATATATATATATATATATATATATATATATATATATATATATATATATATATATATATATATATATATATATATATATATATATATATATATATAAAACGAGTTTCTCAAAACTGATGTTGTTGGGTGACACACTCTGGGGAAAGAGAAACATAGTTTTGATTTCACCCAAACACTCCAAAAGCTGCCTCCAAAACAGTGTTTAAAAATGATCTGTTTTTTACAGAATAATCCTGGAAGGCAACTGTTTCAGCTAGACTGTGGTACAGCAAGTAAAGCGTCAATGGAATGCCAATAGGCAATAGCTGTTGGTTTGATAATAATAAAAAAATTGAGCATGTTAAAGGATCAGAATAAATGAGCATTCAATCGGGGCATAAATTGTAGTTAACTTTATAATATCCATTCATAGCTACAACATCATGTGGCATATTATTTTATTAATACTCCAAGTTTGGCCTGGTATCCCTCTTTGTCAGTTTGCCTGTTTTTGGAGTCTGCATCTAAATAAATGATTTTTTGCAATATTACTGTCTGCAAATATATGTAAATAATGAACATCTGAGCTTTATCTATAGGATGACATGGATTCATATTCTTGTGTAATAATAACTTGGAAAGAATGAAGAGTGCCTCTATGTGGTATAGTTTAAACATCCTACCTTATAGTAGGTCCAGTTTTGTTTAAGATAGTATGTAATAATGAACATCTGAGCTTTATCTATAGGATGACATGTATTCCTTTTGATTCTGACATGATTGCATGGTTACCTTCAAGGAGAATTGTATGTGTCAGTTGCTAGCGCTTGATGGCTTGAGTTGATTCATTTGGCTTGGCAATGTATGGCAGGTTCTCGGGAATTCATGGTCGCATTTTGGACCATTTGCTAATTTTTCTTTATCTATCCATCTTCCTTGAGCTACTTCATGACCTTCTTAATGATTTCTTTTATAACTCGACTTGCAGCCATATTTGCAGTTAGAATATGAGAAAAATAAAAAATGTCATTCAGCTATGTTATTTGCTGCACTAATTTAGTTAGAATTATGAGCTACAAGGATTCGTCCTCTTGGGAATAATCATATTCCTTACTTTCCTCCCTCAAACACCTACTCCAAAACCTGCATCCATGGTCAAGGACTCAAGATGTGAAGAATGACTTGAATTATTCAGCATTTGTTTTCCCACATGATTCTTCTTATGGTTTTTCGGTTCATGGTTTTGCTAACCTGCATTTTTGGCGTTATATTTGTCTCTGCTTTTATGTTGAATTCCAGATTTTTTAAGCAATGATGGAATGGATTTGGAAGATAATGAAAAACAACAGAAAAGCAATCAAATTCCATTCCTTTTGAAAGAGGAAGAGGCAAATGATTCAGAACTGGAAAAATTTATCCGGGAGAGATACAAGCGCGGGTCTAAATATGTTTCCCATGTTGAAGACACTAAAGGTTCTGATGAAGAAAATTCTACAATGCAGTTCAATGGTGGTCCCATCATGTGGAAAGTTAAATGCACGGTATATTGTACAACTTTTTTTTCTTTTATAATCTTAGTTTCATATGTTTCATCTTTGGGAATTCTTCTGCAACAGCGCGGACATGAAAGGGAGTTGGTGGTCTGTCTCATACAAAAGTTCATTGATTTGCATTCTGTTGGAAAGAAAATGGAGATAAAGTCTGCGTTTTGCCTTGATCATGTAAAAGGTCATATCTATCTTGAAGCAGACAGAGATAGTGAGATTGTGGAGGTACTCATCCTCTTTTTTCACATCTGTGTTTTCCTTTTTATTTTCTATTTGTGTTTTAACCTTTAATAGATTTCCAGGCATGCAAAGGGCTGTTTGGCATATATACCAATACAATGATACATATTCCAAGTAATGAAATTCCTTACTTATTTTCTGTTCGTGGAGCATCAATGGAAGTTTCCAAAGGTGAATGGGTGCGTGTGAAACATGGAACTTATAAAGGTGACCTTGCAAAGGTAGGGTGTACTTTTTGTCAAACATACATGTTCACATGTAGAGACTTCTTGCACATGTTTACTTATTTGTCTTTTGGTCCTCTAGGTTATTGATGTGGACGATAGGCGTAAAAGTGCAACAATCAAACTAGTCCCAAGGGTCGATCTACAGGCTGTTGTTAATAAAACTGTACGCCCTTCAGACTTTTGTATTTTAGATGTCTTCTTAATAGCTTTGCTTCATATCATTGTATCGTAACTTAAACATGAAAAATGCTTCAAGATGGTTATTTTTATGTTTGATTTTTTGCTCATTTTTTATTTTGGAAATATGATGATTCAAGTATTTGTCACAACTGGTTCCTTGCTGCTTATCTGGTTGATTGCATTCTGCCTTGTGTAATCAAGAACTTTGTTAGGATCATCATTGTTTTTATTGTTCTTCTCCAGGTCACATTATTTTTCATCAATATTATATTATTATTACGGTTAACTGCCTATACTCCTTACATTGTATAAATGATTTTTTGGTGATAATTGTCCATGATGGTCTTTCTTACTTTTCACTGACATTTTTATTGTAAGCTTGTGCAGTTAGCTAGAGTTGCAACTAAAACTAGATCTATACACAGACTAGATCTGTAATTAGAATCCATTTGCTTCTACATGAATTCCAAAACTTGGATTTGGATATCTAAAAGTTCAGATGTTTGTTTAAATGCTTGGTTTGGTTGGTAGCATTATAATTTTCAAATCATAATCTTTTCTTAAGTCTTTTGTTATTGCCTGCCATGCTCATTTATCTTTTGTCAGTTTTAGGCTAAGTCACATGTGTATAGGTACGATGACTTTTAGAAAATTTGGGAGCAGGGGTACGGGAGAGTGTATGCATAGTTGACAAACCCGAGAATCGGACTCGGATCGGTAAATGACTCGGCGACTCGGTTGGGTTAGGTCATAAATTTTTATAGTATATTTTTACTGTAATCTTGTAGTGTAATCTGCTGCCTCCCCACCCAGCATAAAGCAACATGATATTGGTTATGATTTATCAACAACCCTAACCAGGAATGAGGTTATGAATCTAATAATACTTGCTTAACTTTTATTTGTCTCTTTCTCTCTTATATATATATATATATCAACTATCTGATTCTCCATGGGACCCTGGAACTTTAGAAATTGATGGTGAGAATGTTTTTACAAATTGTTGGGCTAGTATTCTTTTCTTGTCCATAATAAAAACTTGTATAAGAGAGAAAAAAAAAAAAAATAAAATCCTAAAAATCAAGATGAATTTTCACATTTTAAAACAGTGGAACCAAACTCTGTCGATTCTGGACCGAGTCACTGATCCAGCAACTTAGCTGATTCTTGGCCTTGTCGCCTGAGTTTTGGTGCTGACTCACTTGGGTCTTGACTCATGGCCCAATCAGAGGGCGTTCCCAAGCCGACTCCGGCGATTCTCGAGTTGACTCATCGAGTTGGCCAAGAATGAGTGAATGTGTAAATATATTAATCCGTAAAAATTCTCAAGGTTAAAAAAAAATGAGAGGAAAATATAGGCTTGGTAGAAAGGAAATAGAAAAAAAAAGAAATGAAAATTAAAGAAAATATGAAATTTGAAAACTGAAAGTATAATTTTTTATGTTTAAAATACAACCATACCCATGTGGCCGTACCTGTGTACCAACACCGTAACATGGGCAGATCACATTTATCCTGTGTGGCTTAGGTTTTAGTCATCCTCAGCCTATTCTTCTTGTGTGAAAACCTCAGCTAAAAATGCTCTTGTTCAAAATTTTTTGCAGCTTTGTATTGGGAGTGTTGACATATGTTGTATTTGGGTCACCTATCCGGGTCTGGATCTGGACCCGATCCAGTGTGTTACTACTATGGCCCTACTTAAGCTGTGTAAACCCTAATTTTTGGAGTATGAATGATAATTAAAGAGAGAGAGTGTCTGGCGGCTAGTGGGCACCAGTCCTCACCCGTGGTTTTTTCTCTCTAGTTGAGGGGTTTTTCACGTTACATCTGTGTGTTTATCTTTCTATTTGCTTTTACCGTTTCTACATAGAGCATTTTCCTGCCCAAAGTAATTTCTCGTGGAAAAAATTGAGGATCTCAGATGCATTAAAAATCTTATACATAAAGAGAAATTTTTATTTTTCTAGAAGTTCAAAAGATGGTCATAAATACAAGCAATTTTAGTGAAATGACTAGTTAGAAACAGAAGAACAAGATAAAACAGGAAAAAAATGGGGAAAAATTTCAACATTTCAAAATATCATGAGAACAAAAATATCATGGTTGTATTACAATATTTTCACAATTTTTTTTCAAGAAATTTATTTAGTATAATTTTGGGTTTTTAACATTCTCATAGCTGTTTTGTATTTTTATCAATGTTCTTGAATGTTAGTAGAAAACTCATACGGTGGTACACTTTCTATTTTCATACTTTTTAGACTTTGGAGATTTTTTTGAGGAAAACAAGCTTTTGATGCCAAAGAGAAGCCTTGCTAATAAATGCCCAAGAATAATATTTAGTCAATGCTTTGACATGAGAAATCCATCATAAAGAAAGTTAAAAGCCCAAACTTAAAAATAACATAAACAAAAAAACGGGGATATACTTAAAATAGATGACATGTGACACTTTTTTTGTCAAAGCACCCTGATACTATCATGATCAATTTTGTTTTTTTTGCATCTTGGAAATCAGGAAATGTGAGAATAATATTGCAGTACCTTGAAGAGATCATAGCCACAAAATACCACGATATTTTGAAAATATCGTGATATTAACAAAAAAATAAGGAAAACGATAAAAACAGAAAAATTTCACGATATATATTGAAGAAATCGTTAAAAATGAATTGATCACGATTTTAACGCGATTTTTTTACTATATTTTTGCCGATTTTTTCATTTATTTTTTATTTCATTTTCTGTTTTTCTGTTTTTCAAGTTTTGCTTCATTGTTTTATTTCCTCTTGTTTTAGGTATTTAACATAACGTCCTAAATGCAATGCAATACTTATTAGTTTTTCATTTCTTGTAATTTTACCTAACATTTTGATTTTTCATTTTTTATTAAAAACTCAGATTTTCCCAAGATTTTTCCAAAAGCAGCTTGCATTGGAACTCACCCTTTAATTGATCACCTTTTTTTTATCTTAGGTTTCATGATCTCAAACGTTGCCCATATTTGTTGCTATGCTATTAAGTATTAGGATATCACCATGCTAACCATGTAGTCTTGTCCTAGGAAAATATTTCATTTTGGTCAGTACTCAGTAGGTTATGGAGCATTTTCTTTTGAAACTTCATACTATGTGTAAGAAAGGTTGGAAGCTTTTACCTTATATGTTTATTGCAATATCATGTGTTCACTGAGCCTGCAAAAGTACATTCCCAATAGGTGTAACTGAAATTAGTAAGCTCTGCTCCCAGACTGATATTCATCATATGTTATTCAGTAAGATTGGGTCAGTCTTGCATTTTGATTTCTGGTACTTAGCAAAGAAAAATGTTAATGGTCTGGGCAAATTGATGAAGGTCTTTCTAAGTATTAGGCTCTCCCTAGATTTACATTGAGCACAGCAGCTTGCAGTCATATGTTTGTTCAGTAAGATTGGGTCAGTCTTGCATTTTGGCTTCTGGTACTTAGAAAGGAAAATATGTTAATGGTCTGGGTAAATTGATGAAAGTCTTTCTGAGTATTAGGCTCTCCCTAGATTTACATTGAGGACTCAGCAGAAACAACAAAGAGGGATGCTGCTCCTGGATCTGGCTTGCTTGACTGCTTTTGAGAGCATCTAAATGTACATGATAACTAGAGAAATTGATGTACTTGTGAATGGGATATTCTGATTTCTACTGGTATCCAAAGTCCGAAGTTATGAACTGGTTTAGCATGGTAGAGAATATCTGGAAGTAAATGATGATAACTAGAGAAATTGATGTATTTGTGAATGGGATATTCTGATTTCTACTGTTATCCAAAGTCCGAAGTTATGAACTGGTTTAGCATGGTAGAGAATGTCTGGAAGTAAATGAATATGTGTGTGTGTGTGTGTGTGAGAGAGAGAGAGAGAGAGAGAGAGAGAGAGAGAGAGAGAGAGAGAGAGAGAACAGGGGCAAAAGAAAAAGTTTGCCAAATTGCATTTAAGACCCAAACCTACTGAGTGATCAACTATTAGGGCCCTAGGGACCAGTTCATAAACCATGGCCCTTCTGACTAAATGGTCATGGATGAGTCAACCAGGCATCTAGTTCACTGAGTTGCTTAAATTAGCAAGAAAACAAAGGCTTGCTCTGTTAGTCTTCCACAAAAGGGATGCAAATGAATAGCTTGTAAATGCTTTTCTACTCCTGAAAGAGCAACAGATTTATGACTGATTGTTTAGTTCGTTTGTCATCTTGTCTAACACATAATATTGCATTTGGGCTCTGCTTTTGCTAGCATCTATAAATGAGTGGAGACGACAAGTATTAATCTGCTATGCTTACCAGTCTTACTTGTATATCTTGTACATTGGCAGTTGTTTGAGCCTGAATTTATCAGTCACAAAATAACTGTCTACATGTTACTGTTTTTGGATTAACTTTCATTCGGTACTTGCTTGATTTACATATGGAAACTAATATATCAGTGAAATACTGTCTGTTATTCTATCTTCCAGGATGGCAAGAAAAACATAAAAAGAGGAACTGCTGTACCCGCTCCACATTTGATCAGCGCTTATGAACTTGAGTAGTTCTCTTCTGTGCTTTGTCTCAAGGAAGTTTACAATTTAGACTATGACTTATATGGTTATTTTTAATCTTCTTACTGTGAAGGAAGCTGCAGCAATTTGTTAAATTAAAGCGTAACCAGAGGACTGGAGAAGTTTTTGAAACTATTGGTGGTTTGACGCTTAAAGATGGTTTCTTGTACAAAAAGGTGCGACTTGAATCACTGAATTGCTGGGATGTTCGGCCTTCTGATATTGAGCATGAGCAATTCAAAGATTCAAAAAGAGTTTCAACAAAGGATGATCTGTGGCTCTCTAAGCTATATGGCGAAAAAAGGAATAACAAATCCAAGGAGGTGAACAAAGTAGATAATGGAAAAGGGAGCAGTTCATTGGTTGGTGAAAAAGGGAATAACAAATCCAAGGAGGTGAACAAGGTAGATAATGGAAAAGGGAGCAGTTCATTGGTTTCGGATAACATGAGAGAATGGGAACTCTTTGATCTTGTCTTCTTGGAGTAAGTTAGCACAGTCCCTGTTCAAATTTGGCTTCAGCTTTTCATGATAGTATTTTATAATTGGTCACTGAGCCTTTTCATTTCTTGCCATCCCTTTTGGTACCCAGGAAGAAGAGATTTGGTGTTATCATAGGTATCGATGGTGACTGCTTTCAGGTACTAGAAGCATGCATTTTCTTTGGCTTGTGAACTATATCCCTAAGGAAATTTTCGTTGGTCTAGATTCTCAAGGGAAATTGTGAAAGATTGGAGACGACAACTGTGACAATGCGGGATATAAAACAACAGGAGCGGGAAGAAGAGACTACTTCTTTGGACCATAATTCGAATCTCATATCACTCAATGATGTCGTGAGAATTCTCAAGGGGCCATTCAAGGTCAAGTTCCATTACATGCTTGGATCTTCTTTCTCTGGAGGTCCCATATGTACTTCGAAACGTTCTATTTTAAGATTTAACATTTTGTGTGCATGATAAACATTCCAAATTTCCAATTTGCAGGGTAAGCAAGGGATAGTTAAGCACATTATCCAAGGGATTCTTTTCATCTATGACAACAACCAAATAGAAGCCAATGGTTTTTGTTGTGCCCAAACAAAGAACTGTGAGGCTATTAAATATTCACATGGTCCATCTGATGAAAGCGTAAGAGCCATAAGTTATTGGTATTTTATTTTCTTTCATGGACAGCCCATGCTCACCTATCTTAGGGCCCCTGCAGTTTTTTGGGCCTGTTCCTCCAGGTTTTGAAGCATCAACATCAGTGTCAGCAGAGCCAGAGCCAGAGCCAGAGCCAGAAGAGCCCCCGAAAAGTTCTCGCCAGCATAGGGAACGTCCAGCTGCTGGTATCATTATGGTTTAGTCTGGCTTGAGTAAACTAATTCTGGTATCTAGCACTGATTTCTGGTTATTCTGTGCTTATTCAGCTGGTTTCCGATCTAGAAGTACCAATGGGGACTTCTATGTTGGTCAATCTCTGCGAATTCGTGTTGGGCCACTAAAAGGCTACCTTTGTCGCGTCCTTGATGCATACCGCTCTGATATCACTGTGAAGTTGGACTCACAAATGAAAGTTATAAAAGGTTAGAGTTTCTTATTGACCTACATTTGAAGGTGATCTGTATTTTGTTTTTAATCTCTTATATTTCATACTTTATGCATAATAATGTGGATGCAGTTAAGGTTGATGATGTTACTGTGGTTGTTGCAAAGGGATATGGCAGTGTGTCCAGGTAACTATTTGTTTCCTAGATCTTTATTTTTCAACTAGGATGTGAAGAACAAAATTTCTTTGGTCCATTTTCCAGGTTGTGTACCTGTTGTTTATGTTAAAAACTTACAGTAAGTAATGGTGATTTTGGGCCACACAGTGTTTACTTTTTTGACAACCAAGAAACCAGAAATTGTAGTGGTATAATTTTTTCACTCTGGATGGACTAAAGTAGATCGCCAGGAATGATATCCCACATGCTAATAATGGCGTGGATGGTGTTCATGCTTGTTGACCAAAAATAATCTCCGTATATGAATTGTTAGAAGTTGATATGGTGGCTCGTGGTGCTCAGTTTTTGGATGTACTTATGGGCTGCTTTCCTATTTTTATTTTTTAAATAATTTTTCATTGGACGAACTCCATGCAATCTGATTTTCTTGCATGGGTATAAAACTTGGTATTGGATGGGACAGGATTATGGTTGTCACAATGAGCCATTTTAAGTTATTTCAGGATATTTTGATTTTTCAGGAGGTCTAATGGTCTATGCATATTAGGTTGGCTATTTCTGTAAAAAAAGTTTTTGCAGATTAAGCTTCTGAGTTCTGACTAGCTTTGTTTTGTTTTTCAAACGAGACTGCATTATATACTGAGATGGGGTATGCACAATCAAGCAAGGTCTTCAATTGGGTCTGGTGCTGTTCAAAGAATCATATGGTTTTTCTCTGAGAATGTCATGTTTTTCTCCTTTTCTGCTTACCTGTTGTTGCTGTAGATTATAGCTCCCATATGGGTTTAGTTCCATTATTCTTCTTGGGTTGTCCTTTTGTTTGTTTTTTTTCCCTCGAATTATTCCGGGCAAGCGGAGGTGGAGGCATAGATCTGGTGACCAGACACTGACTGTTGGGATTCTTGATACTTGGAATTCACGTGATACTCGGTGGCTACTTGATCTCTCAATTGATATAGTTTTTACTCATTAATGATCCGAGGGAACAAGTAAATAGCAAGTATTTGCCTTTTTTATATTGTAATTCAGCTGAATTTATACTTAATTTTTCTGCCCATATTTGTGATGCTTCACATTGATGTGTACTTTGATCGAGAAGTGAGTTAGCTACTTCAAGTTCTTCTTTTATGTATATATAGCTTATCCCATTGGCCCAAACTATCTTCTATTTTTTCCCTATTGAAGGGATGATGCCCATTTGATTCATGGTACTCCCTGAACTTTGGTCATACTGTACTAGAATATGTTTATTATTTATATTTGTTATTATTTTTCCATTTGTAAGAATGTGAATGGATTATATTTGGTTGTATGAGTCCAATCATCATGCAAATATTGTAGCCTATCAATGGCCTTGATAGGATAAGTGACGCAACCTGATACTGATAGATAGCTGTTCATGCACTTCATCTGGATTCCTGCTTGAAACCGATGATACATATGATTTTGATATTGGTTTCTAAATTCTGGAAACTGATAAAAATAAGTGAAACATGATCTTAAATGTCGATTGTGTTTCATGAAGATCACTGTATTTCTGTGCAGTAGGCAATGAAAAATAAATTATGAAAATTCAATCAATTTGAAAAATATATTAGAAGTGATTAGTAGAAGTGTAGATGCATCTATCTGTGTTGGAGGCCGTAGACAGGGTAGAAACATCTTTCTTCTTGTTATTTCCTTTTAATATCCTATATCTTTGCAAAAGATATTGTAGCCTTTCTTTTTCTTCTTCTTGTTATATTATTATTATTTCTATTATTATAATTATTAGCTTTTCAGCTGTCAACCTAGGGAGAGTAAGTCTAGTTGCCTAGTCGTTCTAGACTTCTAGTCTACCTATTAGTTCTTAGGTCTTAGTTGGCTGGGCCAAGGATGGTGACTAGTTAACCGACTTGGTTGACTAATCGGTGACTAGTTGTTGACTGCCTATTCCCCAAAGTGGGCTTTGTTAGGAGAAGTATGTTTTGGACCATCAAATGTAAAATTTATTTAGATTTCTTTTTAATAGCTTTCCTTTAACCTATCTCCAACCTCTTTTTTTAATTGGCTTGTCCTTAACCTGCATCCAGCCTATATTTTGTGTTACTCTTTTCCTTTCTATCTAAAGCATGAACATCTTTCTGTGTTTCTAATATGTTTCTGTATATATAAACACACACAGAATCTGCAGAATGCGCACATATAAGTGAGTAAGTTTATATATATATATATATATATATATATATATATATATATATATATATATATATATATATATATGAAGTGGATGCTGCAGTGTGCCGGATAGTTGCCGGATGGTTAAATTTTTAAAATCCATAGCTAAAAAATCATAAATTGTCACTAAAGTCATTATAAACCATTGTCACAAATATTGTGAGATTTTCAAAAATTTTGCAATATTTGTGAAAAAAAAAGTAAAACAAAAATATCGAGATAAGCTCGGCAAAAATGAATATCTCATGACTTTGTCATGATTTTTTTTCACTTTTCTGTTAGTTTCTTGTTTACTTTATTTTATTTTAATTTTTAGGATATTTTATTTTTAAAAATTTGGCGAGATTTTTTTTGAAATTTTCTCAAGGAAACAACTTGGCCAAAAAATACCTGAAAAAACCTTGCCGATATTTTTCCAACAATGATGTTTGTGACAATGCGTATAAACCATCAATGCCGCGCCTAATATGAATTTGGTCACCGTTTTTTAGCAACAAATTTTTAGATGTTCATCATCTCGCAACATCCAGCACGACAACATTGAATCCCTATATATACATATACATAGAAGTTGGTAGGTAAGTGACCTTTTGGGTGTTATACTTGTAAGGGCTTGCCTTGATTGTTGGTTTTCAAGATGGATGACTGAGGGAAAATCGATGAGGTCAGATAACATTACTTAATAACTTTTCCTTCTTGATTTTTTTTTCTCAAGCATCCATCTTGAAAAAAATCAATAGCCAAAAAAGATTCCTTGTAGGCGTCACGCCAAAGTGTTTACCTATCAAATTTATTCCTTCTCTCTCTCTCTCTCTCTTTATATATATATATATATATATATATATATATATATATATATATATATATATATTTCTGTGTGTATGTAGAATATGATATGTAGGTATGTATGTAATTATTCTGTGTTTCTTTCTACACATATGTGTATGCTATGAATCTCTCTCTCTCTCTCTCTCTCTCTATATATATATATATATATATATATATATATATATATATATATATATATATATATAGTAGCTGGTAAGTACCAGACCACTTAGGCAAGAGACAAAAACCAGGCCTCTTAATTTTCTGTTCAAAAATATTAAACAAAATTTAAACATCCTAACATCTTCGTAATGCTAATTTAATATAAATCATGTTTCAATTCAAGTTGTTTTTGTAAAAAAAATGATTTTTTTTTTGTTACCAAAAAGTTTGATGTTATAGTTCATTTTTAATTAATAAAACACAATATTAAAGTAAAAAAAAAGGGACCAACAATACTTGTTCATCAAAACACTTTTAAGATCATATCCATAAGGTTAGATTGTGAAAAAAACACTTTAATAATTATTGTCAATGGGTCTAGTTTTTTTCTGTTATCTAAGTGGTCTAGTATTTACCAATTTCTATTTCTCTTTCTTTTATATATTATATATATATATATATATATGTGTGTGTGTGTGTGTGTGTGTGTAAGAAGCTGAAATCTCCTGGTCATCCATCCATCTGAATTTCTTGCACAGACAATCCAATAGACACATATATATATATGTGTGTGTGTGTGTGTGTGTGTGTGTATGTATGTATGTATGTATGTATGTATGTATACATATGTGTTGGAAAGTGAAACAAAGAAGAACAATGAACGACCACAGATTTAACGTGGAAAACCCCTCAACTAGAGGGAAAAAACCACGGGTGACAAGGACTGGTGCCCACTAGCAACCAGACCCTCTCTCTCTTAGAGATTTCATTCACACCCAAAAATGAGGGTTACAATCTGGATCGGGTCCATACCCAGACCCGGTCCTAAGACCCATACTTATATTCTTCAACACCCCCCCTCAAGTTGGGCATACATATCAAACATGCCCAACTTGGATACATTCTTCTCAAATTGAGACAAAGGTGCATCTCTTGGGCTCCAGGAGAGATCGACACGAGACGCCAGAACTTCATGGCACTCAGCAGATGCTTGAGTCAACTAAGACAGGCAACGACCCGCAGACGCTGGAACTCGAACAGCGGCAGAGAGCAACTGCAACTTCACCAGAACATCACGGTGACACAAGGGAGCAACTGCAACTTCACCGGAACATCACAGTGACACAAGGGAGGCAACAGAGGATCGTCGGGCTGAAACCAGCAGTGGAAGAACGCCAGAACTTCACAGCGACAAGCAAAGTAGGGTCGACGGTGTCCACCGGAACTTCACGGTGGCAAAGTGGAGAGGACAATACGGCTGACGGGCACATCAACCAACACGCTCCGTCGGGGTCCACCGGAACTTCACGGCAGAGGCGGAGGCTGAAACTGCAGTGTCTGACAAGCGGCGGCAGCGGCGGACAACAGAGGATCGGCGGGAGACGGCACCACCGGAACTTCACGGTGGAGCATAGAATAACAAAGGCAGGCAGTCAGCCAGAACTTCACGGCAGACGGCAGTGCATGCGAGTGGGAAACAGAGTTGGGAGAAGGGAGCGACAGCAGGTGGAAAGCCAAGATCGTGACGGTTCTAACGAGCCAAAAATCAGCCCAATCGGAGATCGGAGCAGAAAACTGTGGCCGATTGAAGCCGGTTGATGTTCCGGGTGATTGAGGAGAGCCTTCAGAGTGTCCTCGGGTGGTGTTCGGCCCCAGATGATCCTTCAAAAGAGCGGGACACGCGGACACGTCGACGCCTCAATAATAAATTTCAGGATTCGTGTGAAGCGGGACTCCGAGTCACCAGAAATCGCTATGGCGCGGGACACGAAGGCGGGATTCGCCGAGTTCCTCTGACATGGCTGCGTGATACACGACGGGACATGCGAATCCGAGTGATGCATCTCCGCTACGGACACGAAATAGCCGACTCGCCAGGGACCGAAGAACTTCGGTGCCAGAAAATGTCGGGTTGGCCGGAATTTTCCTTCCGTGCCGGAAAGACGACAGAATTTACCGGTGATCTTCAAAACGCTATTCCAGGCTCGTTTCTGGGCCAAATCTAGCGTTCTTGGGCTCGTTTCGTTCGGAAACGCGTTAGGAATCCTATGGAATGATCATCAACACATTTTGGAGCAAGAATCGGCCGAATTTGACACCGGAATGCTCGGTGGTCACCGGAAAAGTGACAGAAAATTCCGATCTGCTTCAAATCGATGTATCTTCCTCGAATCTGATCGGAATCCGATGATCTTGGGCTCCTTGATCATCTACACCAATTTATCAACCTTCTGCCCTGGATTGAAGCTGAATTGCACGCTGGTTGCCGAAATTGGGGAAGAAGTCGCCTGAAAACCCGCGGTTGTTCTAAAATCGATTCCTCCTCATCCACAGCACCAAAAATCCTGAAATTTTGTTGGGAGAAGCTTGAGACAAAGACGAATCCAGCGGTTGATTGCTCTACCAGCAAATTCTCCCAGAAAATTAATGCCAGCTGATTTTCTTCATTGTTTTTTCTGCCTTCGTCCAAGAACATCGCCTAGCGCCGTCACAATGCTGCGCCAAGGCCGGCGATGCGGCAGGGAGTAGCCGGCGGAAACACGACGGAGGCAGAGATACCACGGCAGACGCAGGACGGCGGCGACTGAGCGGGGCGACGTCGCTGGTGGTGGCGGCAGCGGCAATGATCTCAGGCGATGCAGAAGAAGACGCCGGAACTTCAACGACGTCGGGCGATGACTGCGTCCACGTCGAGCGTCGGGTGTCGGACGAGGTGCACACGGAAGAGACTCCTGGTAAATTAATCCTTCCTCCCTTTTCCCTCTCTCGTTCTCTTTCTCTTTCTCTTGGTCTTGTTGTGCCTTGATGTTGAAGTTATTTCTCTCTCTCTCTCTCATTGTAGAAACACGTAACGAGATAGGGAGAAGGAAAAGAGACACAATATACGTGGAAAACCTCAAAGAGAGGTGAAAAACCACAGAGAAGCTCTACCTAGGTGCACAACCGCAACCCTAGGAGAGAGAAAGTCCTATTCCACTTAATCAACAATTACACCATAAGTGAGATTATATAAGAGGGAGACCCGCCTAGGGTACCGAGCCACTCTCCGTACCCGCGCCCATGGGACCGGGTCCATATCCAGACCCGGTACCCTAATACATGATATTCTAACACTCCCCCTCAAGCTTGGCATACATGTCAAACATGCCAAGCTTGCTAACATTCTTTTCAAATGAAGATGTACATAATCCTTTGGTTAACACATCTGCGATTTGATCTTCAGACTTCATATATGGCAGAATCAACTCCTTTGAATCAATGCGTTCCCGGATGAAGTGGCGATCAATCTCCACATGTTTGGTTCTATCATGCAGGACATGATTATTTGCAAGATTAATTGCCGACTTGTTGTCACAGTACATCTTCATCTTTTCTCCTATTTCAACTCCAATATCTCCTAGAAGAATCTTTAACCATAACATCTCTGTCACTCCCATAGCAACAGCCCTGTATTCAGCCTCAACACTGGATCTCGAACACACTTCCTGCTTTTTACTTCTCCATACAACTAGGTTACCCCCAAGAAAAATACAGTACCCTGTGGTAGACCTCCTAGTATCAGTGCACCCTGCCCAGTCTGCATCAGAATATCCTTCAATATTAAGTTGGTCTTGCTGAGTATACAACAGTCCTTTCCCTGGGTCATTCTTTAGATATCCCAACACTCTTTCTGCACTCTTCCAGTGACAATCAGTAGGAGCATGCATAAATTGACTCAACACATTCACAACATACGTGATATCAGGGCGAGTAAGAGTAAGGTAGATAAGCTTACCAACTAGCCTTTGATATCGACCTTTTCCTTCCTCATCCAGAATATTGCCAGTTTTGATGCTAATCGTTGTAACTTGTACCCGATTCCATTGGAGTAAGAAAAGGCCTACATCCAAGTTTACCTGTCTCCTTTAGCAAATCTAGAGTGTACTTCCTTTGGCTCATAACAAGCCCTGTCTCTGATCGAACAATCTCTATTCCCAGAAAATATCTCAGTTTACCCAGATCCTTGAGGTCGAACTCATCAGCTAACCTCTCCTTCATCTTCCTGTTTTCTTCTTCATCGTCACCTGTGACGATCATATCATCAACATATACAAGAAGAAGACTTACAAGACCATTTCTCTGCTTAATGAATAGGGTGTGATCGCCATTTCCCTGTTTGTATCCATTAGACTTCATTACAATCCTCAGTCTTTCAAACCATGCTCTAGGAGACTGCTTTAGTCCATACAAGGCCTTCTTGAGATGACAACACTTTCCATCTTGGGCGTATCCAGGAGGCATGCTCATATAGACCTCTTCCTCTAGATGGCTGTTCAAGAATGCATTCTTGACATCAAGCTGGTCCATGCGCCACTTCTTGTGCACAGCAAGAGCTAGGATTACCCTCACCGTCTTCAATTTTACAACAGGAGCAAAGGTCTCAAGGTAGTCAATCCCATATTTCTGGCTGAACCCCTTTGCAACAAGACGAGCTTTATACCGTTCTACAGTGCCATCAGGTTTGTACTTCACATTAAACACCCACTTGGAACCAACTAAGTGAGTTCCTTTGGGAATATCAACTATTTCCCACGTGTTGTTCTTTGCTAAAGCATCCATCTCCTCTGTCATGGCCTGTAGCCATTTAGGATCATCCCTAGCATCTTCCACTGACTTGGGAATCACAGCCCTAGATAAAGAAGTAATAAAGCACTTGTAGTCTTTACTGAGTTTAGCATAGGAGACAAATCTCTGAATAGGGTGAGAAGTACATGACCTGGTGCCCTTGCGCAAGGCTATGGGAAGCTCTTCATTCATTGGACTTGGGTCATCCGGGGAAGTCACATAATTGGGATTGGTTATATCAACATCTTCCACCACAACAACATCTTCCACCACAACTTTCTTCTTCCTGTTATAAACCTGGCCAAACAAGTGATCACGGGCTGTGGGCTGAGTATCCACAGAGCCCCCTTCCATATGACTATCTCTATCATCACTCACCGTGTCTACCGCACTAGGACTAGCCTTGTAATCCAAGAATTCCATAAACTGAATCAACTGATTGGAAGAATACTCTTCCCCTTTGTTCCCTAGACACTCCCCCTGAAGAGGATTCACAGGAAAGTAAGCCTCATGTTCGTGAAATGTAACATCCCTGAAAACATAAACTTTGGAAGTAGTTGGGTCAACACATTTGTATCCCTTCTGAGTGGAGGAATACCCCAAGAAGACAGCTTTGATAGACCGAGGGTTAAGTTTCTTGAGGGTAGGGCTATGGTCATGAACAAAACAACTACACCCAAACACTCGAGGAGTAAGAGGCCAAGGATTCTGAGTGGGCCACAACATAGAATAAGGAGACTGACCATTCAACACACGAGTAGGCATACGATTAATAAGGTGGGCACTAGTGAGAAGAGCATAACCCCAGTAGCGCTTAGGAACATGTCTATGGAACATAATAGCCCGGGTGACAGCTAATAAATGACGATTTTTCCGTTCAGCCACGCCATTTTGGGGAGGGGTGTAACCACAGGACGTCTCATGGACAATACCCTTGCTCTTCAAGAAGTCATCAAGAGATTGGGAGACATACTCTCTAGCATTATCAGTGCGGAAAGCCTGAACAGAAGTCTAAAATTGAGTCTCAACAAATGCAACAAAATTCTTGACAATGATGGAAACTTCACTACGGTCTTTCAACAGGTACACGAACGTACAACGAGAGTAGTCATTAATAAGAGTCATAAAGTAACGAAAACCACGACAAGTGGGAACTCCCGAAGGACCCCAAACATCAGAGTGAACCAAGGCAAACGGACGGGTGGTTTTATTGAAAGAAATAGGGTACGAAGCCCTAACATGTTTAGCTAACTGACACACTTCACAGGTGAGGGAGTCCAGGAAAACAGAGGTAAAAAGTCGAGGAAACAACTTCTTAATCAACTGGAACGGGAGATGGCCCAGCCGCTCGTGCCATCGCATGATGGTAGATCTGTCCTCCACACCTGACAACTGTCCACTAGTGGCTGAAATGAGAACAGAAGCAACCTGCACGGGCAGTCTGTAGAGTCCATCAATAACCGAACCAATCCCAATCTTCGTCCCGTCACCAAGTCCTGCAGGAAACACCGATCAACAGAGAAGATTAGATTGCAATTGAGTTCTTTGGTAATACTGCTGATAGATAACAGATTCACCGGAATATTGGGAACATGAAGAGCATTATGAAGAAGATATTTATTCAACAAGACAAACTCCCTTTTCCAGCCATCACTACGGTCTTTCAACAGGTATACGAACGTACAACGAGAGTAGTCATCAATAAGAGTCATAAAGTAACGAAAACCACGACAAGTGGGAACTCCCGAAGGACCCCAAACATCAGAGTGAACCAAGGCAAACAGACGAGTGGTTTTATTGAAAGAAATAGAGTACGAAGCCCTAACATGTTTAGCTAACTGACACACTTCACAGGTGAGGGAGTCCAGGGAAACAGAGGTAAAAAGTCGAGGAAACAACTTCTTAATCAACTGGAACGGGAGATGGCCAAGCCGCTCGTGCCATCGCACGATGGTAGATCTGTCCTCCACACCTGGCAACTGTCCACTAGTGGCTGAAATGAGAGCAGAAGTAACCTGCACGGGCAGTCTGTAGAGTCCATCAATAACCGAACCAATCCCAATCTTCGTCCCGTCACCAAGTCCTGCAGGAAACACTGATCAACAGAGAAAGATTAGATTGCAATTGAGTTCTTTGGTAATACTGCTGACAGATAACAGATTCACCGGAATATTGGGAATATGAAGAGCATTATGAAGAAGATATTTATTCAACAAGACAAACTCCCTTTTCCAGCCACAGAAATAGAAGATCCATCAGCCATAGACACGCGTTGCTGCCCGGAAGACAATTTGTATTCTTGAAACATCTTAAGATCCCCTGTCATATGATGCGTAGCTCCGCTATCAACAATCCAATCACCGACCTTGGGAGTCATCTCTTCAGCCATCACGATCACCAAAGAGAGACGAAAAAAAAACAGCAACGGGAAACCCTTCACCGGCACAAGAGACAACAGGACAAAGGGCGGCGAAGGCGGAAGAAGCCCTGACAGCGCGACGGCCCGCAGGTCACCAGCGGCGCAGAACAACGATGAGCACCAACGGGCAATAAAATCATTGGATAGAATCACAAGAACGAGAGAAAAATCAAGTTCTATCTAGAACGGAACGATAAAGAGAGAGATGTAATATCTTCACCGGATTCCCAATCAACCCCAAGAGTGAACATAATGTCGATTGGGGGAAACAATAGTCGATGTCGCTCCACGGAAGCGATGTCTACTCTCTTTTGGGCTGCAATCTCCCACGGGTAGAGGTTGCACCACACATTCTCCTTGCTGGAATCAAGATTCAAGAGGCAAAACCAGCAAATATCAAGGTATAGAAGTGAATAGAAAATCAACTTCGAGATGAGGAAAGCCTTCACCCGTAAGACCAATTTAACCCCGGTCTTTTGTAAGGAAAGGGGGATGCGATTGCCGGAGCGCTGGCGGACGTTGAGGCAATCCTCAAGTTACGCTCCTCTCCTCCTTTACATCCTCTACCAAGTCACGGACCAGCCACCTCAGCAAGCCTAGGAAGCGCCTAAGCACACATATCTCCCTTCTTCTCTGGGAAGCAAGACGATGACGCCGGTTAACAACACAAGAACGACGGTGCAAGAGCGACGCCGTAAGAGGGGTGACACCGGCGGCGGCGGAAACAGTTGTGGTGGTATCGGGTACAGCGGCGACGACGGTGGCGGCGGCAGTGGATGCTGCAACGACGGCTGCAGGGGTGGCGGTGAGAGATATTAGGGTTGGAACTTCACAAACCCTAAAAATTTCTCAAACTCGTCGGCTCTGATACCATGTAGAAACACGTAACGAGATAAGGAGAAGGAAAAGAGACACACAATATACGTGGAAAACCTCAAGGAGAGGTGAAAAACCACAGAGAAGCTCTACCTAGGTGCACAACCGCAACCCTAGGAGAGAGAAAGTCTTATTCCACTTAATCAACAATTACACCATAAGTGAGATTATATAAGAGGGAGACCCGCCTAGGGTACCGAGCCACTCTCGGTACCCGCACCCATGGGACCGGGTCCATATCCAGACCCGGTACCCTAATACATGATATTCTAACACTCATGAATTACTTGCTCTCTCTGTTCGTACGCCCAAGTTGACCACAATTTGGGTGGTGCTGATACAACATTTGACTTGGTGAACGTGAGTCATTGTGGTTAGCTGCACATGCTTGCTTTCATTTAAAAGAGGTGTACATCAACCCGAGCCAATGGTCTCTTGATTGTGGTTAAACATTATTGGGCTCTACTTTCATCCTTCAAGTTACTTAAACGAAAGAGCAATTTAGGGTAAACTTTGAAGTTCCCCATTTTTTAAATTCGATGCATTACCTTCTCTCTCTCTCTCACACACACAAACACACATGTACACACATATGCACAATCGTGTGTGCATGTGCACAATTTGGCAAACATGCATACACAGAGTGCTAGCCAATGCCTACCCTAATTTTCTGCAATGGCAACTCAATGCACCCTTTCAATCACAAGAGGCTAGGGCAACTATAAATCATTGATATTTTCATTCATAAGGTACTATGTCGGACATGGTGCTAAGTTGCTAACCATGTCAGGTGCGGTCAACACACCCAGCGCTGTCTGTCCTTTTTTGACTCGGTCAAAACTGAGCTTAATTTTGTCTTAAAATTGGGGGGGGGGGGGTCTACCCATGCTGATACGAGTTGACATGAGTATTTGTACTGTGTCGGACATAGTGCTAACTATGTTAGGTGTGGTCAATGCACCCAGCGCTGTGTCTGTCCTTTTTTGACTCGGTCAAAACTGAGCGCAATTTTGCCTTAAAATTAGGGCTTCTTTAGATCCTATCATGTATATACATATGACCCTTGTTTTGTTTATATTTCTTCTTTAGACCCATACGTGTACCAGCACCTTAACCCATACCTATGTGACGTTCCCTTGGGCTTTACCAGATTGGCACATGTATAAGGTGAATATGTTTTGAATTTGATGGATTAGTATTTTGGGGCCTCTTTGGCCCAGACATGACTTATTCCTTTTAATGCTAAACCTTATAGGTTCGCCTATTTGTTTTGTATGCCCAGTTTGTAACTGAATACTATCAATTATATCTCCTTCAACTTCCATGGTTCCACCTTGTCTTCAAGTTGTGCAAAATTGGAAAATGTTGCTGTAGCTGTGAGGAGTGCTCCCATGTTGGGTCCGGTGCCTGATCTCCTTGCCATTCAACCAACTACTATGTAGAGTGGCCTTTCCAGCGGACTGTTTTCTGTTGCAGAGTTCAAAAGGATAGAGCTTAACAGGCGGAGGAGAAGGGAGTGGTGTGATTGGTGAGAAAATGGAACTTCAGGATAATGGGTTTTCAGCCTTGAAATGTGAAAAACTGGATGGCATGTGGAGCCTTCTAGAAGCTGAAGCTGATGAGCTACGTTACCAATCCTTTTTATAATTTGGAAAGGACCTTAGTTACAAACACCTCCTCTTGCATGACTTGTCGCACTTGAAATCAAGAAGAGCTTGCTAATCATTTAGTATTATAGGCATCACAGACAATTTAGTAATAAAATTCTCCATATGTTTTCGAAGATTATGTGTAGACACAAATCTAGAAATAGGATGCAAAGTGCATTGTCACTTCCCTTTTCACAAAGCGATAGAGAACCTGTAGAGCCTCCAAGTTCATCATTAGCCTCATTAAAATCATCAAGGGGGGCTTACCTCTTGAGAATGGGGAGTCATGAGGAGGGAGCTGTCACCAAGTGTAGACCTGTGGAGGATCATGAAACTGACAATGTGACATGCAGGAACAGAAGGAGGGACACACATAGCTGACTTTAATGGAAGATGAGGAATTGGAAGAGGGGATGCACTAGACACCTCATATTTTTCAAGGTTAAATGATGAGAGAAATATGACTGTGGCTCAAAGAATGTGACATCCACACTGACATAGTAGTATCTTCTGAAAATCAGATCAAAGCATCTGTACCCCTTCTTATTTTTGGAGTATCTTGCAAATACACAGTTGACCGCTTGACCACCTAGGTTTTCTTTGGGAGGTCTCAATCTATGTCACCTGAGTGCCGGGTGCGGGTGCCGGCCCGGTAAAAAATTTAGGTGCAGCGGTGCGGTGAGAGTATTTTATTATTATTAATATTATTATTAAATTATAATAATAACAATAATATGTATATAATGCATATGACAAAAAATTGCCTATAAACCACAAAATTATTAAATAACAAGATCAAAATTGCAATTTATCGAATGGAGGTCACCCTGCAGGGCAGGCTGCAATCGATGACTTCGCCGGCTCCACCGACCACCAAATGCGACGTATAGAAGAGGGATTCGGATTAAGAAGGGATGAATGTCGAAGAAGAGGGAAGAAGAAGAAGGGACGAAGAGGGAAGAAGAAGAAGAATGGACGAAGAGAGATGAAGCTTGAAGGTTGAGGAAGAGGGAAGAAGAAGAAGAAGAAGAAGAAGAAGGGAGGAAGATGGATGAAGCCTGAAGGTCGAGGAAGAGGGAAGAAGAAGAAGAAGGGAGGAAGAGGAAAAGGTCGAAGAAGAGAGAATAGTTAAAAACCTAAAAATTGGACCAAATTAGACTTTCACGCCTTTGACTGCACCCGACTCGGGTCAAACGCGAGTCGGGTGCGAGTCTGAAAAAGACGATTTTAGTCAGGTGCGGCTGACCGCACCCGACTCTTGTATGACCAATTGGGTGCGCACCGGGGGCGTACCCGCACCCACATCGTGTCGACGCGGGTGCTTGGCCAAAAAAGAAGCACCTAGGTTACATAGGTCTCAATTTATGCACAAAGTAGACATACCTGAAGACTTTGGTAGAGAGATGAAACAAGGTGCACCTTGGATAAAGGAGCTGGATAGGAATTTGGTTCTAACTTCTGAGGCATATGATTTAATAAAAAGCAAGCTGTAAGAATAGCATCCCCCCAAAGATATGATGGTAAACGACTTTGAATCATCATTGTGCAGGCCACATTAAGGAGATGCTTGTGTTTCCCCCTCTGCAACTCCATTATGCTGGGATGTTGGGAAGTATGGGGACAAGTAAACTAAGGACAAATTTTATGATTCTTGTAAACTGTAGCAATTGGATGGATTTGAATTCAGGAGCATTCCTAGTGCGAATGCGTTTATAGTAATATTGTAAAAAGCGTTGTAAGCAGTATGTCGATTTGGCTTTGAGATACACTGTATCGTAAAATATCGTAACATATTGTAACCGTTCCGTATTTAAAAGAAAAAAAATTCATAAAAAATCAGTAAAAATCAAGAATAATATGTTCTTCATAAAAAACATGTTTTACATAATGATAGACTTATTATTGCTATAAAGTTACACGTTCGTCATTCATAAACATCAATATTCATAACAATATCAATCTAGAAAGCACAACAAGTCAACAATTACATAACGTATATCATAATTTCATAACTATAGATTCATAAGTCATAAGGTCCATAAGCCTATGAGATACCACATCAAAAAACAAGTTTTAAATGTTATGTATTACATCGCAAGTTCTATAATTTGTCATTAACACTTCCATACAATTTAACAGACTATGCGTGACTTCTCTGTCCTTCTTAAATGTATTAGAAAATCTAATTGCAGGATTTAGATAGTAAGCTGCTGCATGAAGAGGTTGATGAAGCTGTCCAGTCCACCTTTTATCTATAATCTTTCATATGAGCAGATATAATTTTTTTCTTCTCTTTAAGTTGTCTCGGATTGCCTCTTTTGCTTTATCCATAGCCTTATATAAGTACCCTATGGAAGGCCTATCCTAAGGACTTTAACTAATGAAACAAGACCTTCAATAACTTCACAAATGATTCCTAAAATTCGTTATTAAATATAATATCCACAACTAAAGAAGAATTTCTTTTATGAGCATGTGAATATGCAACCCATTCTTCACTAGAGAACATCTGCCTCAACGGAGTTCTTTGTTTCATTATACTCCGCACAGTCAATACATTTGTGACAAATCTAGTTTGTGCAGGTCGTATTAATTCAACTCTTTTTGTAAATTTTTTTATCAAAATACATATGCATGATTATAGATAAATTTTGTAATCTCTTGGCATTGGTCAACGATTGATTTCATATCATGCATCTCACTAACACTTTGTTTGGGTGGAGGGAAAGGGATGGATGGATAGGAAAGGAAAGGAAGAGAAAGGGAATGAAATGGAAAGGAAAAGAAAAAGGAGATTATAAAGCTTGTTTGGATAGAAAGGAAAAAAAATGATAGAATTTATAATACTTTACAATAATACCCTTAACATTAAAAAATTTATCATTCAAATAAAAATATTTTTAATTTGATTTCCCAATTCAATAAAAGAGAAACCACACTTACACTCGACATTTCATTCTATAGTAATAAATATGATAAAAATTTATACCAATCAAACAAAGCGCCATTTTCAGGTGCATTAATTGGATAAAAATGACAAAAACTTGATTTTGGTAAAAGAGCCGTTGTGGAATACCATCCAAATCTCGAGCAGTGGCAGGAAGGGATAGAGAGAAAGACCCGACGCCTGTCGGAGTCTTACCAGAAGTGAGGAGGGAGAGAAAGAGCTATGCAAGGTCGTTTGATATTTCTTCTGTAAGCTTTTCCTTTCCTTCCCAATCCCTCCAATTTTGGAGGGATTGGATTTACATTAGAGTTTCCTTTCCTTTCCCTCCCTTTCCTTTCCCTCTATTTGCAACCAAACAAACTTTTTGCTTTGCTTTGCTTTCCCTTCTTTTTAATTAATCAACCAAACAACGAATTGATTGTTCTTTCCTTTCCTTTCCTCCCTTTCCTTCCAACCAAATATGGCGTAATCTTTGAAGTATTAGATTAACACAATGAGTGACATATGGACTTCAATAAAATGTTCTATACTTTTGAAATAACATATCTTCTGCAACTCTATAATTTGCAACGTTATCTGTAATAAATTGTACAATATTTGCAGGTCCAACCTTTTGTACGACATTATAAAAAACATTGAACAAAATCTCAGCAGTCTTAGGAACATCAGACAAATCAAGAGATTTCAAGAACATTGTACCTGTAGGGCAATAAACGAGAAAATTCACAAGTGTTCTTGACCGTGTATCAGTCCATCCATCTGACATATTGGAGCAACCTGTTTCCTTCCAGCATAATTTCAGTTGTTCGCAATGTTCCGATACTTCTTTCACTGTAGCTTCAAGAATTTTGCCCCTCAACTGATGATGTGATGACATTTTGAATCCGGGGCCTATAGAAGCAATTGCATCTGACATGACTTGGAACTAAATGGAATTAGCTGCATTAAATGGAATACATGCATCATAAAATGATTTCCCTAACGTTAGTTGTGCTTGATGTAGCATATCTTTAGATGTCATAGCAACACGAATCTGAGGCTGACAACCTGGGCCAATATATGAAGGGAAAAAAGTTTCTAATAGAACCAATACTAGACTTACCACTAGGTCGATGACCATGCCTAATATCTGGTGTACCTCTTCTCTTCCTTCCAGATGGGCCAGATCGACCTCCTTCATACATGATTCCTTTCCCTCTACCTCTTGATATCTCCACTTTTGTTCTTAGACTGCTGTCATATTCATCATGTTCAACATTTTCATAAGCTTCTTCTTCTTCATCTTCCCAAGGCTCATTATAGCCTTCATCTTCCTCTTCCATTTGTTTTTGTACCTTCTTTTGATGTAAAACATTAAGCATATCTAAACATTGTTGATACACAAATGGAGTCAATGATTTGTTTGGTTTTCCAATGCATGGAGCTACATCTTTGGATGTCCCTGCCAAATGGTGGTTCATTCTAATAATCTCTCTTGAAAATGTATTCTCACAAAAGCATTTGATTTTTAACCGGTCATTCTCCTTCAGCCTTTCGCACCATTGCCATGTGGGATCAGACGATGCCATATGTTCACCAAAAAACGAAAACCTACGGTAAACTTAATGTACGGTAAAAATATATGAATATATGGTAAAAACAAGAGATTTCATACCTTACGGAGAAGAAATAAAAAAACCCCTTTCCTCCCAATGGGAATCAGCCACCCATGCACAAATGCACGGTTTAATCGATGATTTCACAGTGAAAATCGATGATATCCCTCCAAGGTGGCACAACCTCTAGGTTAGAAATGAAGAAGGGGCGAGTTTTTATAAAGAAAATTCGAAAAAGGGGGGTTTGGCCCCCCTTCCTTCAAAATCAGCTCGTATTGTACGATACAATGCGTATTGCACCGTATTGTACGACACGGGGCATATATGGCACGATACGTGTGATATTGGTATGATACACCCCCTATTTACGATACAGGGGTGTATCGTATTGTGTTTTGTGAACGATACGATACGTATCGTACGATACATGTAACACTGGTTTATAGAACCAAATTGAGTTTTTATTTCAAGAATAAATGATTTGAGAATAGAAATGACCTTTCATCAAATTGGTCCACAACACTATGGAGAAATCATCAACAAAGACTGGGTAATGCTTAAACTAGGACTTCTGGTGTCAGGCAGTCGGCTGACATGCTCTGATACCATGTTGTGACATATTTTGAGAGAAAATAAAACTTATACATTGACCCTAATCCTATGGTTGATATAGGACAGGGGAATGGTCAAGAAAGTTACAGAATAAGTCCAAACACTTAGAAATAATAAAGGGAGGCTTTAAAAATAACACTTAACTCCTACCATCCTAAACTGTTTAGTAACACAGTGTCTATGACAGAAGTATTATAACTAACATGGGTATTCCATAAAGTTTTCCCACATCTTCTTGGAAAGCTCTTACTACCTTTTTGGCTGTAAAGGAATGTGAAAGCCCACAAAATGTGCATATTTGGAATGTTTGTCAACTTCTATCAGGGTAACGGATTTGCCTGTTGACTAGAATAACCCTTCTATGAAATTCATGGACAAGTCTTCTCATCCCTAGACTGGAATAGGAAGTGGCTGAAGTATGCCTGCAGGATGGAGTGTCTCATATTTATGTTTTTGACAGACTGTACAGGCTTTTACATAGTCATGCACGTCCATGTTCATCCTGAGCCAATAAAAAGCAGGTCAAATGCACTGTTAAGTCCTCTCTATGCCCACGTCTCTCACATCATGGAATTGCTTAAGTTTCAAACAGTTGGAAAAAGAAGCCTGACTTTGGGGGGAAGTATATTGAGTTTTGGATGTATAAGTAGGGCTCCTGCTATTTATATCCACATGTCTTCAATGCGCTGCTTCTAATCTGTCTTATATCTCCATAACCAAAGGAGAAGTGTGATGCTCCTCTTTGATTCTGTTCCACGGTTCAGAAAATGGACGAATCGGTGTATAGAATTCTGAAGTGTGATGCTCTGCACGTTCTAATTCAAATTTTCCTTGAAAATCTGTCAGCCACTGCATTATTGATCCCCTTTATAACATATTTCAAAGTTAGAATCCGTTGGCTTCAAAATTCACCTCTGTTGGGCAGGAGTAACAGTCTTATGCTGTCTGTCTACACTGAATTTTCTGCCAGCCAAATGATGATGCCATTTTTGAATGGCCAGTACTGTGGCCATGAACACACATTCATAGGCAGACTTGCCTTGGAAGTTAAAACTACTCCCCATTGCTTGGCTAAAGAAGGCAATTGGATGTTGCCGTAGACTCATAGCAGCGCCTATTCCCATCTCCGATGCATCCATCTCAATAGTGAAGGGTTTGTCAAAAGATCTGGTAAGGTTAGTATGGGAGCACTAGTAATGGTCTTCTTTAGTCTTTCAAAAGTAAGAATGGTACCACTTGGTAGCTGCTGACCACCTTGGTTCTCTGCAATGGCAACTCATGCATCCTTTCACTCAACCAAGGCTAGGGCAACAGTAAATCATTGATATTTTCATTCATAACCTGCGGATCTCACCAGACCTCCATATGTATTAGTTGAATACATTTAGATGGGCCAGTATTTTATGACCTCTTTGGTCCAAACCTAACTCATTCCTTTTAATGGTAAACCTTATAGCCAGGTTCAGCTATTTAAAGTGTATACCAGTTTAGAAGCTGAATAGTATCACAGAGCTTCCCATCAGGATCTTTGCCGGAAAACAACAACTGGTGGGCATCTGGCTGATTTTTCATTTTTATGTGTCTTAGATATTCTGCTTTATCTTATAGTCTGTTTTACTTTGTTGTATAATCTGGTTTATAATTATACTCTCTTAATGTCTTATGATCCATTCTAATCTGATTTTACTTTAGTTTTAATTTGTTTGCTGTTAACCTGCTGTTTTATATGTAATAATCTGATCTGTTTTATAATCTGTTTAAATCTGTTTTGCTTTTTCCATACAATCTGGTTTACAAATTATAAGTATAATCTGCGTTAGTGTCTTATAATCTGTTTTCTTTTCCCAATTTCTGTGAATCTGGCAACCTCTTTTATCTGACATGTATGTTCTAGTTTAGACTTTATAACCTGTTTTATATGCAATAATATGTTTTTTGTATGTTTTATCTTAATGTGTTTTTATTTTATCATATATTCTGCCTTATTTTTTCTTTGAATAATTGAATAATCTTATGGCAGCTTGCGGTTGTTATTTGGTTGATTGTGGATAATTTTGGTATTTCATATATATATATATATATATATATATATATATATATATATATATATATATATATATATATATATATATATATATTTCTAAAAACTGCTGCACCTGCACCCAACACCTCTGTGGCATAATGTTCCTTAAACATACAAGATGTGGATGGGAGGCCCCGAGAATCAGCATTAGAGGAGCCTCCATGATTCTTAGACACTACTATCCAAGACAGCTGAACCATCATGTTCTTTGTTTTGTCAATCTATCCTATATTGTTGACAAAATGTCCTCTTTATGTTACAAGATCTTTCTTTTATATAGAATAAGTGAACTTGCGTAATGCCTGTTGAGGTTTCCTAATGTTCTGTCACTGCTACTGATTGTGGATTATCTTTGATATCTTTCAGGGATGAATGGACTGGTATCCCTTCGGCCTCTTCAAATTTGGTTAGTTTATTTTGGTTTGTTGCAGTATCTTGAACCTTCTGTTTAGTGTTGTAGTCTGCCTTCATAAAAATTTTCTGTCTGTCCGACACATGTTTTCTTTACTGTTTTCTTTGTATTGTAGTTGAGTTATATCGTGGTGTAGCTGCTATGTGTTTTTCATTTTTTCCTTCTTTTTTCTGTGTTATGGATGACTTCTTGTAAAGCCTGGTGCTGATGATGCAAATACGCCTGGTTTATCATGGAAGCTTCCAGATCAAGGGACCATTTGCAGCACAGGTATGTTGGGAGCCATGAACGTGAACCATATTTTGTTAGATAACTTAGATTAGACTTTTAACACATTCTGACATCAACAAAATATGTATGCTTTCTTGAAGGTGAACAACAAACTACTAAAACAACCTTAGATTCATGGGGAGAAGTTACAGCCGTGTCTCAGAGTAATGGCTCAGAACAACCTTTAGATGGCTGGAATGAAAAGAAAGATGCAAGCCATAACCATAATGATAGCTGGAACAGACCCGCAATGCAGTGGAATGATACAGAAGTTATGTCTACTGATCAGGTGGATGGTTGGGGCAAACCTGCAAGTCCAAGGAATAAGACAGATGGTACGACAAGCAGTGACAGCTGGGGAAAAGGTGTAGGTGGATGGACAAATGAGAGGGATGGAAGAAAAAATAATAGTGATGATAAAGCACAAAATTGGAAGGAACCAACAAACCAGTGGGACAAAGAAGAAGCGATGGCTTGTGGTCAGGCAGACAGCTTTACAAGAGATGCAGGTGGCTGGAACAATGAAGGAGATGTAAAAAAGGGGAGTGATGATAAGAGGCAGAGTTGGGATAAGAAAGAAGTTCCAGATTGTGGTGGAACATGTAGTTGGGGGAAAGCTGCAGGTGGTTGGGCTAGCAGGGGAGATCAAAGTGATGCAAAGACACAGACTTTGGAAAAAGCACAAACTGGGATTGATGATCAAGCTCAGTGCTGGGAAAAACCTACACGAGGTTGGGAGGCCAAAATGGGAAGCACAAGCAGAAGTCATTGTGAAGGTTGGAATGAACAGCAGGACAAGGCAGGAGTTGCTGCCGAAGATCAGGTTGATTTCCATGGTAGCAGTCGAGCTAAAGAGAAAGGAGCAAATTGGAGTCAAGGTGCTCCTTTCAACAAGCCATCAAATACATGGAACAAACTGACCGATGCTGCTGGAGGCCAGACTGATTGCTGGGGTGTTCAGGACAAAGAGAAAGATGCAAGCTCAGGTCAAGGTAGTGGTTGGGACAAACCGGAGATCTCAGAAGGAAATCAAGGTGATATCTGGTCAAAGTCCTCTGGTAGTCAGCAGGAAGATAAGGGTGCCACTACAAAGCTGCTTGGTGGCTGGGACAGGCCAAAAGACCAATGGAACAAGGGAGAAGATGTTGTTGGCTGCTCGGTTAAGGCTTCAGGTGGTTGGGGCAAACAGACTGATGCAAGTGCAAATCAGGCTGACAACTGGCATGGTGGTTGCAGTCAAGGTGGCAGTAGTTGGCAGAAATCAGCTGGTTGGTCTGAATCAAGATTAGTTGGTGGCAATGAATATGTAGGTTGGAATAGATCAAATCATGGGAATGAATGTAGGCAAGATCATCAGAGGATGGAAAGAGCACCAGGAAGGGGTCGAGGCCATGGGAGATGGAATGGAAGAGGTGACCGAGCAGACAATTGGAGAAAACCAAGAACAGATAGCTCAGACAATACCAATAATTTTCATGGACATCAATTAGGAGGTTGGCAGAAAAATGAAAAAAATGACCGTGAAAACCAATCTGAGCATTGTAAGAAAATGGAAGGTACGTGGGATAAAGGAAAAAGTGCTAATGCAGATCAGGCATCTCAAGACTGGAAAACATGGGATTCTTCTGGATCTCAGTCACAGGGTTGGAGCAAGGCAGACAATGCATGGGGTCAGCAAACCACAGTTTGCACAAGTCAAACTACAAAAGAACTTTGTGATACCAAGAACTCTGGGTATCCATGTGGCAGTGGCCAACAAAGTCAAGGTTGGGAAAATGATACTGATGCAAGTGGGAACCAAGCAGGTGGTGGGGGTGGGAGCTGGGTGGGAACAGAAACTGGAGGCAGCCACAGATTAGTTGGTTGGGGAAACTCTTCCAAAAGCAAAAGCACTACTGCTGATGCAAGTGGAAAGGATGCAGGTAGTTCGAGAATGTCATCACGATCTCAAACGTGGGATGAACCAGAATCTGCAGATAGGAACACGTTGAACCAGGAAGCAGGTGGTTGGGGTATTTCATCTGCATCTCAGAGGCGGAAGAACACAGAATCTGGAGATGGAAATGCGTCAGATGGCTGGGGAAAAGCTGCAGACAATAAGGATACCTCTGCTGATGCAAGTGAGGAGGCTGTTAATTGGGGTATGTCTTCTAAATCTCAGAATTGTGCATCTCAGAGTTGGAAGGATGCAGACTCTGCAAATAGAAATGCATTAGATTGTTGGGAAAAAGCTGGAGAAGGTACTGCTGATACAGGGAAGCAGGTTGGTGGGGGTGTCTCTTCTGAATCTCAGAGTTGGGAGAAAAAAGGAAATGCAGGTGGGAATGCCTCAGATGCTTCAAGAGTAGATACAGAAACTGGGAACCGTGATGTTGATAGAAGTGGGAAGGACGATGGTGCTTGGGGTAAGTATTCTGCATCTCAAAGTTGGGACAAAAAAGAAAACTCAGGTGGGGATGCATCAGATGGTTGGGGTAAATGTCCAGGAGATAGGAATGGTGCTGTCGATACAAAAATGAACGAGGCCTGTGGTTTGGAAAAGTCTTATGGATTTCAGCATCGGGACAAAACAGAAAATGCAAAAGGCAATGCATCAGGTGGTTGGGGGGATGTCGAGGTTGGGAAGGATTCTACTGATGAAAGTTCAAAAGGGCAATGTGGATATGACAAGTTGTCCGGGTCTCAGAGTCGGGGCAGCTCATCAGGTGGCTGGGGTAAAGCTTCGGAGGGTTGGGAGAATGCTGCTCGTGCAAATACTAATGAGGTGCGTGGTTGGGGCAAAGCAAATGCATCATCTGGATCTCAGAGCTGGGAGAAGGCAGAAATTGTTAGTACAAACAACTCAGATGGTTGGAAGTCAACCTCAAACCTGACTAAATGTTATAGTGATTGGAAAAATTCTGTCCCAACAAGTTGGGAAAAAGTACATAATTGGCAACAGTCAGCTGAAACTGGAGAAGATTCAAAAGCTATGCATGAAGATGGGTCCGAGGGATGGAACACACCCAGGTTTGGTGAGGGTGGTCGGACAGGTTACCCTGGCAGGGGAAGAGGGCCATCTCGTGCAGATGGCAGGGGTGTCTTAGGAAGAGGTCCATCTGATGGGAATGGCAGGGGTGGAAGGGGAAGAGGATCATTTGATAGATTTGGTAGGGGTGGTCGGCGAAGCGGACCACCTGATGGGAATGGCAGGGATTTCAGGGGACGAGGGCCATACACAAGAAATTGGAATAGAGATGATGACTCTGGTCTACCACGAAATTGGAGCAAGGCAGTGGAGCCCGAAAGTCTTGGTGGAAACCAGCGATGGAACAGAGCAGATGAAGGTGTTCATAAATCAGGATCGTGGGGCTCATGGTCCACAGCAAGTGGTGGTTCAGGCCAAACAAATGATGACCAGGGAAGGAAGACGGAGTCTCAAAATCAAGGTGGGAACCAGCAATGGAACAGAACAGACCAAGGCGGTAATGGATCAGGATCCTGGAGCTCGTGGGCATCAGCACCTGGTGCTTCGGACCAAACAAAAGATGGAAATGGAGGCAGTGGATGGTGATGCCTGCGTATATGTTACTCATGATAGTTTAACTGCAAAATGTCTTGGGTTGTCAAGATTGGTGAAAATTTTGTCCACGGTTGTAAATAATGTAAGTATCTAGTTCCTTTCTTTCATTTGATCACTTTTGTGTTTTGCAAGCCGAGAGGAACTTAGGAAAAAGTTTCCGGATTCATCTTTTGTTCAATCTTCATTCTGCGTTTTCTCCTTGTCATGCCTGTAGTCATGCAAATTTAGCTTCCGCGGTTCATCTTTTAATCAGGTAGTTGTCTTACCTGATCAAAACAGCTTCGTGGAATTTATGATCAACGCAGATCTTTCACCAATCCAAAATAAGTCGATTGTAAAGCATGTGATAGACATAGATCTCCTAAAATGTACCCCACTACAATGTAGAATTTATTTATGGACTACCTAAAAGTGGACATCCTGCTGTGGGATTGTTGTAGATAGGGGAAGGGGAACGGTGGCTGGTTTGTTAAAAATGGCTGCGTTTGTCTGCTAATTTGTCTGTTAATCTGCTATTACAGCAACAAGTAGCGGGCTAGATGTAGTCATCTTTTATAATTGTAACGATCAACGTATAGTATATGAAATGCAGTGGAAGACCCCAAGTTGATCGCGGCAACGGAAGAGCACAAACAGGTGAGTTTAGAGCATAAACAGAAACGAAAAACGAGGAGGATATACTGAAGGAAGAAAATGAGAGAGCAAAAGTTGTATTCCGGATCAAAGCTCATCATGCTCCCGAGCTCCACATGGCACTGGTGTCCCTGTTATCTCGGCTGGAGCGAAGTTACCAAGGATGGGCTCAGAAAGGGTAAGCTACACAGCGAACAAATCCATTTGCCTTTCATAAGCAGGAAATAATTACATGAGGAATACTAATAAGCCCTTTTCAAGGAAAGGATGTGATTTCGTCTCACAAGCGTACAAGCAATGGGTAGAGCATAACGTGTATCCTTAAGGGCCAATAATAACCGAAAGCCCCATATACCCTTGTTAAAATGTGCATGTAAATATAACATAACTTGTACAATGACTAAAATACTAATAAGCAAATAATAGCGCCATACACAATTATCAATTATTTTTCCAAACAAATATAGCATACATGAATTGATATCTTTTGAAGCCCTTAACTTTAAAAGTTACTGAAGCGAGAAAACAACTCTGCGAAATTGCCTACATCGTATTAGGAGAAACGAAGTCCTAATTTATCTGCAAATTTTGAAAGCAGAATGTGCCAACAAGAAAGTATAAAACAACTTGGCTTCCTGTCCAATTAGACTTATCATTGCCCCTAAGCTTAAAAATCCTCAAGCAACCTGCTAAATTCTGGGAAATTGGCAACAACATATAGGAAAGAAACAACTGCGAATCTATCCAAGAAAAGTTTGAATGTGCCAACGACAAAGTTAATAAAACAAGTTGCTTTCTTGTCCTATCATACTTATCATTGGAGGTGTCAAATTGCAAAATGTTCTTTGATTGTGCATCCAAGCTGGCATCTATTCAGGAATTGACATTTATTTGTCAAAATCATGTAAGAGCGAGCAGGGTGGCCTGTAAGCGAGAATTCATCTTTTCAATCGCACATGAAACCAATTCATTAGCGTATCCCACTATAAACTCCAAGTTTCATGCATCATGGCAGCTTAAAGAAAGACAAATACATTAAAGCCCAAGGGTGGAAATTAATAACTTCAAAGAAAATTATATATATATATATATATATATATATTAGATCTAAGTATCATAACCAACTGTAAAAGTTCCGTTCATCTTTGCACATAAGCTAGAATTTTGTTAAGACTATTGTAAATTAAGCACCTTCCTTTAAATCACTCATTTATATTTTTCTAATATTATGTCATTTTGTACTAATAATTCATTTCAAGGACTAGTATATCATTACAATTCATGTCAATAGTGAATCAATTGTCTGCTCCGCATATACTTTTCTCTTAAGCAATGAAAAAATAAATATTTTCTTCATATCTTAAGCATATCGGGCTTCAACCAGCAACTGAGGCACTCGGTTTAACCTCACTGCCATATCAGTCTGCCATTCTGAGAATGTTCATCATAACAGTGTTTCGAACAATCATGATTTTGGTTTCTAACAGGAATTCGATCGATATCTTTCTTTGTTTTTCAGTGTGCTTTATTTGTTGCTTTTCTTTTTTAAAATTTTGTGTTCGGTATCGATTTGCATCTTCCAATAATGTTCTGATAATTTGCAAATAAATCGAAAAAAAAAAGTGTGGCCCAAACTTGTGATTGAGATTTTTGTAATTGATCGTATTTTTCAGAAAATATCTGCCCGTGTGGTCAAAGGACTTGCCGTGCCTTGTTCCATTAACTAGTTCAAGTTCATTTGCTTTTCTCAAACTCCAGGCCTGACCTCAAAGTTGTCCTGTATCTAACCTATAACCCTGTCGACTTCAGCCATTCAGCTGGTCAGAAATTCATACAGTCAGAAGTTTATATATATATGTATATATATATATATATAATTGAAATTAACCCACTACTGGATGACAAAATACTTAAAAACTACTGCTGAAAGCTCCATGAAATGGAAACACTAGCAACGGTTTCTAGTGTTCTTGGCGATGATCTATGTTGCATTTAACCACAAATTTTAAACATTTAGCCATCTATCATCATCCAGCAGTTGATATATAGATTTCAATTTCTCTCTCTCTCTCTCTCTTCGAAATATAAACAACATAAACATTTATAGCACGATAATCTCAACTTTTTGATCAAATGAATGTTAATTTCGAAATAAACAAGCATAAAATAATTTCCAAAACGTGTTTTCATTTCAGATCAGCAGTATCTCATGACCTCACACTCTTTATACTTATGTCAGTCATACTAATTCTTACAAATGCTCATATTTGACCCCATATATATATATATATATATATATATATATATATATATATATATATATATATATATATATATATACGTCAAACCTGGATGGCTGAGAGGTGTGGTGTACCAAACTTTAGCTGCTCGACTTTTCGTGAGGAAGACGTGCAGAACAGTACCATGGCTGCAAGAAAGGCTGCGAGGCCGATCCGACTCGGTTCTAGTCAGCCAATGTTGGATTTGATCTGTTGATTCATGATCCAAATGGTTTGGACCCAAATATGGATGAATTGAAGCTGAAGCCTCTCCCTAAACTTGCTCTATTCGATGCTTTCTTACGTTACATTACATGTGGATCGGGGAGTACTAGAATGCAATAGGGATGCAGTGAGGACCCGTAGATTTATCAGCCGAATCGAGTCGTTGATGTATCGAACCCGCGTCTCGGTTCGGGACAACGTGTGTGGCTGAGAGCACCCCGGAAGGGATCATGTGGCTGCGAGTGTTCTGAACCCTCTGGCCGAATTGTTGATGGACTTAGATGGCCTTCTGTAAGTCGTTGGTGCATGAGGAAGAGAAGAGAGAGGAGGGCCCCCACAAATATCCAGAGATTCCCATGGAATCTTCCTTCCTTCACCCAAAGTTCCCTCCTTCCCCATCTTCCTGCCCCCTTTATCAGAGCTTCCCCTCCTCCCCTTTCCCTCCTAACAGGAGGCTACCATCATCTGCTTCTACCAGCGCCCTTTCCTCTAACTGAAGTGTTTTGCTTTCACTTCTATGCCCCCCATGAAAACCCTTAATTCCCGATTCGTTCTCCTTACTATCAGCCGATCTCCCTCCTCCTCCTCCAGGTCCTTAGCTCCCTGCAGCAGCCACTCCCCCTCTTCTTCTTCTTCTTCTTCTTCGTCTTGCTCCTTTAGGCAGTCGCGGCTCCGGCGATCTTTCCGGGCGTCGTCGTCGAGGATCTTCCCGTCGCCGCTGGTGCGCCGGCCGGCAGACCGGTTCGGGAATGGGAGCTCGCCCCCCCTGCCGGCACCGTCGACTTTCCCGCCATCGGATTCGTCGGCGGCTTCGGACTTGGCGTTGTTCCTCGAGTTGATGCCGGACAGAATGAGGAGGGAGGTCACGAGGCATCCGGAGCTTGGGGATCTCATCGAGGTGGTGATGGATCTCGGGAGGAAGCCCCTTGCCAGGTTCCCCACCGGTGATTGGGTCATCTCCGAGCAACCCGTCAAGCTCGAGGATCTCCGGCACGCCATCACCAAGGTATAATTGTGCTCGGAATTTGTTTTAACATTTTTAATGGAATTTCGTTATGCGTGTTTAAGATGGTCGCCGTAGTTTGACAATCGGGTATTTAATCGTTAACCTTAGTTGTTTGGGTCCCCTTCGCTTTTTCTCTTCAATGATATTTTATTTACTTTTCGGGAGTGCTTTGCCAGTTGATTACTTGATTGGAAGGTCTTCTTTTAATTATTATTGTTAGTTAGTTCAAAAGTTTACCTGATGGCGATGGTTTAAATGGAAAATATGACGTAAATAATCTGATTGTGTATAATTATAGTCAATTTAGATGATGTCAAGGTCTTCCTTTTTCTTTGAGTTCAAACCTTTACCTTATTTTGTTAGCGATGATGGTCATTCAAGTGCTTTAAAATATGATAATCTCAACTGAGGAACGGTGTTATGTTAACTATTAGCGTGAGCGTGTGATTGGGCCCTTCAAGTGGAAACCGAGGCTTAGGTTTCATCGTACGTGCCATGTTCGTGTTCTTTTTTTTCTCCGTGAGAGTTTGCAGTTTGTTCGAGCGAGTCGAACGGAAACCTGGACACGAGCCCTCTCTGAATAGCAGCCATGCTCCTGTGAGTGGCACCCCCGACCCTTGCAGATATAACTTACTTTGACTTTCGGAAAGGTGATTGCAATTCTTGGGGAACGGTGTGTTATTAACTATTTCGAATATAATCTGAATAAAAATTAGCACTTATTTGGATTTATTTGTGTAGTTTCGTTTCATGTTATAATAGAACGGAAGGGTAAAATTGATGTGTGAATTTGGTGTATCTTGATCTTACTGAATCGTGAACGATCAATCAATGCACACCGCAATTGCAATTTTTTTTCATAAGCCCCGTTGGGCATCTGGGTTGACGGTCTACCTCAAATCCTCAATAACAATAAATTAACTAGTGGAGGCTTCTTATAATTTTTCAAGCTCACATGCTTCTTTCATGGTTTCGAAACTTTGTCAAAATGAAATTCTTGGTTCTTCCAATGTGTGAACTCCACCTGGATCTGCAGAATCCTATTAGACAAAGTAGTCCTTTCCCTTTCCTGCTGATACTCATTGGGTTGATCAATGATTATTTTCTACTATCTCAGATATGGAACCCATCTGTGACTATTTTGGAACTTGTGGTAATTTCGGCTCAAATGTGGAATATAGATGCAAGATAGCTACAAATTAGGAGCTATTAGTGGTTTCAAATGTCTAACTTTCCTAACAATTTCTTTTGTCAATGCCAAGTGTGTAATTGGCTGAATGTTTGTGCGTTTTAAATCCTTTGCTGGTTTCTCATTTGGAGTACATGATATGTAGGTTGGTGATTTTTCTGATGACAACAGATCTGGCATTAATAGCTCTCTGCATCGCATAAGTGCCATTAGAAACCGAAAGATGCAAATAATTGGTCTTACTTGCCGAGTTGGCCGTGCCATATCTGGAAGTGCGGAGATGATGAGAGACTTGGTTGAAAGTGGGGGTTCCATCTTAGTGATTGGACCCCCTGGTGTTGGAAAGACAACATTGATCAGGTTCTAAACTTTGTGAACTGTGATTATGTATCTTTGCAAAGATTTATCTTCATATATGCTGGTAATCAAATGCTGTTTCTTTTAGGTACATAACTTGTTCATTTGGAATCTTTGAAGCAACTTCTCTTCCAGTCACTCTTCATGCCTTTTTCTGTTCATAAGTTTTTGCTGAAATTAGTTGTCCTATAAACATTTCTAGGCATGCAAATGTTCATAGAATGCCAGCATATGTCCACATGTTCTTAGCTTCTCAAGGTGCATGAGCTGGACGTCTCCTGTACTGTATCAGACTTCATTGTTCTCGTACTGAGAACAAGATATCAAGTCTTAATCTAGTAAACTTTTGATACAGGGAAATTGCTAGAATGCTGGCAGATGACCACAAGAAGCGGGTGGTCATTATAGATACATCAAATGAGATTGGAGGTGATGGGGATGTTCCCCACTCAGGAATAGGTCGTGCAAGGCGAATGCAAGTGCCAAACGTTAATATGCAGCATAATGTGAGCCTACTTCTTATATCTTCTCCATTGCTTGAAGGGCCATGCTTTTGGTTACTGAAATTAATGGCTAATGTGAATATCATTACATACTGCTTCCTTTTTGTTATAGGTTATGATTGAAGCAGTTGAAAATCATATGCCAGAAACTATAGTCATTGATGAAATTGGTACTGAGCTTGAAGCATTGGCAGCTGGTACAATTGCTCAGAGAGGCGTCCAGCTCGTTGGGACAGCACATGGAATGACAATCGAAAGTATCATAAAAAATCCTTCTTTGCAAAGTCTTGTTGGTGGCGTAGAGGTATATTTATTCATTACCACAACAATGACTTTTTCGTACTTTAAGGGGAATGTTATCTGACTGTTGAGAAAGCATGCCTTGCATCATGTGGTGAGGGATGAACCATAATGAGATGTTAATGCATTTTGGGAATTTCGGAGCTGTCAAGAGGCACCAATTTAAGTATCTTACTATGAATTAAAATCTTATCTTATTTGGATTTGGATCTCAGAGCGTAACACTTGGTGATGATGAAGCAAAAAGAAGAAAAGTCCAGAAGACAATTCTTGAGAGAAGAGGTCCTCCAACATTTACATGTGCTGTTGAGATGATATCCAGGGTAGAGTGTCGTGTTCATCATAACCTAGAGGCAACTGTTGATGCTATCCTTGCAGGTACTTGAGCTTTGTCCTTTTTTTTTTTGAATGCTGTTGCTTGATGAAAATGATGACGATGGTGCAGTCTTAGCTGTTACTGATGAGCTTTATTTCCAGGGAAGCCTCCTCTATTTGAAGTGCGGCACATGGAGGGCAAGCTTGACGAGCATGCACAGTCTAAGTTGGTTCCTGACAAGTATCTAACTGAGGTTTCTGGCACTAGTACTAATAATGTTGAAGAGAAGATTCCAGAAGCTGGTATAGATGTGTCTACTGGACTTGTTAGCAAGCGTGTGGGTAGATCATCCAGCGATCAGTCAATGCCAGTACGCTTGTACACTTACAAGGTATGGAAATTGAGATAACATTAAGCTACACAACAAATTGATTTTTCATATCATAAGCATTTTCTCTTTTCCTTTTTTCCTCATGAAGCCCACTGTTCTTGAACTTCATGTCCTTTGACCAAACTTTCTTCATTAACATTTAGAAAAATATTACAAAAAAGTCATTGAAGAAGCTAATCTTAGAGCATTATGGGCATAGTTTTGATATAATTAAATGCATGGAACTGAGGTTTCCTCATCATTATAAGATGACAATTCGTTCATGTAAGTGATATCCTAATCTGTCAATTTCTTTCATATTCAGATTTTGGAAGCTGATCTGTTACAAGTGGCAGAAGTAATGGGCATAGAGAATGACATAGAGATAACTGACGACATTGGATCAGCAGATGCAATTCTTGCTCTAAATTCTGAGATTAAGCAGAATCCTTGGATTCGTGGGGTTGCAAAATTTCATCAGTTGCCAATATTTGTGATTAAGGTACATATAGTTTTTGTCTGTTGATTTTACAGTATTCTAATTTTTCAAACCTGCATCAACTTCTATTTGTTGGACTACAGAAAAATACTATGGCTCAAATGGTGAAGGCAATCCGCATGATCCTTGGAATGGATAATTTCGGAGCTGCACAAAACAGGCCAGTTGATCCTGTCTATGGAAGTATTGAAGTTGAAGATGATGCACCAGCAAGAAAACCCTCCCTTGAGGAGATTGATGCATTAGAGGTGAGTGCACACTCTTTTTTTGCATTTCCACGTTCTCTAATTGGCTGTTTATAGTTATCTATATGTTTTGATGGGTCTAAATTTGATTAGTAAGGTCGAGCGCATAGAAACATTCTGCTAATATGTTGGCGGATTAAAGGACAAAGCTAATATCTAGAGGAAAGATTGCGTAATGCTCCAAATCGAGAGTCAAGATCAATAATTTTGATGCTCAAACCGGTTTTGATTACACATGTATCAATCTTTTAGTATGATTTGACCAATTTCCAATGATTAAATGCACCTATCAAGTCAGATTTTCTTTGTTAATAGCATAGGAACATGACTTATTACCTCCTGTTTTGGGTTTTTTCTAGTCTATAGGTGCTAATTCTAAAACCTTCCACGGTGAACTTCAATTCGTTTGAAGGCACAGCATTTTGCCATTTTCATCATTTCTATGTTCACGTGAAGTAATAAAGACATTTGACTTTTCGTTGACATTTCTTGAATTCTTTGAGATTGTTTGCTTCAGTATTTTGTCATCGCACTTCATAATTTTCCTGTTGGCTGGAGTTCCTACCCATCTTTTGTCAGAGGAAACATTTGGGACTTTTGCAAGAGTGCATTTGTTTCATGATCTAAATCACAGGAAGTTTTCTTTTCGTATGAAACTCTTTAAGTATCTCCTTCTTGTCTCAAAACAACATCAGGTGAGAATGTGAAGCAGTAACCTGTAGGGTTCTTATGAAACCTCCATTTCACCTCGCTTCTCCCAGTTTTTGGTGGATCCGAGGGACCTTAACATGGCATGGTAGTTGATGCTATATGTACTTACAGGCGCTAGGCAGCAGACCTGATAAAAAGGCCTAGGACGTCCTATTCAACAAAGAAAGGGGAAAAGCTAAAGAGGGGAAAAAAGGGTCAAAATGGGGTTCTCTAAAAAGTTCCTGCTCCATACCATACTAGAAGAGAAGACACAAAAAAGGGTAAAAAATATAAACAATAATGTTTGTTTGGAGTCTTTGGACTGCCTAGAAGCACTTTTAACTACAAAGTTCATATGACTAGAAAAACATTCGCGTAACTTTTGTTCATGCTACAACTCCCTCCTGTCTCTTAGTCTTTTGGTTTATAGTGAATCCCCACAGATTCATTTGAAAATTAAAGCACTTCAAAAAGTTATGATGTAGAACAATTAGTTGAAAATTATTCCGACACTGGTTGTTGTTTTTTATAATTCAGTATCCTATTGCATTCTTTTTTCTTCAATTCTAATCAATCAAAGGATGTTGATTTTCTGTGAAGCCAAAGAAAAAAAGAAAAAGAATTTGTTTACATGTTTTGTGAAGGTTTATGACCACTTGCACTCTATATATTTACTATGAGCTGTCTCTGGACTCATATACCTAAATCGAGGTTGTGTTTGTTTCACCATTGATCTGAGATCCGTGATGATCTGTTCTTACATCCATGAATTTTAACATGTACTGCAAACTGAGGATCTCCCAAAGCACATGCAGCCTCAAATCTAAGATCCAAAGCTATCAAATGCAACCTAAACTTATACATATAGGTTCCAGTTGGAAGTGCTTTCCATTCTATGAAGCCACATTGTAGACCTTTTATTTCTTGTGTTAAATTTTGATTTTATTCATTATACCTACAATTAGGAGGTTCGCCTTGCAATTGAGTACATTGTGATCCCTGGTGGAGAGCCTGTAGAACTATTGCCAAGATGCTCTCAGATAATTGCTCGTCAGTTGGAGCTTGTAGAAAGCTATCAGCTAACTGCAGAGAAGTCAGGGACAGAACTGAACTCAAGGCTGCAGATTCTTCCGCAGAGGATTAAAAACACAAAGTCGTCTTCATCTGCTAAGCTCCCGGCTTCTTCTAGAGACTCCATGTTGGGGTTTGATACACTAACCAGCAACGGTGGAGGAACAAGCGTCACCCGGCTGCCTCTGCTGCCTGAGTAACCTAAACCGGCAGACTGCGGGAAGGTTGATTTCCCTTTCAACCATCCAATCTGTAAGATGATGTCCATTAGCAGCGTGTATATGAAATTCATTCTAATCATTGTATATGGCATTCATGTTGTATTATATTTGTAATCTGATTGATCAACAAAATGAAAATCTCGATTACTCGACAAAATAAAAAGAAAAGTCTCTCTCTCTCTCTCTCTCTCTCTCTCTCTCTCTCTCTCTCTCTCTCTCTCTCCCCCTATGGTGATTATGTAGTGATTTTGAGCCATTAGTCTATAGTGATCATGTTGACTGATTATGAGCCGTTGGTATCATAACCTTTATTAGTTTTTTTTTAAATAACAAATAAAATGATTATGTAGACTGATTGTAAACATAGCCGATAGTATCTTAATATTTATAATTGGATTCCGATTATATTCTTGAGAATAAATGAGCGACGACATTCACGACAATAGTAAGCGCATCCTGCAAATTGGCGTGAGAAGATAGGTCTGTGGATTCAGGTTCTGTCAGAAGATTAGTTAGCCTAAGCTCAAACATATAGAAATTACTTGCTGCTTTTTGCCAATCTCCCCAGTCTATCATAAAACAACAAAATTTACTGCACATTGCTTTTTACTGATATACTTGTTGTTTTAATTGTTTTTTCTTTTTGACATTATTTTGAAGGATAAGAATTTGTAATTTTAGGCTTCTTACGCTTCACTTTGCTTCGATTGGTCTTGCCTCACTTTATAGGCTTAGTGTTTCATTTCGCCTCATCTCATTTAACAACATTAATGCATGATACACAGTTTTTTTTTTTTTTTTTTTTTTTTTTTCAAATAAAAAATTTCAAAATTTTCTGAAAATCCAAGGGCTTAAGCTCCCTTTTGCCTATGCTCTTGTCGTTAAAAATTAACGAGTCAAACTCAATGTAAATGTATTTGAAGCCACCGGAGAAGGATTCCTTCTCAAACCCTTTCCAGCTTCCTAAATATTGGGGAAAGGCAAGCACAAGTTGTTCTTCTAGAGATCACGACCCTTTGCGCGTGAATTTGGTAGTTCCATATGTTAGAACTGATCAGTCAGACATGTTCCAATCATCCGCCATTCAAGACAAAGCCTTCTCACGGCGTTGTAACAAGACAGACCCATTCAGTGTTTGATCAAAAAAAGGATCCTTTGCATCACCATAAAACAAAAGTCAAAGCCAAAAAAGAAAGGAAGAAGGATCTTTCTCCCCATTCAAGGAAATTAAAACTGATATTTATTTGTTGGAAGGGATGCAGATTCGATTCGATTTGAATGGGTGCATGTGTGATGTGTTGCTGTTGACGATCAAACCAGATCATCCTCAAGTGCATAGAGTAATTGGTCAGACATATGGGAGCTAGTGGCAAACAGAACTGCTGGTTTGAATCGTTTGATTGCTTGGGCCCCATTCTTATAGACTGCAAAGTGTAACGGATGCTACTTTCTCGGGAAAGCCTTTAGTGACGTGTGTAGGACGTCGATAAAAGTGCAAATTTAAAATTGTCAGTGAAAGTATTGCAAAACTTTTCACTGACACATAGAGGTTGTCGCTGAAATGCCCCTTTTACCGATGTTCAGGCAGAAGGCGACGATGAAAGGGTAAGTTATACAGACGCAAGAAAAACACCTGCACCAACGCGATGGATCTTACAGGTCGGTGAAATTATTATTTTCATCGATGGCCAGTAAACGACCGTCGGTAAAAATGAACCTTCACCAACATGTTGTCTCCATGCATTGGTGAAGGCCGATGTTCATCGCTGCCGTTCTCTGGATGTCAGTGAAAGTCCATCTTCACCTACATCTCAACTTAGACATCGCTAAAAAACAACTTTCACCTCGGCTGCAGTTACATGCATCGGTGATTCCATGTTTTATATGGTGAAAGTAGCCGTACGTTTACTCAAGTCCTAATACAGCTTGGGACTCTAATCTTTCACCAGATGGAGGGGTTTTCTCTGGCTGGCCCAGAAGGAGCCAAACCAGATCTAAATATTTCAAAAACCATCTATCAAATATAAAGTACTTTTCTCATTTCTTATTTCATGATCCGTCCAGGCTAAGGCAGCTAATCGAATCTAGCTAGGGCAAGTGATAGAGGCCTTTTGAGTCGGTAAGATTAAGCTTGGGCACCGGGCCAGGCTGCCGGCATGTCCTTGGTACTCAGCCCAGGCCCAGAAAAAAAGGCATGGCCCGGCCTAATAATTTTTTAATAATTATTTCATTAATATGTATGTATATAATTATAATATTTTATTACAATTAATTATATTTATGTATTATTTTATATAAAAATATATATTTTTTAAATTTAATCGAGCCGGGCTCGAGTTTTATTGTTGGACCAGGCCGGAGCCCAGGTTTCGAGTGTCAGGCCAGCTCGACTCCTTATCGGGCTGGGCTGGGCCCAGCCCAGCCTGATGCCCAAGCTTAGGTGGTGCATGTATCTGGATCGTTGGAAACGGTCCCTTGAATCTCAGATCCAACTGCAAGAAACTAAACTGTATTAAATTTATGAAAGGGACTAACATTGACTGCATTTTTTATTCCATATATAATGAGATATTTGACTTGGGAGTGCCTCCGCCTCTTGGAGCTTTCAACGAGCAACTCCATGTTTTGATATCAACAGATAGAGACATCCGAACCTTTCTCATTTCAAGATTGGGGAATGCAGAACGAATGTTCATCCTTTTTAGTTAGCCTCAATTGGTTCATCGTGAAATTTTGAGTCATAATTAAACAAAGAAATTGAGTTGGCAATTTCATTAAGGGAAAAAAATTTTGTTGCTGAATTAAAATTCTTGGTGCCCCATAGGACAGTTTCAAAGAACTATGTCAATGTCAAATATTTGAGAACGGCCTATAAGGAAAGTAGAAATATTTTGTGAATGTTTTATGAATCTAACTTAAATACCGTGGTAAATTTTTAGAACATTTGATTTAGTGCTTCATGCATGAATCTACCCTAATTTTTGTGACAGTTTCGTGATTTGTCACATAATATTTCTGTTGTCAAACAATCCCATAAGGCTCCAAAATGTAACTTGGATTTCTTTGGATGCAGAAATGGGTTGGCTCAGCTCTCTTTTCTTAGCCAGATTTTTGGTTTTGGCCTATAATTCTAAAAATAGGCCATGATCTTTTATATTTTCTTTTAATAAGGATCTCACTTTTCATGGAACTATCAGATCGTTAATGGAGCTTTATTAATCTGAAAAAGCAAATTGTTAGCAAGATACAATTTACTGGTGGAGGGAAGGGATTTTTATTGATAAAAAATAAGAAGTTACTTTAACCTATGAAGCTCCGATCTTCAGAATAAGAAGCGGAGGCCCCACGTCAATTCCTCCAACCTTTAAAAAATAAAAAAAAATTATATGTGATATAAAGAAATTTAAAAAATTTTGAAACTATAGTTTGACTCTTACAACAAAAAAATTACAACAAAAAATCCCTACCTTCAACTCTGCTCAACGTGCCAAAACAGCAATCCAAGAGAAAGAGCTGGAACGCGCATGGATGCGTGTCTCGTGCTTGCATCAACAAGAAATCTACAAAATAAGTGTGTCCTGTTCTGTGGACACATGAAAAGGTCATTTTGGTAATTTTAGTTCTTAATCATACTACCAATATCAGTATGACGCATAACACCAAGTTGGCTTTTGACAAGTGTGGACGTCAAATATCAGTATGACGCATATACCCAGGTTGGCTTTTGACAAGTGTGGACGTCAAATATCAGTAATAACCAGGTTGGCTTTTGACAAGTGTGAACGTGTGGACGTCAAATATCAGTATGACGCATATACCCAGGTTGGCTTTTGACAAGTGTGGACGTCAAATATCAGTAATAACCAGGTTGGCTTTTGACAAGTGTGAACGTCAAAGATCCGACTAAATTTTTGTAGGACCCCTCACTCGCATGCAAAGATGGAAAATGATACGTTAAAGTGATTGGACGAAGAGGACGAGCATGATCACACGGGCATTATCGATTTCCGTTTTGCCACCAATGCAAGATAATTTCAGAACCCTAGTCTGCACTGGTGGGTAGATTAATCAGTCCCCAAGAACATGAAATATATCAATCTCGAAGAACATGAAACTCGCAACTGAGGATCACCACTCACAAGCTTATGTTCAGAGTCTGTTGAGCAAGGAACTTCTGACACGTACGTATATAAAAGAAAGTTAAAGTAAGCTGGCTATTTCTACAGCTGGATGATTAGTTTTTTTTTTTGGTGCCCGTTTCTCTCTATAATTCTGTGGCCAAACAACTAGTTGTCATAAATGCTCCTTTTGAGAGCGAAACAAATAAAAATAGTTATTAAAGAGAGAGAGAGAGAGAGAGAGAGAGAGAGAGAGAGAGAGAGAGAGCTCGAACGATGAGAAGCCATCTGACAGCCAAAAGTCTGATATATGAGTAAAAAGAAAAGGAAGTGAAACTTGTAAAACTGCGAGTTCTCAAAGGATGTCAATAATTTGAGAATCTGTGCCCACAAGAGCAGAAACGAACTCGCTTTTCCAAAAGGAAATTCTGAATCTTAAAAGTGTGCAAGCAAGATTACACGTAGCTTTCGAAGGAGCCTTCAAAGCATGGATCACTGCGGTGGCCCAGCTTCTATAGTGAGGAATTTTTCAAAGTGCTCCGCCAATCATGTATCATTGTTCTTACTGCTTTGGAATTTACTTTCTCTCGCTCAGACAATCCCACTAGCTTGGAAAAGTGGACCACGTATCATGCAACTGATAGATGACAAATAAACAGACAAAAAGGAACTTGGAGTCGTTACTACCCAACAAAATGACGCGCAAAGGTCTTATAATTCACACACATGTTATGTTCAAAGTCTTGTAATTCACACTTCCCATGCAAGAATAGTCTTTCATCTTACTTTTCGGCTAACAGCTTACACCCACCACCATGTCCTTAGAGACTGTTTTGCACCAATAACAAATTGTTACTGTTTAATGAAACTACTCTAAAAACTAAGGCATATTCATGGAACATTGCAACCGTAACGTATGTTCCATGAATCTACCCTAAATTTTGGGTTAGAATCATTGGGCAGTAACAACATGTTATGAGTGCTAAACAACTTTTTAATGTATTAAATCTATTTTTGATGCCTCGAGGTGACACCCTTACCATGCTTAAACTTGAACCCATTTGCTAATGACACCAATCAAGTGGCAGGGACAAGTGTAGCCTTTCATCTTACTTTCGAACAAAGAGCTTAAGCCCCCCACCCTTGCCCCATGTCCTTAGAGGCCGCTTAGCACCAGTAAAAAATTGTTACTGTCTAATGAAACTACCATTCTCCCATGTCCTTAAAGGCTGCTTTGCACCAGTGAAAAAATGTTACTGTCTAATGAAACTATCTCAAAAATTAAGGAAGAATCATATAACACTGCAACTGCAACTAGTTGCAACTGCAACGTAGTGTTTCATGAATCTATCCCAAATTTTGGGTTAGAATCATTCGGCAGTAACAATATGTTATGAGTGCCAAACAACCTCTTAATGCATAAGTTTTGCTTTCGATGCCTCAAGGTGACGCCCTTGCTATACTTAAACTTGTACCCATTTGCTAATGACACCAATTAAGTGGTGGAGACAAGTGTGGCCTCCATTGGTGGGCTGATGTAGGCGATTGCCCACACCAGTCTATAGGAATGACTTTATGTACACATTATGACCTTAATTATTTTATTTATTTATTTATATATGAGTGCTTTTTCAAACTTAAAATATATACCACTAGTGCTTCAAAAATTTCTGACTTTTACTGCCGGCACCAATAAGCTTGACATTCTTCCGCCTTTACATCGTAGAACATTGTTCCACCAACTGAAGAAAAAAGAGGGACAAGATGACGCGGAACCACTTTTTACTTTCCATGAATATTCCTGATCATGTAAATGTTCTATCGCGACCACCTTTCCTCCCTTGTTGACCGAGGCGAGCTAGGTGAGAAAAGGTTGAAGTCTGCAACTCCCAACATGATAATATTCTTGTTAGAACATTTCAAATGTTGGCCTGCAATTATCTGATGATCTCGACTTAATTATTGATAAGTTAGATCAAACTTTGTTAGACTTTATCCACGGTCTACAGTAAGTAGGGATCAAAATTAATTTAAACACTCCAAATAATCTGAATGAAAGTTTAATTAGGGATTGATTGGAGAAACACTGCTGGAGTCCAAGTCTAGATCTCCTGAGCCCGTCACCATGTCTGTTCACTTTATCATTTGAATACATTTCAATGCAAATATCCAGGTTTCTTTTTCATATATTCGCATATTCAGACTTGAACGTGAACGATGGAAAGAATATTCAGAGCAGAATCCAAAATCAGATTTTAACATTCATATTAGAACTAAATCCGAGTTTTGAATAGAATCTGGCTGATTTTCAAAATGTAAGAGTATTGGATATTTAATATTTATCTAGAGCTAAATATGATCTGAATGAATGCTAATCCTGTCGGATATTTATGTATATCTGAATCTGAACCTGATTGTATATGTGTTCATTTCTTAAATCCAAATACGATCTATTTCTTATTTTGAATATTTTTGTCCGATCCAAATCAGATAAATTGACGTCCCTATATACAACTGGATCGTTCATGTGAACTGTGAAGGTGATGAGCTAATTGCATAGTTTTTTTGCCTTTAAACAATCTTGGCATCAATTGAGGATAAAAATTAGGAAGCAAATTATTAGAAGACTGTTCACAGGTCAGCAAATTCTATAATAATTTGATGTTCTAATCATCAACTTGTTGGGACTGGTTAGGATAATCCGCAAAGTTTATCTTGATTAGAAAGTAAGATAAAGAGAAGAGCACTTTGAATTCTCATTCTAGGAAAAAGGGAAGACCGAGCACGCATGCCTTTCACACCATCCGCAGCTGAAAAGTATTTCCAATATTTTGAAAACTTGAGACATGAAAGCGACCAGCCAAGAATGGTTCCTCCATTTCTAGAAGATATAGAACTTATCCCAAGAGATTTTTCCAAATGGACCCCTCATTGTACTTATCCATGTTTTCATAAATATATCATTTTTTTTATCTCCTCTGTGTCAAAAGAGAGAGACCCACCATCCGGCAGAGAGTCGATGCTCCCACCCATCCCCGTGTTCCCCCTAAGATGCAAAGTACATCTTAGGATGCCGCCTTGCTGCGCTCCAACTTGCGTATCAGCGATCCTTTTTTTTTTTTTTGCAGTACAACAAGTAGATACCGTTCATATTAGAAATGAAGACTGGCCGCCTACCAGCCTCACCCCAAGCCATTGTGCTAACCCTCTCGGGGACCTTATTTAAACTCATGTTAAGATAGGTTTGTCTGTCTGTTAAGTCTACATTAAATTAATGGTAGTTGAGCCTTAAAAATTATATATATTAACTTGTACCATTTATTTTTATTACGCCAAAGCAGCACCTAATTTGATTAATGGTTTAATTCTAATTTGGATGATCAAATCCAGATCTGATCCAAAGTGTTCATGGAATAACGGGGTTCCATGTCCATGATCCAATGCATGTGAAACTAACTGATGAATTTGCAATTGGATGTTTGATTCAAAGCCATTCTACTTGCACGTACACTCATGACCCACTTGAATCACATATTGGGTGGCAACTCGAGAGACATATTCAGTTACAATAGATCATTTTTGAGATATGAATCTAACAAATTTTCGTTTTAAGATTTGGATTTGGATATATTAAGTTCCACTCCGAATCCATTCCAGTTCCATGGTTATCCATTGCTATCCACATGGCCATGGTAGCCGATTGGCTGCTAAATGCAGAGTGGAGTAGAGGGTGTTTGATAGTTTCAAATTTTGATTCAAAAATAAAAATTTCAGCCTCAAACTGAAATAAAATAAAAATTCCATGCTCCAGTTACTTAATTTCACAAAAAAATCTCCGTTTATTTAATAATTTTAATTTCTTAAAAGGACCATTTTGATTCTAAAATTCCATAGTTTCTAGATATATAAAACATCCAAAAGAGAACAAAGAAAAACCCTTTTTACATTGTGTCGCCACATTTCTTTTTGCATATTTCAGCCTACTGCGAAATTTTCACTTAATCATTTAGCTACGAAAAGGTGAAATTGGCAATGCTAAATATCGAGGGCCTCATGCATAGACATAATTACACTATTGAAAACTGGATTGCATCGTGGGCTCGGATCTGAACGTGAACACAATCTAATTAATCGCGCTTAGTAGAACGTCCATAACCCACAAATTCAAGAAAACAAGCCTGTAGTTGACTTTTAGAGTGTTCAACATAAGAACAATAGTGGACCGAGCCGATACTGGCCACTGCCTACACCAGCCCATCAAAAATCACATTGTATTTGAAGTTGGACCTACATGTTGGTGCCCACATACCAAATACTGAATATAGGTTGATGACTCAAGTGCCCCTTGGGGAAAAAAAAAAAACTAAGAAACCCAACAAAGATTTAGAAAACAGGTCACTGTCCAAATTTCGCAGCAGTTTATGGGTTCAATCGAAATTTCTGGCTGAGCGGCACTCCAAGTTTCAATTTCCAATCTTAAGGGGCACTCATTTGTAAAAAACTGAAAAGTAATGAAGTTTTCATCTGTAAGTAGTGTAATTCTTTTTTGGGATGGTGTGGGCAAGTGCCCACACAAGCAATAGTGCAGCTCCGCCATTGGCTTGACCGGGTCAGAAATAACCAAAACCACATTCCAAAGGGAAAAAAGTGACTAGGTGGCATCATACCTAAGATATGCATGTGGGCAAGTGGTAAACCTACTTAGGCCAACTTGGGATGGGTCGGGACCCAGTTTTGTTGGTCAAAATTGGTCAAACCCGAATCAAACCCGTCAACGAGGCCGGCCAGAAAAGGTTTGGAGAAAACAAAAAGGGAAAAGGATTGACTTCCAGGAATCACTAAAAAGCTATAAATCATTGCTAAAGCTACAATAAACTATTATTGTACCATAAATTCATTGCTGATGTCATTGTTGTGACTGTTTTTTAAAGAAATTTTTTAAATTTTAACGATCTAACAACATCTATTGTATGTATAATGTGAGCCAATGGTGACTTTGGGTATAGTTCACCTGATTCATTGTGATAGATGGTTGAAAAAAAATATATATGAATTAATATTAAATGATAAAATGTTCGCTCACAAAAACAAGATTTTGATTAGCTTTAGAATCAATAGAATGAAAATGCATAAGGTTGTGTTTGATAGTCTCGGATAATATCCTACGTCCACGATTCTCATTATGTTTTTATACAAGGGAGTACCAAATTGCAAGGCAATATTCATCTTCTCAATTTGAAATTTCAGTTGTCTCATGCGTTGCATCACCCTCTTGTTGGTGGCATTGATCTTTGACAGGCGTGAAACATTGAGGCTGCGTTGGCTTTGAAGTGTCATTACCATGAGAGTTGCATGGACAGATGTAGAAGGAGAGTAGTGCTGCTAGTTATAACCATTTCCTGATTTTGTGGATGTGGATCCATGCAGACCACATGCATTGTCATGTTCTTTTTCCCACATCTCCGTTCTCGAACTTTAAAGTTGTTTGATTAGATTGTTACTGCTAAGTGATTTTACTTCAAAGTTTGGAGTAGATTCATGAAACATTATGTTACAAGGTTCCATGAATTTGCTTTAATTTTTTGGATAGTTTCATTAGACAATAACAATTTGAAGTTATTAGTGCCAAATGACCTCCGAGAGTTTGACATGAGGAACATTATGTGAGAGTTTCATGAATCTACCATAAATGTTGGTTAAATTCATGAAACACTTGTTCAAATGTCACACACACACACACACACACACACACACATATATATATATATATATATATATATATATATATATATATATATATATATATATATATATATATATATATATATATATATATATATATATATATATATATATAAGATTTATGCAACACTTACACAATGTTCATTGTACCAAACGATCATACCGCCAAACGTCAGCGGACAACCGGTCAGGTCTAATATATATACATATACTCCAATATTTGAAAAAGATTTATGAAACACTTACACAATGTTCATCGTACCAAACGGACAACCGGTCAGGTCTAATTTTAACTGTTAGGCAAAACTCAACCAGGTGGAACTCGATGTCCTTTAGTACTTATTATCCCAAATGCAAAATGGGTTATCTGTCCCATCCTTGTTCTCATATCTTAAGTTTATATAATGCAAATTAGAACTTGTCCAGACCTATGCCAGCTTTAAATACCATTTTGGATGATCGTATGACTAATAACTACAACCAGAATGAAGTGTCGTGTTTGATTGAAGGACTATAGGGCCAGGTCAAGGGCAGTCGGTGACGACAAGTTCTTTGTCTGACCTCGCATTCTTTCTATGACGTGGACGGTCTGGACAATTCAACTTACAGATTGCGTTACACGTCTTAGAGTTGCATGTGCCTGCGGATTGGAGTACCAACAAAAAGGCATAGGAAAGTTGTTTTTGTTTATATCCGAAAACATGCGCGCCAGAATGGGATTAACAACGCACAAGTTCAAGATTGAACGTCATAATAATAAAAAAGCGTCGTAACCCGGAACCTTACCTTTCAATCAAGTAGCTCATTACCATAATCAATTATATATATGTTTATATATTAAATAATATTCCTTTTTTTTTGCTGTCACCATTTTTTTGTTATACATATATTCTTGTTCATCGACAGCCGAAAGAAAAAACAATAAGAAAAGATGACACAGTTTTTTATATTTTAGTTATTTTTTGTATATACGTATATATAAAGTCCTTCAACATTTTTACATCAGTTGTTGAGAGAAAATCAAGAAAAAAAGTGGTTAATTAATACTACATGAGTAAATATCCAATTTCTTGTTTTTTCTTTGATTTTCTCTCAACCTTCTATCTTGAAAAGATTTCTCTCTTATATATATATATATATATATATATATATATATATATATATATATATATATATATATATATATATATATATATATATATATATATATATATATATATATATAAGTGTGTGTGAAGTGAGTCGGTAGATCCCACACCATTAGTCCATTAAATTGGGATAAAAAAACACAGCACTCAAATTGTTTGTTAAAACACATTTTCGTACAATCTAACCATACAGATATGATCTTAGAAATGGTTTGATGAGAAACACAGATTAACTTAATCACTTTTTTAATTTATTAATATTTTTATAGCAATATAAAAGACAAATATGAAAATTTTACTAGTAAAAAATCAAACTTTTTAGTAAAAACTACTTGAATTAACTTAAATATGTATGTGGGTGTCAAGCCCTTAGGTAGCCAACCTACTCCCATACAGGACTTGATGAGAATCATTTGACCCATAAATTGTCAATTAATGCTGTACGACTAAAACAAGCTATTCATTTTTTCTCATTGTTTTTCTTTCAAACCCGTAAAGAAGTCGTCACGATCATTGATCTTTTCAAAATGAAAGTTTAAAAGAAAATCAAGAAAAAAACTCAACATCTTAAAAATAATTAAAAGATAGTATATAACCAATTGATTTAGTTCCATATTTGACTAACTCGAATCCATTTCGACGACACTTTTTCTCAAGAAAGTGACAGTCTGGCCCAGCAATTTGCATTTCAACTTGGGACTTGTTTACTCAATTTGACAACTTTTGTGAGCAGGCCAGAAATGTACATCTCTTTCTGCCTTCTCTATAAGTAAGAAGGTCAAATCCGGATCCACATAGACATCATATAATCTAATTCGATTGAAAATTCAACACATTAAAATGAGAAAGTCGAGCACTTCGTAGCTTCATTCAATTGACGACAAATCCACAATATTATTCAATTGAAAAGAAAACTAGTGAGTTTTGGAAACGTATGAGGCATACCAACTTAGGAGGTCCATATTTATAATATCATAGCTTCATTCAAAATATATAAATGCACCACATCTACTAAGTATGCCTTTATTAAGGAGATTTTTTTTTCTTTTGGCTTTTGTAATAGGGGGGGTTGTCCCGCTAGCGCTACTCTACCCACATAAATATACATCAGATTTTATTATGTACCCAAAAAGAAAAAAAAAAGAAAAAGATATGAGATCAATTTATAAGCAAACTTCGTATTTAGGTGGATAAGATATTCTCAATAATATCAAATCGAAGACCTATCCTACATCCTTTAGAGATTGTTTGGTAGAAAGTGTCCAATAAATCTACCCGGATTATTGAACAGATTCATAACTTACTTTAATATTTGCTGCCAAACAACCCCTAAGTGATTTAAAGATAAAGAATCTGAACCTCACATACAAAGCCATGAAGCAAACATGGCAATCTTCTAACTTCGAAATTTTGAAAAATTATACCAACACAATTAATTTCACCAAACAAAGGTGTTACTGCAATTAAGAACGCATTATAGTGAATTATGCAATAACGCGTCGCATTAGAAGGCCGTTGACAGCTGAACCCACAGCCGCCTCCACGTACGTCTCGGTACAGCCGGCGGTGGGACCCACATCCTCCGGTGGGTCCCAACTGAGCGCGTTAAGAGAACGCGTGTACACGCGGCCAGCAAGGCTCGCTTTCCCACGCTCTTCTCAACGATGCCTTTGACTACGGCTCTGCCCGTTCCCTTTGACTCTTCGTTCTCGCCGACATGGTCGACCGTTGGATGTGGTGGATGGACGGTTGCGATCTGTCCTACCTCTTTTTTTTTTTTTTTTTTTTACTTTTTCTAATACCAAGTAAAGCTGGCAAGAGACTTGCGTTGACTTGAATAGCCGAAAGGTATTAGCCGCAATGTTTCTTGTCGATTTTATCATCTACTGAGGCATATATTTTTTTGTGGTTCTTCACTCTAGTATAGCCAAGTAAGAGTAATATTGAATCATGTAAGCCCATGCTTCACAACAAGCGAAAAGTAATATTGCAGCTAATTAGTTTTTGATTCGAAACTGCCAAAAATGAGTACTAAAGTACATAACAAAGTTGAATTCAAATAGAAATTGATAATTTCATTGAAGTATAGTGGGGGCATCATAGCAACCTCGGATCCTGGAAGAATGGAGAAGGGAGGAGGTTTATGGTAGAATTCGGTTCGGTTCGGCCTTCACTCGAATGGTGATTGAATCAAATGTCAAGTTGCTGATTGGACAGTTTTTAAGTCTTCAAGCTTGCTAACAGTGTTTGCCTCATTTTTTTATCTTAAATTTTAAATTAAGTAGAAAAATCTAGGGCTTGTAATATAATAGCTGATTCATTGATTTGGTTAGACCAGCAAAAAATAATGTAAAATGTCAAATTTAGTCTTGTATTAAAGAGTGTGATGGATTTTCTAAGGCTTATAAAAAAAGGTTATTAAACAAACGGTTGTCCTGGTTCTTAACCTTTTTTGAAGTTGAAGCCAAAATAGTTACGAGACAGGTTAAGATCTCTGCCGAACCAGGGGTTGAAGCATAAAAGTGGGTTGAATTGTTATAGAAATATAAGATATAACAAATACTAAAACATAACACTATATTGGCTGATTCTAGGTCAACGGAAGAAGTCTCATTTCTCATTTGAAAGCAAAAGCACTCTCTTCTTTCCTTGTCTCTTGGGTTTAGAGTTGTTTTTTTGACGTGGGTACACTTGTCAACTAGAATGTTCGTTTTCAACAATCCAAACTGAAATAAGTTTAAAATAAAGGTATCTATCGGAAAGCCGTGGTTGGTAGATGTGAAAGCAATTGACCAATCTTGAAGCAAGAGGACAAAAGAAAGAAACTAGTGGAGGATGGCTCTTGGGGTCCATATCTCGAAACCCCATCTGTCTTTTTGGGCACTCAAATTCAAGGCTCGCAATCAAACTTTAAAATCACTCGTACCCAACAAAACCATTGGCACCAATAGATTAGATATAAGATGGACGGACCAGATATGTACATCCAAGCAAGGGTGAAAAACTAGCCGTCGATTTTAGAAGATCCATCCTTCACCAATTCGAGGCAAATAAAATAATATCAACAAACAAGCAAGTTAAAGATCCAATCTACTTTTCCAAGAGATTGATTTGAGTTTTCATCTTTTCTGCAGCTTTTTTCTCTTGTCTCTGTGCTAAAACTCAACCACATCCCTGCTTCTATCTCTCCCTCTATGAGTCCACATGCTCCTCAAGTCAAAGTCAATCACATGTCTTAGATTTTCATCTCCTTCCCTATCTTTTTCTGCTTATATAATAGCAGCCCAAGAGTGCCATCTAAAGCAAGCTGAACAGGCAGTGGTTCAGAGAGAGAGAGAGAGAGAGATGGTTGTTGCCGCCATGTCTTCTTCGGCCGGTGACGCTGCCAGCTTGGTCCTGCAAGTGCTGCGCGGCAGGTGGTTCATGATTTTTGCGTCATGCCTCATGATGTCTGCCGCAGGCGCCACATACATGTTCGGCATCTACTCGCCCAGCATCAAGTCGGCGCTCGGCTATGACCAGCAGACTCTCAACACCCTGAGCTTCTTCAAGGACCTTGGCGCCAACGTCGGCGTCATCTCCGGCCTCATCGCCGAGGTCACTCCGCCGTGGTTCGTGCTGTTCCTCGGAGCTTCCCTCAACTTCTGCGGCTACTTCATGATCTGGCTTGCCGTCACCAAACGCATTGCTCAGCCCAAGTTGTGGCAGATGTGCCTCTACATATGCATCGGTGCCAATTCCCAGACGTTCGTCAACACCGGATCTCTAGTCACCTGCGTCAGGAGCTTCCCGGAGAGCCGAGGGATCGTGCTTGGACTGCTCAAGGGCTTCACTGGTTTGAGTGGAGCCATCTTCACCCAGCTCTATTATGCCATCTATGGACAGAATCCCGAGGGACTTATTCTGCTCATTGCTTGGCTTCCTTCTCTCATCTCATACGTCTTCCTTCCATTCGTTCGAGTTATGATGGTAAACATCTTAATTTCTTCAGCCATCTGCTTTTCAATTTCAGAAAAGAATCCATGATTATGGTTTTTCTAAAAGTTCTGACGATTTCTTTCTTCTGATCGTTTGACAGGGGGAGCAGAACAAGCAAGAGTTGAAAGCATTTTACTCAATCCTCTATGTCACAATCGCATTGGCAGGTTACCTCATGGTAGTCATCATCGTCCAACCGAGGGTCCATTTCACCGCCGCCGGTTACAAAACCAGTGCCGCCGTCGTCGTCACCCTGCTTCTTCTTCCTTTGGTCATCATCTTCCGTCAGGAGATTCCCAAATTGAAAAAGTCCCCAATTCCTTCTTACATACCCAGTGAGACCAAAGAAGCAGAGAAGCAACAGGAAGCTCTGCAGGCTCCTCCTGCATCGCCATTGTCGCCGCCTCCGGCGGCAAATGGCAGTACTCCGACATCCACCGGCGCGCTCTCCTGCCTCAAGAAGATGTTCAAGTCTCCCGACAGAGGGGAGGACTACACCATCCTGCAGGCGCTAGTGAGCATCGACATGCTGGTTCTCTTCTTCGCAACCATATGTGGCATAGGGGGCACCTTAACAGCCATCGACAACTTGGGCCAGATCGGTCAGTCGCTTGGATACCAAAAGCAGAGCATCGGCACATTCGTCTCTCTGATCAGCATTTGGAACTTCGCCGGCCGGGTTCTCGCCGGATTCGTGTCGGAAATTTTCCTGACCAAGTACAAGTTCCCGCGTCCGCTGATGCTCAGCGGTGTCCTACTGTTAACTTGTGCGGGACATCTGCTCATCGCCTTCGCAATCCCCGGATCCTTATACTTTGCCTCTATAATACTCGGCCTCTGTTTCGGGGCGCAATGGCCGCTGCTATTCGCCATCATCTCTGAGCTCTTTGGGCTCAAGTACTACTCCACCTTGTTCAACTTTGCAGCAGTGGCGTCCCCAATAGGCTCCTACATTCTGAACGTGAGGGTGGCAGGATACCTTTATGACCAAGAAGGCCTGAAGCAGAGGGGCGGTTTGCCCACCCATGGCGAGCTCACCTGCCTCGGCTCACACTGCTACCGGCTATCCTTCATCATAATTGCAGGAGCAACCTTCTTGGGCTTCTTGGTATCTCTGATTTTGGTTATGAGGACCAGGAAGTTCTACAAAGGTGACATCTATGCCAAGTTCAGACAGGCCAACAACATGGAGATGGCCGAGCAAGACGTGCCGGCCGGCGAGGTCACCGGTGGACATGATGCCCGGAACGGCTTGCCCGACTCGCGGAAGGGGTAGATGTGTAATCTTATACCAACAAATTCTGATGAATCCGATCGGTAGAGTACAAAAATTTCTTGTCACAACAAGAAGACAGAAGACATTCACATGTGTAACAATATGGGAAGGAAGTTTCTTGGGTTGTCCAATACAGACACCATGTAACATATACAAGATGATTTTCATCATTTACATATAAAATATATGGTGAAACTGATAATTTATTGATGAGATGTGCGATTGGCATTGGGCCGGATGTCACGAGCTTTGGAGAAGGTGACTGAGAATTATTGTGTGTGGACCAACTTGATATATATATATATATATATATATATATATATATATATATATATATATATATATATATATATATATATATATATATATGAAATGTTGACCATATCTGTAAGGTGCATGTGGGATGAATTAATGCATGATAATTTACATATATGATCTATTGAATGTCATCGGAGATTCCATGACTTTTTAGGACACCCCAATAATTGTGTTTGTTCAAGCAAAAGTCTTGTGCACTGAACAGACAGATTGAAGAAAACGTCAGAAACCAATTTCTGGAATTAACTACGCCGAAGCGTCGTTTCAATGGGCATTAACAGCGACAGAATTGTGACTGAAACAAGGGTGCATGTGAAGTGCTTGAATATTCAGGAGACAGAAAAGTCATATCTTGACTAAGAAATAGAAATTAGCAGTGGATTCTTGAGTCTTTATACGACAAAGCTGTCATTATACTATTATTTATGGTGACTGGCAGCTAAGCAAGCCTTTTGGAAAAGAAATAATGGGCCTTTTTAAGGGTTTGTTTGGTAAATGGAATAGTTTTATGAATCTGATTTAAAAGTTGGGTAAGTTTATATAACACTTTTTAAACTATTTCCTAAATTTGCTTCCATCCGTGTGTCATACTTATAAAACAGTTACATATTATTTTGTTCGCCAAGGAGATCTTCAAGGCACTACCAACTTGACATCATCTTGTGTTTCGTCTTTCAATTGTTTCGTAGATTGCTTATGATCAATTTGCATAAAATACTTTTTAAAGTGTTCCATGAATTTACCTCAATCATTGGACCATATATATTGTTCTATTTGTCAAACAAACATTCAAGTGACTGCCATCTGGACATTATCTTGGGTTTCGTCTTCAAATTGTTTTATAGATTACATTTGAGATACTTGTATCGATAACCCAAATTAAGAAACTTACGTTAAAATTACAATTACTTTGGTTGGTGGTTAATCAAATTCCCTCCCATACCGGCATATATGTTTTTTGTTTCTTTTTACCAAGATCTAAAAATCAATATGTTTCCTTTTCATACTTATTAATATTGTGCATTCACTAAAACTTTCCTTTTTTTGTCTATAAGAAAAATTATACTACTTTAATTTGCATACACTACTGTGCTCATCTCTTTTTGTCCTCTACCTCTCTCTCTCTCATCCTTGTGATTCATGATTGACAGCATAAGTGCCTGGGACAGTCATTGGCTACACGTTTTCATTGACACAGACAAATTCATGGCGTTCTTTTGATTCGCTGATGCTGTCGGTCACTACAGCTACTATATGAAACAGATACAGAAGCATGTGGAAACATAAAGGTCATGGCAAACCATTATGACTACTAAATAAATTATTCATGGCAAACCCAATTATAATAAAAAACAAGAAAAATGAGTACAAATTTTAAAGGTTTGTTTGGCAAAATGAAATAATATATTACTGTTTTATGTTTTATGAATCTCCTTTAAAAGTTGAGGTAATTTTATAGAACACTTTTTAAAGGGTTTTATAAATTTGCCTCAATCTTTGGTTCATATTTGTAAAACAGTTACGTATTGGTTTTGTTTGCCAAACAAACACTCAAGGTACTATCAACTAGGCATCTTGTGTTTCGTCTCTCAATTGTTTCGTAGATTGTTTATGATGAATCTACCTTAAAATTTGAGACAGATTCGTGAAATACTTTTAAAAGACGTTCCTTGAGTTTACCGCAATTTTTTGGCAATATTTATAAAACAGTTACGTATTGTTTTGTTACTGCCAAGTAACCACTATCTTGTGTTTCGTCTTCTATTGTTTTGTGGATTGCTTATTGAAACATACTTATATCGATAACCCAAAATTAAGAAACTTACTTGAAAATTAAAATTACTTAGGGTGGTGGTTAATCAAATTCTCACCCATATGGTAGATATATTTTTTGTTTCTTCTACCAAGATCTGAAAATCAACAAGTTTCATTGTTGGGCATGTTTCCTTTTCATACTTATTAATATTGTGAGCTCATTAAAATTTTTCTTTTTTGTCTATAAGAAAAATTACCACTTGATCATCTCTTTTTGTCCTCTCTCTCTCTCTCTCTCTCACACACACACACACACACATTCATACACACACACATCCCCCGGGATTCATGATTGGTAGAAGAAGAAGAGTCCAGGATGGTCACTTGTCATGCTTTTTTTCATGGACACAGACAAATCGTTCTTTTGATTCGCTGATTTAAGAAGAAATTAAATGTATTACTAATCTTCTGCAACCTAGAGCACTGTGGATGCCCTTACTCCTCTTGATTGACACATGAACTCTTGGGATGTCAATATATCCGATCTAAATTGGACATCCAACTAAATCATTTCCAAAAATTTGAATAAGAAAGAAGTTTAATGTCCGATTAAGAATTTGGATCAGATTTGGATTTAAGAAATGACATTCAATTGGATCAGATCAAATTCAGAGCCAGGTTCAAACATACATAAATATCCAATCAGATTCAAATTCGAACCAGATTTAGTTTTAAATAAATATCTTATATCTAATCCTCTTACATTTTGAAAATCTAGCATTCAGTTCAAAAAATCAGATTTGAATGTAAAAATCAGATTTTCTATCCGAAAAAAAGTGGATATAGTAAAGAGTAATATCCAGTTCAAATTAATTCCATTCACATTCCTAATTGATCCACCACATGGGGTGGGCTACAAGACTTCCACATCACCTCATATTGGGTCGGGTCGGGACACATGGCTTTATTTGAGGGAGGGCGCCTCGACACGTTAAATCTCCCCTAGCTGCAACCATGCTCGCTTCAACAAAACAAAAAAAAAAAACAGCATACCTTGTGGGGATGGGTGGATGAGGGCGAGAATCGGGGCTCTGGATTTTTTATTGGCTGGTAGAAAGAAATACTCCTTCAACTCAACAAACTGCAATTATGTACTGCTGCAGCTTTGTCACATAAGATTGTAAAACTTTGCCATGAATCAGAAAAGGCCTTCAAACAGTAACGTACCGTGCAGGGCACAACCAATCACCGTTAGCTGACGAGTCATTAGTAATGTTGTTGATATTTTTCTCTCTCTAAAGATAGCCAGAAAATTTTGGGTAAGAAACACTAAGTATAAAATTTTAAATTTTTAAGGAGAACCAATATGTAAATGAAAAAAAATCCTCGAAAATATCAACATAAAAATAACAAAGTTTCTTTTTTTGTTTGGCTCACGTGGATAATTGCCCATACGTAACCCGTATCTGCCTCTACCGCTGAGTTAGTTGCATATATGATCTGGGCCAATGTCAATAGACAAGAAAAAAAGTACAAATGACTTCAATTGAATCTAGTTATTATCATTGCTAGTTTTCATTTATTTATTAAGTCTTTTAAATTCCTCGAGAGGTGATAGCACATTGGGTGGCAAGGTGGTCTGCTTCCGTTAAGGACTCAGGTTTGAGTCTTGGAGTTGTCACTGTCATGTTTCAGCCTATGTCACAATGGTACGGGTTCGGGTGCGGGGGTACGGGTATGGCATTTTTTAAAATCATGGTACGGGTACGACGACTATTATATATAAAAAATAGTTATTATATATAATTAAACCATAATTATTATATATAATTAAACCACAAGTAACTTAAAATCATGATTTTTTTAAGTTATAATGACACTTTTTATGTTAAAGTAAAAAAAAAATCAAAAAAAAAAAATCAAAAACAAGTATTTTTTTGAGTTTTTTTGTTAAAATAGTATTTGGATCTGGATCCGACCAGGATCCAGATCCGGGCCGTACCGGTACCGTACCACCGTACCGGTACCCGTACCGCCGTACCGGTACGTGTGACTTAGGTTTCAGCATGTTTTACCTCTGTACTGCAAAAGGTCCCGAAACATGCTCTGTGAAAACTTAAGGAGGCAGACACATGGAGGGCTAGTGACCTCTCTTAGGGGTGGTGGAATGAACTATTCACCTTTCACAAAGAAAAAAAATAAATAAATGACTGATGTGAAACACTAACTCAGATGTCATGAATTGTATTACTGATGCCCATTTCTTTTGGTGCTCCCAAATGATGGATATATTGAAAATGGACACAAGTTAGCGTAAACTTGCATCATGGTTGACATATTACATGACAAATGTGCATGTCGCCATTGATTCATTTAATCAAATCAAGGCCACTTACCCACGGCAGCAGTGACAAGATGTTCGCTAAATTTTTACCGACATGATTTACCGCCAGCAAGAGCTAAATTTCCGGTGATGCACCCAGAACATACATCAACTGCTGAATTGAAGCCCGGCCTTGTAGGCAGAGAGACCAAGGGTACTATTTATTGGAAAATTGAAAATCATTTGACTTCATTAAACAAATTGTACCCTTGCACGAAAATAGCTTATATTTAATCCATCCACGAAGCCTAGATGAGAATCTTCTTTAAACAATGATTTTCTATAGGTCTGCCTGCAAAAGGAGTGACGCCAATATACACCAAAGAAAGATTCCTTTCTCCCAACCAAAACATGTGAGTGTCCTAGTAGGTAAGTAGCAAATTACTTTTATTCCTGATTTAATCTCAAACTTCCTAGGAATTTCCTTTAAGAAAAGGACAACTAACTTCTTTGCCTTGCAACGTAAAATGATATCATCCACGAAAGCTAAAGTTGAGGACAGATGCTCCATCTCCATAAAAATTGGCACATTTGATGGAGTTCTTTGCCTTTTCATACTTGACCATTCCAGTAAGCATATCAATTATGACTGAAAACAGAAAGAAGAGAAAGGTCGCCTTCTTTTAAACCCCTCGTAATTTCAAAAAGATTACTCGCACTCATTTATCACCAATGCAGGAAGTAGATTGAACATGCAAATCATGGTTTTTATCAACAAATATTGCTGATCCAAAACTCAACCTTTTAGGAGAATTCTTCAAGAATAGCCAGTTTATTGGACCGAGCTTAAGAAGAATGGACGACCGGTTATGTTTCTCAATGTTCTTGATAAGCTGGCGAGCAAGTAAGATTTGATATTAAATCAGTCCCAATTGAAGAACGGCCTTAAATTGCGATGGACTAAGCAAACTGGATATGTAGTATTCATATGATTGAGCATGATTTTTCAAATTGAATTTATAAATGTAGTTACATCATGCAGTGGATTGTACCAATTGTCCTTTGAAAGTTAAGGATGAGAACCAAGGGTGATGTATCGATCCCTTTAACTGATCTCCATTTTCATAAACAGAACACTTTGATGGTGTGTGGGTATGTGTATATACGAATCTGGAATCAGCAGACACCTTTATATATATATATATATATATATATATATATATATATATATATATATATATATATATATATATATATATATATAGAGAGAGAGAGAGAGAGAGAGAGAGAGAGAGAGAGAGAGAGAGATTTTGGTTGATAGTGGATTATCTGGACAGTTCATCTTCTCAAAATGAAAGGCTGAGAGAAAATCATAGAGAAGACTCGGCCTCCATCGCTTGTAACTGGAACCTATTGCATCCAATGCATCAAGTTCTCAACATTCCGTTTGAAATTTTGAATTAGCCCATTCAGGTCGATTCAGATCGATCTTCACACCACTTGTTTGGACAAAAAGCCAGGATGTATCCAGCTTAGTTTGTTGTCCATGACTACTTCCCGAAAGTCGAAATTGAACAACAGAGAGATTTGTAGATAAAAGTACACTTCCTCAGTTGGCCACTTCCCTTTAAGAACAGCACCCTGTGGACGGACTTTCCTATGGAGAAAAATAAATGCAACCCACGGAAGAAATACAAGAATATACCAATCGGACCAAAATATAACTTTAACATAGATAATTGCATGATAACCAGAGAACGCTCACACTAGTCAACCCCATAAGAAAGGATCTTCTCTCTCTCTCTCACACACACACACACACACACACAGAGAGAGAGAGAGAGAGAGAGAGAGAGAGAGAGAGAGAGAGAGAGAGAGAGAGAGAGAGAGAGAGAGTCATTCAAGAAGGCCACGCCCACCAAAAGATTCAACAGAATCGGCAAGGGTTTCCTCCAAAGGCCTGAAATGCCAACCCAGATTCTGCAACTTCTTCGAAGAGAAATAACGTTCCAGAGAACTGGCAGTATACCTACAACCATCACAAAATACCTAATGAATGTGATTCTCGGTTCAAAAGCAGCACTAGATAAACCCTTGGACGAAATATTCACTTCAAACTGAAGATGGTCATAGGTAGAGTTGAATGAGAATAAAGTACCTTTAAAAGATGAAAACATAGAACAAGAAATAACTCATGTGAGATTTGGTTGCCCTTATTACTTCTAGAACAATTTTTCTTTTTTGTCCTACGAAAAACAAGCTGGGATCAGGTAGAGGCCTGCCAGATTATCCCAACAGAGAAGCATCCCCAACATCAAACATTGAACTTGTTAAACTTAAAAATCTTTTAAGTTCAAAGGGTCGATGACAGACTATTATTGTAAGCTCTCCCTTCTCCCAACTAAACAATGCATTGGCATTTAGAGGTATGAACATGAGTAAACAATAACTTGCAGTCTTCAAAATATCAGTTTATGCCAGACGACTCAGATGCAACAGTATCGGAGATTAGTATTTGTATTGTGAACAGAAACAGTCACATCATCACATCAAAGACTAACAACTGTAAAGCCATTGTCATCTGTCAAAGGAGGTACATGTAAAACGTAGAGGAGATTTTCTGTTGATCCTATTGATGATGTTGATCATGCCCATGATGATGGTTGAAGTTAGACTGAGCATATGTGAATACTTACTCCTTAGGGTATTTGTAATTAGGATACATGCGCTTCAAAATGTCCACCAACTCACATATTCTAACACAATGTGCATTGCACAAGTAGCGCCCGGAAGCCTCTTGCTTTTCATATACCAGCACCAAAGCCTCTGCCACATCTCGGACATCAACTATACCATGAACAGAATTTGGTACTGTATCCTTGTCTCCTATGATCGAATCATCCCAAAGTAGACCTCAATCATTAACTCAACAGGATTCAAGATGAGAAAGTAAAATTGAATATACCCAAAAATTTGACGTTTCAAATCAAAGTCGTCTAAGAGAATGGGTTTAAGCATGCCGAGATACCTCTTAGTAGCTTGACCAAAAACAAGCTGCTGGCGTTCACAGAATTCTGCAGCATTGGTCCCAGATTAATGGTTGGGCAAACAGTTACAAGTTCCAAGCCCCTCTCTTTTGCACATTCCCAGGCACGCTTTTCAGCCAATGTTTTTGAAAGGCAATACCAGTTCTTGCATAAAGAAAGAAAGAAATGAAATTAAGCTCTAACAGAAGTAGGTCTGAAAGCGGTTGCCTTTTCTTTGGGAACGTAAAACAGATGAAAGAATAGCCACTAGAGGGAATAAAAAGTAAGTGATAGAAACAGTTAACCGATTAGAAGACAAGTAACATTTCAGGGTGATGACACTGTGCCACAACTGAGATCTAAAATTCAGATACAAGTTACTGGTGTCCTCACCGTTGGTTTAAAAGGGAAACCTAGATCATTACCCCACTCCTCTGGTCAGTAATGAACACAATGGAAAACACACATTTTAAGCATCAGGAAGTTATTAAACCATTGAGAATTATTGCTTTCTTTCCTTTTTAATCATCATTATAGCATGACCTTTCCAAAGCTACCTTAGTACCGGCCCTTGTCCTGGGTCTAATCAGAAAAGAGTGCATAGGTTGATCAAAGATGATAGAGATTCATCGTTCATGTCACAATAATCGGTTTTGGTCTCTTGCCAGTTTAGCTTCTTAGAATCAAGGACATTTCTTTCCACAGTAATTCCATCAAGTATGTCGTGATAATATTTCTGAAACGTGACTGGTATGGTACAGTGCAAAACATTGGGAATCTCATAGGCAACTTAGGAATGTTCAGTCTCAGAAGAAAATGGCCTCGTTGTCTTGTGTTCCTTGGCTTCCTATTTCCCTTGTCTATCTGGCCTCCCATCATGAAGAGTATGATTATCAGGAGAATAGAATTACACAGTGTGATGGTAGAGAAAGCAGTAAGACCGTCAAATGATACTGCTGATGTTTGTCTTGCTTCTTTCTTTCTTACAGATTCTTAAACCCCCTGATTCTTGTTGCCACTTTTACCATTTTCTTGATAACCTTCCCTCCAATTTAACAGCAAGCAAGATACCTTATCTTTTAAGAGATTGATTTCATTTCAAGTATTCAAGGGGGAAAAGATCCTTTTTCCCCCTTTTCTACCCCTCCAGCAATCATACAAATTCTACCATTATGTTTTTTTTTTTTTTCGAGTTTACAGGCAGAAAGGCAACTTGGGTTAAAAAGCAGAAAGTGCATAAAACCATAGGACCCCTTCCCCCTGCCTCCAGGGTTAAGGACATGCTTTGGATTAAGGGTAGCCAGTAGCCGCCCATGGAGTTCAAAGTTCAAACCTTGGGTGGAGCACGCCACGCCCCCTCGACGCATAATTAGCATTTGCACAGAGCAATACCAAAATGTTTGATATTTGAGATCATACATGCAAGTTAAGATACAGAGGGTTAAGGCGACCAATCTATTACCTCAGTTACCCGGCAGTATTCAGTGTCGGACCAACATTCCTCATCGTAGAAATTATTCTCTGGTGGATTTGGAGTCATACAAATAGCAGCAGTTGATGACACAAAGACAATTCTTTTCACCTCTGCATCTGCTGATGCCTTGAGGACATTCAGGGTACCATCCACAGCGGGTTCAACCACCTCCTTCTGCAACATGAATATATTATCAACATAAAACACATAGTTGGAAAACAAAATTTTCCCTTGTCATTCAATGGCCTCCCCAAAGAATCACGTTTTCTGACTACTGACTTTTTAGCAAATCTCATCTCCTGTAACGCCAACAAACTTGTACCTCAACAACTGTTGACAGAAAGAGGTTTGCCATCTAAGAGTTGTATGTGCAAACATGTCCATCACAATCACTAGCCCGTAGGAGCCTACATCGTCGAGAAAATCACCTCGGGGTTAGGTACAGAGCCAGGTGGAACAGGACTAGCGACATGGAATACTCCACTACATCCAACGATTGCAGAGTACAATTCGCCATAATTTAGTAGGTCCGCTTTGAAAAGCACCAATTTCTCAGAGTTCTCCAAGTTCTTCAAATGCTCATTTTTCTTGTCACCTGCAAGGGAACTGGCATACTTCGTAACAAATAACACATAACCAAACAGTCTTACATAGTGAAAACGAAGCCTTTGTGTTTCCTAATTGGACAGATGATGAGATAAGGGATTCACGATGGAACTAATATGTTTCCTATTTCTATTTGTACATAAAAAGTAATTGTTACGACGCTTCCGACTCGGACAGAGAACAGAAATGTACAATCAGAATGAGAAAAGGGTACTCACTGGGATCCCTGACGGTACCATGGACAGTGTATCCCTTGGAGAGGAGGATCTTGACAAGCCACGAGGCTATGTACCCACCAGCACCCGTCACACACACCACCATCCCTCCTCCTCCAACGGCGCCACCACTCATCACCGCCACCTCCTCCTCCGGCGTATACTCCACCCTAGATTCCCGCTCTTTCCTTCCCTCCTGCTCTCTCTCTCTCTCTCTCTCTCTCTCTCTGCCCGCTCCCCGTGTTGGGGATCGACTCAAACACTAGAAGCCTGCACATTTATTTATCATTGTGGATGACAAACAGAAGAGAAGATTGTCAATTAGTTCACCTCCCGGAACCGGGTACCATCTCCTCCACGTCCCACGGAGGACCCTTTGAGTTGACTCCTGTCAGCTGAGTTGGAGTCCTCGATTTCTTCGAGTTTTCAGGAAGGAGATGGCAGGTTCCCCCCCGGCTTGTGCACACGTTTTGCACAAGGCGAATAGGGCTGCATACGAGCCGAGCCGAACCTGAGCTTGGCCAGCTCGAGCTCGACTCAGCTAAAATTACTCGATCTCGAACTCGACTCGAGCTTGAGTCGAGCTTCTTATAGCAAGCTCGAGCTCGACTCGACTACACAAAGTCGAGCTCAAGCTCGACTCGATTAACCCAAATAACTCGTTAACTTGTTTAACAATTTACTCGTTTAGCTCGTTTAGGCCGCGCTGACTCGTTTAACTCGTTTAGGCGCTGACTCTTCCTTTAGCTCGTTTAAGGTTTACATGATAAAATTTTGTTTTTTTTTTCACTTCATTGTTATGTAGCACGTGCACCTGCAGGAGAATAACGTGCACTTCATTGTTTATATTGTGATGTAACCACATTAAAAATTAGAGATTCTGTATGAAAAATTGCAACTAGGTACTTACAGAGCAACCAGTGGAAAGGAAGCCCATGATAAGGTTCAAAAGTAAGGTTCATGTTTTAACAAAGCGGTTAATGACAGTATCGACAAGCCGATGACATTCCATGATAGCACGTGCACATGCAGGGGAATGACGTGCAAAATCAATAAGGACAGGTAGAAGGTATTATTCATCAGCAGCAACATTGTGATCCATCTGAAAAACAATAACCACAAGCATGAGAAACAGAAACAACATTATGTGCTTCAAAATCACAACAGAGTAGACACAACTAATAACTATAAAAAACTATTGCACATTCATTCATGACCCACATGAGTGGTATACATGGATATTGCTTGGATGCAGCAAAGCTAAAAAGCAGACCTTAGAAAATGACTCCTAAAAAATTGCAGAGAACATATTGACTAATATGTGTGCAAGAAGGAGGTCACAGCAAGTTCCCTAATTACACAGTTGAATTAAGCAGACAGGAAGAAGCAACAAAAATCTAAAAAGCAAAGCATCTTCTTTTCCTTTTCATTTGGGGTGTTCATAGATGTTAACATCATTAAATTGATCAAACTGACTTCTCTTTGCCTGAAAAACCAAAAAGACCAAGATAGTGAAAGGAAAAAAAAAAGAAAGAAAAAAGACACCAGGAAAAGACTATAAGAAGTTAAAACAAAATTAGCACATGGAACAGAGAAAATTCAATGAGAAAAAATATGCTAACAACCTCCATGATGTAGCGGATTCTTGGGAGTACCCCCATTCTCATCAATCCTGCTGCAATGTCATGCTCTCCTACAATAACATCATCCTTTATGGTGTGTTCTTCATCATTCTCGTCATCCATAGACTGATCCTTGAAGGGAATGATATTTGATGGTTTTGCACTGTATTTCCAAAACCCACCATTAAGGAAACCTGAACTAATTTCTCCCTTAATCCGAAAAAACAGGAGCAGTATATATGCTCTTCAAGTGAAGACCCACTAACTGTGTAAAAAGTCATAATAATTTCATCTATATTCTCATACATAATAAAACAAAAACCACCATGCCAAACTAGTAATAGATTACAAAGTATGTCTTAAGGATTTACTTCACAAGAGGAAGTAATACTCGTTCAGGTTGCAACACAAAATGCAATGAATAACCTTTGTACATGCCATAAGTACAGACACATGATTGTCATCAAGGGCCATTCTGTTGAGAAAATCAGACTCGCAAAATATTACAAGTTAGGAATTTCCAAACAATTAAGAAGTTACACGATCTGAAAGAAATATCATTCATGAGCCACAACTCATAAAGATATAAATAAGCACTGAGAAAAAAAAAATAACATGCAAATCATTGAAATACCATAGCCAGCATTTTCACCTACATATTGAACAAATTAGTTGCAATACCACGTTGTCGATCATCCTAGCAACCTTTGATCAGTCTAAGACTCTAAGCACATAAATGTTCAGGGCAAAAAAAGAAGGTTCTTCACAACTTCTGGGGTATGGACCAAGAGTTTCAAAGTTCTTCTATAAATAATTGTTGAGGTTTTCAGGATTATGAGAGAAACAAAGTATAATTAAATGCTTGTCAATTTGCACAATCAGTAAGTAAAGGAATCATAATACGTGAAACAGAAAAATTAACAATAAAAGAAAAGTATAAATGGTTTGCTTCATCAAGAATTTCAATATTTCAAAATATTGAAAGACATCTTCTCCAATCAATAAAAATATCATTGTTCCAGTCATCTAACATCTGTTGTACTAAACAAAACAACTAACAATAGAAACATATACAATACACAGAGACATAATTCCTTTTTATAATTTAAAAATATGAATTAACTGTGGCATAATGAAGCACGTTTACATTGCACATCTACAAAGGACATAAGGCACCTACAAGAAGACAAGCTTGGGAGGTTTGCTGTAAGCCCATATAGCTTGTCAGACAATAAATATGTCAAGCGAAAAACAACCAGAAAGTTAGCAGACCCTTTATACACTGTTGAACATTTATTTTTCCTTCTTCCAGAGAATGGTAACAAAGGATGCTAAAAGAAAATCCAGTGAAACAAATCCACCAAGTTCACAAATTATTTGTACATGGCACCACATCTACTTTTGTTTCGTCCAGAGCTTCTTATGATAACCAAAAAAGACTAAAGAAAACTCAGTGAAGCAAATATTTATGTGTAGATATAATGAGACATCTACCTTAAACTTAAGATCAGTTCTGGACCAATAGCATAAGCCCAAAGAGCTTGACAGTCAACAGAATCATCAACATGTTGAGCGACACCAAGTTCGCAACCAGTTACATTTTGTGGTTGTAAATTGCACAAAGCCTGTTCAAGTACAACAGCCAAAAGTTGCAAAGCAAGAGCTCGCTGTCCTGGAATCTTGTCAAATGAAAATGCAATAATAGAATCATAACTTTAGTAGACCATTAGTGACTATAACAGAACAACTATAGAAGCAAACAGAATATCAGGGCTCTTGCTATGATACATGATCTGGTGCTCACCATGCTTTTAACCTAAGATACTGACTCCTTGATTGTATATCCAGCAGCTCCAGGGTCGCATGGCTACATATGTGCATATCATTTTTTAATATCAAAAGTAAGAAAAAGTTTTGAAGTTGTACCTAACAATAACCAACAAATGTTTACAAGATTAAACAAATGACTCTGTCAATTGATAACTCACTTAACGACATTAAACTCTAGTACAAGCCAAGTTTTATGTGCATATATTGAGTGGAAAGCACTGAATATGGTGAGCTGAAGCAGCACCAGCAGGTACAAAACAAGATAACCTTCTCAAAAATACATCATCAATGCAACATGGTTCAACAAAAAACTAGAAAAAACTTATAGCATAAAAAGGGGCTATGCCACAAAGCAGCACCAGAGAGAAAGAGAGGGAAAGCGAGAAGATCTGTAAACCTTGTAGGAGGAGAATAGAGGAGGTAGTAAACAGTTCCTAAAGAGTAGTGAATGTGAGCATTGATGGCGTCTGAGGCAGCAACGGCGATTTTTGGTGGGTTTCATTTGGACAAAATCAGTTGGAAGGAGGAGGAAAAAAAAAAAACAAGGAGAAGAAAAAAAGAAAGCCGAAGAGGTACCTGTTGCGAAGGCGGGAACATGAGCTGCAGCAAGAGCGAGAGGGGCAGCCGATGCTACTGAGGCAGCTGCAGCAGTGATTTTTGGTGGGTTTTATTTGGGAAAAATTAGTTGGGAGGAGGAGGAAGAAGAAGAAGAACAAGGAAAAGAAGAAAGGAAGGTTGAAGGGGTACCCGGCGTGAAGGCGGAAGCAGCAAAAGAGAGAAGGCAGTAGCAGCAGCGGCAGCGAGATGACCAGAGCGTGTATCTGGTTCTTCATGCGAACCAGGGATAGGCGTTCGGATGTGACCGAGGAGACGGAGAGGGAAAAGCGTCTGCATAAGAAGAAAGGTTGAACCAAGAAACGAAGAGAAGGCTAATGAAAAACGACCATGGAGGACCTTATCCAGCAGATTCAGGAGAAAGTACAAGTTTCTTTTGGGGAGCGACCATGGGTACCTCACCTTGAGCTGAAGGCGGAGCAGCCGGCTGACCTTGAACTTGAAGGTTGAAGGCTGAAGTTGCCCATGGCCGCGGACGACTGGTTCCTCCTGCAGACGTCGGAGACTCCCAGACAAGAGAAGTAGAGAAGAGAAGAGAAGGAGAAGACATAGAGACCGAGAGGCGAGAGAGGGGGAGTCAGAGTAGGAGAGAGCTCAGAGAGGGAGAAGTGAGAACGAAAACGAAAAAAAGAAAGTAGGAAGCCCTAAAATTCTTCCCACTTTCTCATCTGAAGTGGTTTAAAAAAAACCGGTTCGCTACAAAACGAGCCGAGTCGAGCTTTAACGAGTTCACTCAAATGAACTCGAACTCGACTCGATTAATTAAACGAGTCGGCTCGTCAACTCGAGCTCGACTCGTTTAACTAAATAAGCAGCTTGTTTAAACTTACGAGTCGAGTTAAACGAGTCGAGCTCGAGTAACTCGACTCGTTGTGCACCCCAAGGCGAACCTGCCATCCCCTTTCTGTCCCCAGGATTGTTTCTCCGGGTTGTGCTTCAAAAAAATTTATATAATGTTCAAGAATAATCGACTCAAAGAAAAAGTAATGTTTCTTTTGTTTTAAATCAGAGTTAACAATACATAAGAAAAGGTTATCTTTTTGCCTCTCATGTATCACCCTCTATCTCCACCAAAAAAAAAAAAACTGTTCACGTGCCTAACAATTACATTTTTTTATTGCAAAATATATTTACGATATATGAATATTAAACCCCACCATGACTACCCTTGATTAGAGCTTCAATTAGAGTAGCGTCCTTGGTAGAGTTCCAATGCAATCCTGCTGGGGGGAGGCCCCCGACCATTTTATTAAATATGCACAAAAGATACAAAAGAGTGGAAGGACTGTACACAATATACAAAAAGGTCACTTAAGATAAAGACCTAAGTGACAAAATCAGTTCCATCCACGAGAAAGGGGGTCCCAATGAAGGATAACATTGGATTGCGAGGAGTGAGACAAAATTATACCAACCTCCTTAGAGGGGTTACAACAGCAAAATTTAAGTAGCGACTTCAGCCTGCTTATATTCTGGAAATCTGGTTGCCGTTGAGTTCGATCGCGGATCATCCGCCACNCCCGTAGTGGCCGGACAGCCAAAGAACAGGTGGTTGATGGACTCTTCACTAGCTAAGCAAAGGGGGCATCTATTCGGCATGTGATACCCTCGCCGTTTGAGGTTATCCATAGTGCTCAACTTACCTTCACTCGCGATGTAGGTGTACCATTGAGCCCTAGGGTGAACTGCAACACTCCAAATAGCCTTTTTCCATTGAAAGAGTTGGTGGTGTCACTTGTCACGTGTGTTAGAATGTGGCATCAAGTTGAATATCTACTGATTCTACTTAGGTTAGAATGTGGCATCAAGTTGAATATTACTGATTCTACTTAGGCACCTGCAGGAGTCAGAATTTTTTCATGAGGGGAGGGCGAATTAAAGTTTTTAAATTTTGACTTGGGCCAAAATATCATTTTTCAAAATTTTTATATAGAACAAATATTTTTTTTTAATTTTACATTAAATTTTTATTTTTATTTTTTATGTAGAGACATGACACTTGTAGGCCCTATCCTGGCTCTACCCCTAGGCACCAATGTGGTCTTAAATCCGAAAAAACATGAGAAACAAGGAGTTTTCGCCCTATAAAGAAGAGAGACCATACCTTATTAGGGGATACCTCGAATTGGCCGTTCCTCTTATTGATACAGTGCAAATTTCAAGTGACGCTAAAAAACACACTCCACAATTTTCTTTTGTTCTACACAACTGCTAAAGAGTTGGGAGAGAGAAAGCCATTGTTGCTGAGACAAGATATCAAGGACAAAGAGAATTGTTTATTTGGAAACCTTCTGTAAAATTTTTATGCTATAGAAGAGAATTGCATAAGGTTAGAGAAAGACTACAGGCTCGGTGTGGCTGCATAAAGCAAGGAGCCTTTTTAAGAGCAGAGCCAGGAATTTCTGGTTAAGCGGTAGTAATATATTTTAAAATTTTAAGGACCATCAATATATATATATATATATAATGTTTTATTAATATAAGTACTTTTTTGTGGGTTTGTTACGTTTGTATGAGCAATTGGCCACACCTACTTCTAAAGTTAGGCATCCGGGGCAGGTACTCGATGGGTACTCAACTTGAGTCACGTTAGGTACTTTTGTAGTCATATAGTTGTTTTCTTATTTTCGGTTGTTAAAAAGTGTTACAAAAGGTGCATTCTGTCGCTGAAAACTGTGGCCAATTAGTAACTTGATGTCACCAATGCATTTTTATCTTGGCTTTTAGTCACAAAGAATTTAAAAGAAAATCTAACATATATGTGTATGTGTGAAAATGGTAAATATCAGACGACTTAGATAAGAAATAGAAACCAGTCCCACTATATATATAAAATGGTAAATATCAGACAACTTGGACAAGAAATAGAAACCAGTCCCACTATATATATATATATATATATATATATATATATATATATATATATATATATATATATATATATATATATATATATATATATATATATATATATATAGAGAGAGAGAGAGAGAGAGAGAGAAAGATAAATACCAAACGACTTGGATAAGAGATAGAAACCAGTCCCACTAAAATTAATTACAAAGTTATTTTTATTTACAGTCTAGCCTTATAAAATATGATATTAAGATCAGTTTTGTGATAAATATATATTAATAAGTCATTTTTTAGCTTAATAAATATTTTTTAATTAATAAAAAAATAAACTGGTCTTATAACATCAAAATTTTAATAGTGGAAAAGACCAATTTTTTTTTTTTTTACAAACATAACTTGAACTAAAACATAATGTAAATTAAATTAGTGTTTAAAAATACATTAAAATGTTCACATTTTGTCAAGAACATTTTGTAACACAAATTTAACAAGGTCTAGTTTTTTTCTGGTATGTACCAATTACTCTAAAGGGGTATATTGCAACATCCCTAGAGTTTAGTCTTTTGTTAAAGATTGTGAGGAATTTTCAAAGGCTTATAAAAATGTTGATTAAGTGATACAATATCTTGGTTCATAGTTTGTTTTGAGATTGGAATTGAAACTACTATCGAGTTAGGAATCTGATATTGGTGTAGGTCAAGTTGTTACCGTTTGTCTTAGTCTACAATTCAATACTTGGACATGGGGTTTCACATATGGGGACACATGTCTTAAGGAAAGTAGATTGGAAAACCTCAAAAAGTTCAATCATGTACTAAAAATTGAGAGAAAGCTTAAATGGCTTATATGGCAGCTAGCTAAGTGGTTGGCTCTCCTAATTCTTAGCCTTTCTTGATTTAAACATGAAACTGTTAGGAAGTGGGTTGAGTTTCGCCAAATTAAGAACTGGACGGTTACAATTTATATCAGATAATGGTTCAACACTTAGACCTGTGATCATGTATGCACAAATACAAGTGGCTTAGGTGAGTAGATTGTATCACCGTATAACTTTAGTCTCGTATTAAAGCTTGTGAGAAATCTTCCAATGGTTATAAGGAAACTAGTTAAATGGTGGATTATCTTGGTCCCTTGTGTTTTTAGGACCGGAACTGAAGCAAGTGGCGGGCATGTTGGGATCCACTAAATTGAGAGCCTGAGCCTAGTGCAGGAGTGAGTCAGATTGTTAAGGGGGAGGGTCTGATCTCAAATCCATAAATATCAAATCATGAGGACCCTAGGTCATGTGCACTCAAACACCTCTTAAACATAAGAGACTAAAGTTGGCAGCCGTTTCAATAATTTTCATTTTAAATAAAAAAGTGCAAGTTGTCACGCGTATTTACATCCATGGATCATAACAAAGAGGGAGAATGTCTATTTTAATCAAATTTTTAACTTACCAACTTGCATTTTGACTGTACTTTCATTACAGACTTTATACTTTTAGATTGATTGATATGACTAGTGCGCTGTGGCAACTGTTAAACAAGTGCTTAATGTTAAATTTTCGTAATTTGAAAGATGTAAAAAATTGCGCTTCTTACTATTTTCTATTTAGGTTGCATTTACGAAAAGAAGGCGGTCATATTATTTTTATTTCTTTTATTAGCTTAACTGAGCATGTAACCAGAAATCAAGGCAATGTAAAATAAGTAGCGCAACAAATTGGGTTTACTCTTTACTCTATCTGATTTATTAGATGTTTACATGTTTGAGTTTGAATTGAAATATGAATGAAAACTATGCCATATCTAAATCTGATTTTTAAATTCACAATGTCAATCGAGCCCAAGTTCGACTTTTATTCTTTCATCCAAATTCGAATCTGAATTTTAAATATACAACCAATTCTGAACTGCATTCAGATATGTAAGAACTGACTTTCAAATATATGAATATCAAGTCTAAAATTTTTATTTGAAATTGAATCTGAATCCAAATTTGAATTTGATTGAATATTTATTTAAAACTGAAGCCAAATACAAATTTATATTCAATTGGATATTTATTTAAAAACTAATTATGAATCCAGATTAGATTTCGTTTCTTAAGTGTGCATTCGATTCAATTTTCTAATCAGACATTAAAATTTTTTCCATATCCAACTTTTTTGAAGAAATTAGGTTAGATATCCCATCTAAATCAGATCCACTGACATCTTTCAAATAAGTTTTTATTTGCCAATTTTTTGACAAGTTAAGTTTTCAGAAATTTAAAAAACGAAGTTTATGTTTCTAATTAGGTCCACATGGATGGAAAAATTTCATTTCAAAGCCTGATAATTTGATCTAGCTTCAAACTCTTTGAGATTCTTTGTCAGGAGCTTGGGCTATATTGAAAATTGTTTTCTTAACGAATTTTTTTAAACAAATTCTCATCTCGGTTATCACTTGTAAATTAATTTAAAAAATAAACCAGCCTAACGAAATTAAATGACGCTTCGCGGAGAAAAACCCTGTGATCAACCGACGTAGTACACTTTTTCTTGGACACAATAAATGATTAATCTTGAACTTGGTAAGATCAGACAAAAATAATTCATAAGTCAAGAAGATTGATCAATTTTAATCGTCTTATTTAAGAGTTAGGATGCAAAGCCTTTTAGTTTTAAATTAAAATGTGGCCACAAATGATTTTTTTTTAAGCATTACATTTAATACAGTAGAATGAGCTAAAAGAAAGCATGAATGACACTGGTCAATGGCCATTCCAGTAAAACTGCATTTTCTTGTTATTCACAAGGACTAAAGAGGAAGTTCAACTCGATGGACTTGAATCTGATCTAAGTTAATTCAATGGAGCCAATTAGCAGGTCCAATCACGTAGCTAAATGCAGGGGCAGGACCAGAAATTTTTTGGGTAAGTTTATTAGTGTTAATAAAATGGGATCTTTGTTGTCAAACAAAACAAACACTAATAAAATGCAAAAAATCAAATCTGCTTATCAAAGTGCTTCTCCGATTGCTCAAGACTTCTCTTTTCAACTGAGGAACAAAACAAGATCATTTCGTTCCATTTTCGTCAATGGTGAAGGATATTCCATTAATAATGCCCAAAGGGGTAGAGGGGATCTGCCATACATGTTATTTTCAGATGTGAAGATGCCAACATCTAAGGATGAAGCCATCATCAACAATATCATCACCAGCTTGAATTATTAAGAGTGGCAGTTCAAAGCGTTGCATGTTACAGCCCCTCCCATATTCGAACAATTCGTGCCAACCTTTAACGAGATGGACTGGACAGATGATGGGTAGATGGCAAAGTGTCGCATTGCTTCTGGGAAAATAAGCGGCTTCATTATACGTAACCACCAGTCATGTATGTACACATTTTTTATGTAGTTGTCATTGTTTGATGATGATGATGATGATTATCGTGACCGTTGAGGCAGTATTTACCTCACCAATAGCTCACAAAACCAAAAAGATTTTCTATTTTCCTTCCTTCACTCAGTTGCTGCAGCAATCAATTTGTGATGCTGTGGCCTTCGAACGTTGCCAAATGGAGATGGGCTAACGCAAGAAAGAAAGCCATTGCCAACTGCATTCGGAAAGTATTTGAGCAGCCAGCCGAGATCAAATGGGCAAGTCTTAGAACGAATATCTTTTCGGAAGGTTAATGCCGTTTTAGTGTTCCTCTTCTTCAGCAAATGATACAAGGCCTGATTAGATATGGTCCATCATTTAAGACATAAGAATAAGTAAAAAGAAATAAATTGGTGCACAAATTATGACTTGACTCAAAACCAAACATTAAGAACAAGAAGCTTCACAGGGATCATTAGTAATGACCAACGCCAACACCAAAAGAAGGGCATGTAACTTCAGTAGTAGTACGATGACAACGAAACGGATAAAAGCCAGCTTTATATGAATCATTGTTTAATAGCCAATGCCCAACAATGAAAAGAATATGGGAACAATTACTAGAAAGGACACGACAAATGTTGCTAAAATACATGCCAGAGACACAGAGACGAGTCACCCAAAAAGACCACGCTCAGAAAAGCATTGAACAGCATCAGCAAGTGTTTCTTCTAGAGGCCTGAAACTCCAGCCCAGACTCTGCAATTTCTTTGAAGAGACATGCATATCATGCGCCACATCGATAAACCTGTGACGGTGACAATAAGCATAAAATATCACACAAATCAACAATGAACATAAATGAAAATTAAGTAAAAGTTCATAAAACAATACTACTTGAGTTCCTCAAAAGCAGAATACCCTAAAGTTTTTGAATCATAAATAAAGATATGCTTTCTGTGGTAATATAGAGCTAATAGTCAATCTAGAGGATCTCATTCAGCTCATCAACCGAAAACCTGATTTATGGTATTACAGTCTCTGGCATGTAAATATGTAGTCTCACGTACATATACAGTTATAGACATAAGCTGAACTGGGAATTGGCTAACAAATAGTTAAGGATGAAGCAGGCAGAGAAACTAATGCTCACAGTCATGACAAATACAAACAGTTTCACTACCACCATGGTTAACAGCCATACCATGTCCAAGAAATGCAACTACTAGTGTTATGTGAATTAATGTCTCAAAGCATACATTAGGCAATACAAAATTTAAGAATATCTTCTTTCACCCAAAAATCAATTATTAATTGTGACCATGATAATTGGCTATATCAACACATGAAGTCAAGCACATAAGAAGACTTACTGCTTTGGATAATTATAGTGAGGGTACAAGCGCTTCAAAATTTCCACCAAATCACGTGCTCTAATATGATGTGCATTGCATATATAGCGTCCAGAAGCCTCTGAACTTTCATATACCAGAACTGATGCCTCTGCCACATCTCGAACATCCACAATTACATGAATGACATTTTGAATGGTCTCTTTCTCTCCTGCCAAGTTTAATATCAACTATGAGTTGACAAAATTAAACTCAATGCGGAAATTGAACATCGCATCAAATAATGGAACTATACAACATCCAAGTCCACAAGGTCCTTTTTTTCCTGTTCTTTTTTTTCACTTTTTTTTTTTTTCCTGATGGGCACATGGGTAACCCTGTGGCTTTATTTTCTTGAAGGTACGCCCTTGAAGGTATTTTCGTACATTTTTTTTAACCCAAAATCACATCAAAAGGTAAGCAGGTTTTGGCATGTACAGATACCTTTCAATAGATTAATAAGAAACATAATGCTGTCATTCACATTCCCCTGCAACATTGGGCCCAGATTCATAGTTGGACAAAGAGTTACCAGGTCCAAGCCACTCTCCTTAGCATATTCCCACGCATGCTGTTCTGCCATTGTTTTTGAAAGGGGATACCAATTCTAGCATAAAAACGATGATGAAGATGAGGAGAAGCTCTCGAACAGAGGTTTGGAAGCAGCTTCTCAAGGAAAGATAGCAGAACCAGCAAAGGGAGCAATTTTAATTGCAAAAAAGAAGAGTGCCCTCCATGAACGTGATAGAAGTGAGTTGTAAATCAAGCTGAGTCAGAATTCAAAGTCTCATGAACTATAGGCACAAACAAGAAATATAGAGCAAAGTGTCAGTATAGGCAGTCATGAAAATTAGGAAGAACTTTCTTGAACTATTCAGAATAACTTTTAATCCATTTTTAGGTCATCATGTTCTAGATTATCAGGAAAATTAACCATCGAACTTTTTACAGTTCTTCAACCAAGTATACCCCAAATCTAACTAGACAGTATACCCTTCGCAATAATATTAACCAGAAAATCCATAAAACCTGACAGAAGCTGTAAGTAAGAAGGCATTTGACTATGTTAATCTAGCAAGATACGTATTATGCAATGTTAACACAAAGGCATAACCAACTGAGGATTGTGCAATCTAAGCAAAGTTTTCAGATAAGAAAAATCTTCTTTCTCCTCTATTTCCTCCCCCAACTGCACTCTGGAGTTTCAGTTTCACAATTCTCAGGAGAAAAAATGGTTGCATCACAATGAATGCAAGAACAAGACCATGAAATGGTACCCATCACACTGCTCTTCATCCTTTGTTAGATGTTTTCCTTTACAGTGCTTTCCTTTACGGTCTTCCTTGCAATGGTTCTTACTATTTTTTCTTTCCCCTCTATTTTCCTTAATGTTCTCATGACTTGAATTATGTCACCACTTTGTGTTTCAGTGCACTAGAATGTCAATCATTCCAGCATACGCGAAGAATCTGTTGAATTAGAAGACATTAATTTTCTAGGTAGTCCTTTGCAATATTTAATAGTTAGGAGTTATCTTTAAATATTTCTCTATTTTTGGTTGATGTTATTTGTAAGTCTCTACCTCTGCCCTATTCTATTTATTATTGAGATTAGGGTTAGTAAAGAAGAAGTTTTTCTCTCTCTAAGACTGCCGGCTGTAACATGGTATCAGAGCCAGCGATCTCCACCCTTCTCTGTCGGTGGCTGACGTGACTTTCCATGACCTCATCTGCTCTTCTCTCTTCTGTCTCTTCGCACCTTTTTTCTTCCTCTACCCTTCCTTTATCTCTTCTCTCTGCTGATTGGGAGATAGTGGAGCAGCGTGGAAAGGGGAACCTAATCACACATGAGAGGTATGCGTGATTAGGTTCCCAACATGGATGTAGTGGAGCGTGAGCAACTGTGTGGGAGTTGTGCTGGAAAGTTCTAAATCAGATTTGGGCTCATGGAATAGTAGCTTAACGTGGATCATATTCTTATCAGATTTTTTTTTTTTGGCCAACTATGGGAAAGTGGCTGCAAGTTGCAGATTGAATGTCTTTCATATGTGGATTCTAGTAAGCAATTATATGAAGCCTACTATGTGGAAGTTTGGTGGACTGATTTACTGAACAGCCAGTTAATGGATTTTTTTTGGTACCTTTATTGATGCTGAAAAAAAAAATTCTGCTGCCTAGATCTTCTAAAGTTGATTGCTGTGATTGGTGCATTTATTTACTGAACAACAAGTTAATAAATATGTTTTTTAAGGACTTCTATTGATGAAAAAAAAAATTCTGCTGCCTAAGTCTTCTGTGTGCTATACTTTTTATTTTATCAAAGTGCAACCAGATTAAGGTCATATTGTCCAGTACCCCATTATGGCTGATGAAGGCAAGACAGAGATGCAATATGAGCATAAGAACACACGCAATCCCATTTCTTATGGATCTATTGTAAAGTTAGATGGATCTAATTATGAGATTTAGTCTCGTGTGTTTGATGTCTATGATTGGACATCGGAAGGAGCATGTTATAGAAGAAAACGAGCCTATGCTAAATAGTGAAAAATACAGTTCATGAAAGGAAGATAATAATATTGTCATGTCATAGATCATGAATAGTGTGCAACCACAGATTACCTGTACTGTTGCATACTATACCTCTGCCAAACAAATGTGAGATTTTTTGAAACAAACGTACTCCAATGACAAGAATGTTAGCAAAATCTTGCAGGTAGAAGAGGAATTACTTAATTTGCGATAGGGTGACCAAAATCTTGCTTAGTACTTCGCTTCCATCAAGTCAATCTATGAAAGACTGAAAGCTCTATGTCCCACACGTCACAAGACTCATGGTGAACAGTCAATGGTGGCATAGTTTCTATAGGTTATCTCTCCCAAATAAGCAGTAGCAAAGGCGCAGATGTAGATTGGAGCAGAAACCCCTAACCTAGTTGAGGCTAACAACAGACTCAATCGTCTTGTTGTGACCCTTTCTCATCCTTCCAGTGATGCTCCCACGTCTGCTTTGGTGGCTTCAAGAGGCCTTGGAGGTAGTTTCTTCATGTGGAGAGGCATAGCTCGATGGAGATTTCAGTGCAGTTACTGTGGTTAAATAGGGCATTTAGAAGACAGATATCGGGATAAGCATGTCGTCCTTCCACTACATCCCTAGGAACATGTGCTACATTTAAGTAGGGCAAGAACTCATTAGCAGTCTCCTAGTAGATCTGTCCAGACAGCTTCATCAACTAGAGGGGTCTTTGTCGACATTGAATATCAACAAGTCAGAATATGAGCAATTCTTAGCACACATATCTATTCAACCGTCGGCCTCCACAATTTTGATAGACAATGCTATGTCTATCAATACTGCTCCATATGATACAAGTACTACTTGGATTATTGATTCAGGAGCATCAAAACATTTTTATAGTAGACATTCATTGTTTTGTTTGCTCCACACATTACCTCGTACCTAAGTCACACGAACGCTGCAAAGTGACTACCACACCCGTGTCGACACGACCCAGGTGCGGGTGAGGCTTGGATTCACACCCAACATAAGTCAACAAGAGTTGAGTGCGGCTGACCGTACTCGATCATTTTCATCCATTTCGGACACACACCTCACTAGTGTTTGACTCGAGTCGGGTGCGGTCAAACCGCGTCAAACCTATTCTTTTTCGATATTTTTTATTTTAAAATTTTTGTTAAAAAAAGGGTTTAGCATTTTTTTTTTCATTTTTGTGTTCTTTCCTGCTTTTGTGTTTTTTGTTTACTTGTTTAATGTTTGTACTTTGTAAGCATGTTAACGCTTAATATGTTACGTTCATATACACAAACATTATAACTTATAAGTATGTAATATATAATATTCATATATAATTTATCCATAAAGTGTGTAGTCTAGAGTGTATAGACTATAGTGTATACTCTAAATTTCTTAATTCTTATATGTGCATGTGTATGTATATATATACAATATATATATATATATATATATATATATATATATATATATATATATATATATATACTATATTATAATAAATTAATAATAATAAATAAATATTCTTGCTGCACCGCCACACCTAAATTTTTGGGGATGTGCCGCTCCACAACCCACACCCTGTACCTATGTGACATAGCCTCAAACTCGTCATGTGCAACTTGCAATGGCAGATAGTCTCCTATTATAGGTTATGGAGATATTAAAATTTTCCAATCTATGGCAATTCCTAATGTGTTATATGCTCCTAACTTTCCCACTAAATCTTTTATCAGTTGAACAATTGACTAATGACTTACATTGTCGTATTACATTTTACCCTAGTTTATATTCATTTCAAGACTTGCAAACTCGAAAGACGATAGATGGAGGCTATGACAAAGGGGCATCTATATCCTATCTGATTATGTGGGTGTTACAGCCTCCTCGACTTCTTCATTGTCCTCCTCCTTCCAATGGCATCTCAGACTAGGTCATCAATCTGTCTCCAAGCTCTGTCACCTACTTCTTCATCTATTATTATAAGAGTTGTTTCAAGTGTGAAGCCTGTCAACTTGGCAAGCACACCCGTAACAGTTATTCATCAAGTCTTAGTCCTTCCAGTTGTGGACTATTTGCTCTTCTTCATGTTGATGTGTGAGTCCTAGCAAAGTCGCTAGCAGGTCTAGATTTCGTTATTTTCTTGTCATTGTTGATGATTATTCTCAAGTCATTTGAAGTCATATGTACTCTCAAGAACCTTATTATTGACATAAAGACCACATTTGGTATTCTTGTTAAAAGAATTCACACGGATAATGCTCTTGAGTTCAAGGCATCTACCTTAATAAAATTTTACTCTGATAATAACATCTCCTCTCAGTTTACTTGTCCCCATACCTCCCAGCAAAATGGAGTAGTTGAGCGAAAACATTGTCAACTTTTAAATGTAGTGTGTTCCATAATGTTTCATACTCATTTACCTGCATATTTTTTAGGAAATGTCATCCTCACTACCTGTTACTTGACCATCCGTTTACCCTCATCCTCCATTGACAACGAGGTTCTCATTAAACTTGTGCACCCAAACGACTCTTTTTTTTCAATTGCTCCCGAAATATATTTAGCTGCACATGCTTTGTTCACATCCTTGAGCCTACACGTGATAAATTGACTGCTCAAGCAATTAAGTATATCTTTATTAGCTAATCCAGAAACATAAAGGTCTAACTTACCTCTCATCACAAATTATGATAGAAATTGTTAGGTACTTGTCCATCAGACGTTGATTTCCTATTAAGGGTATCAATGGATCGGATTCGACCAATTGACAAATGTCAAAGCTCATTTGCGAGTAGTTTGACTTCGTTTGAGGTAATTTGATAAATTTGGGCTAAAAAACTCTTAATTGACCTAAATTGTACTTCGACTGAGTTTAGTCAATGTGGAATCAATTCGGTCAAAGTCTATTTTTGTTTAATAATTGGATCCTGAGACTGACCTACTTTTTTGGCCAAGCTAAGCTCATGTTGACTGAGCCTAGCTAAGATTTGGGTGCATTAGGGTCAAACGTACTTGAATTAAGTGGGTTTGACCAGCCTAGTTATTGCTTTTCGAAGATTGACCCCTCTTTAAAGAGGACTTAGTTAAAGAAGAGAGAGATCCATAAATGTTTGTCTTTTCCTAGGTTTTTAGTTATGATATCATTCATTTCTCCTTGAAAATGAATTTTTCATTTAATTGGGACAAAATATTTTTTTTTAAATGGGGGGCGTGTCCCTTGGAGTGCTCTTGACCACATGGGCTAGGTGAGGCCCACACGTGGGTTCCACGTAGCATTTTAGACTGAATTAGATCCAATTCTTGGATTTAAGTCAAAATTTGAATTTTGCAATTGGATTTGGATTTCAAATTGCAATTGAATTTGGATTTCAAATGACATTTGTAATTGGATTTGGATGTCAAATGACATTTGTAATTAGATTTGGATGTCAAATGACATTTGTATATAGTTTGGACTCGTAATCGTGCATTGGGATTAGTATCACGAGTCAAATTCATTGTTTGAATCCAAATTGCGTTTAGGTTCGAAATTACAAATTTTCACAATTCTTTTCTGAAATTTTCACATTGCTTCAATTTTGATGTGAAAAAAATTTGGGGTGTTAACAGTAACTACAAGTGTGCTCTCTTGCCATTACAATATGAATGGGTAGGGCTCTTGGCCACTATCTAACAAGAAGGTATCTTGCTATGATCAAGAAAATGGTAGAAGTGTAAGTAAGAATCAGAAGGTCCTTAAGGAGAAGAATATGTAAGAAAGGAAGAAGCAAGAGAAACATGAGCAGTATCATTTAACGTCCTACTGTCGCCTCCTACTTGATACAATGTAATTCATTTCTGCAGATAATCATAGACTTCATGATGGGAGGCCAGACAGAGAAGCGGGAGAAGGCAAGAAACATAAAGACAACGAAAACTAATGTCTTCTGCGACTGGACATTCCTCAGTTGCCTATGGGATTGCTTAATGTTTCCCACTGTACAATGCCAGCCCTGTTTCAGAAATATTGTTAGGACATAATAGATATAACTGTGGAAAGAAATATCCTTGATTCTATGAAACTAAATAGGCAGTAAATGAAAATTGACCAAGTGGCATGAGTCCTTATCATCTTTTGTCAACCTATGCATTGTCTTCTGGCTAGAACCAAGGATAAAGGCACAGTACTAAGGTGGTGGTACTGTATTATTATTATTATTATTATTATTATTATTATTATTATTATTATTATTATTATTATTATTATATGTGTGAGAGAGAGAGAGAGTTGAATTGGCACAGTAAGGCTGGGCATCGATGACACACACTGGCTTACAACTCCTTTTTTTTTTACGCAACTCATCAAGGTGTGATGGCATAACACAACAAAATAGTGCACCATATATATTTCATAATAACAATGGGGTGAATAAATGTACAAAATACTGTTCGTACAAAATTCCACGCTCTGCTCCTAAAGGCTCCTTACTTTCTACAGCCACACCGATCTTGTAGTGTCTCTCTAGGCTTATGCAATTCTCCTCGATATCATTCCAATCTTAGAGAATGCCTCCAAATATACCCTTCTCCTTGATATCATGTTTCAGCAACAATAACTTTCCTTAGCAGTTGTGTAGAACAAGGGAAAATTGTGCAATGTGTTTTTTAGCATCACCTGAAATCTGCACCGTATCAATAAGGGGAACAGCCAATTCAAGGTTTCGCCTTCTAAGGTATGGTCTCTCTCTCTCTTCTTTATAGGCGGAAAACTCCTTGTTTCTCTTGTCACTTTAATTTAAAACTACATCGGTGCCTAAGGTAGAATCAGTGCAAGTTCAACTTGATGCCACACTCATAGTCTATATGACGCTATGATGCTGTTAACACACCACCAACTCTACCAAGGGCGTTACCCTCTGAAAATTTAATAAAGGATGGTCGTGGTGTCCGGTTTAATTTAGGTTTTCCTAGTTGTTGTCACATTATTATTGCACATGGCCGAAGATTCGGGCACATTCAGACGGTCATATATTTTATGTGAGCTCATCCTATAAACATGAACTAAAATATTCACTACAGTGTATACTTTCCCATCAAGCATGCTTTCTTTAATCTTGGTAGGTAGTAAGGTGTTTAATAGTCATATATCATAAATATATATTGCAATCAAATATATGTAACGGGCTTTTTGTTAGGCAGGTGAACATTTTTCTTTGTGGTGGAGAAAGGGGGTGGTAGATGAGAGGCGACCTAAAAAGTTTAAGACTCTTTATACTTGAATGATTATGTGGCACACTTTTTAATTTAAGTATGGTGTATAAAAAACAGCATTTAGAGAAATCAAACTATTCTTCAAAATTTGTCAATAATTTTTTAGGTTGGAACTTCTTTTTTTTTATATATTGTTAAGTCTGATTATAAACAAAAGAAAACTAACTTTTTCTTCGAAGGGTTAATTAAGTTCTTCGTTCGATTATTCTTGAACATTATATAAAGTTTTTTGAAGCCCAACTGTTGGGCTTCAAAAAACTTTATATCGGAGAAACAATCTTGGGGACAGAAAGGCGATGGCAGGTTCGTCTTGTTTGTGCTCACGCTTGACACGTTTAAATAACTCAGATGACACGAGTCAACACAGAGGAGCCCCGGTGGGACCTGGACGAGATGGCACCAGGTCCCGGGAGGGCCCATGTGATGAACTGACCGGTATGCTTCTCTTCTGCTTGTCATCCACAATGATAATAAATGTGCAGGCATCTAGTGTTTGAGTCGATCCCCAACACGAGGAGTGGGCAGAGAGAGAGAGAGAGAGCGAGCTGGAGGGAAGGAAAGAGCGGGAATCTTGGATGGAGCATACGCCGGAGGAGGAGGTGGCGGTGATGAGTGGTGGCGCCGTTGGAGGAGGAGGTGGCGGTGATGAGTGGTGGCGCCGTTGGAGGAGGAGGGATGGTGGTGTGTGTAACGGGTGCTGGTGGCTACATAGCCTCGTGGCTTGTCAAGATCCTCCTCTCCAAGGGATACACTGTCCATGGTACCGTCAGAGATCCGAGTGAGTACCCTTTTCTCTTTCTCTCTCTCTGATTGTACCGTTCTGTTCTCCGTCCGAGTCGCTAGCGTCGTAACAATTATTTTTTATGTACAAATAGAAATAGGAAACATATTAGTTCCATCCTGAATCCCTTATCTCATCATCTGTCCAATTAGGAAACACAAAACTTTCGTTTTTTTCATTATGTAAGACTGTTTCGTTATGTGTTCTTTGTTACAAAGTATGCCAGTTCCCTTGCAGGTGACAAGAAAAATGAGCATTTGAAGGACTTGGAGAACTCTGAGAAATTGGTGCTTTTCAAAGCAGACCTACTAAATTTTGGTGAATTGTACTCTGCAATCGTTGGATGTAGTGGAGTATTCCATGTCGCTAGTCCTGTTCCACTTGGCTCTGTACCTAACCCCGAGGTGAAGTTCTTGACTATGCATGCGGACTAGTGATTGTGATGGACATGTTTGCACATACAACTCTTAGATAGCAAACCTCTTTCTGTCAACAGTTCTTGAGGTATAACTTTGTTGGCGTTACAGGAGATGAGATTTGCTAAAAAATCAGTAGTCAGAGAACGTGATTCTTTGGGGAGGCCATTGAATGACAAGGGAAAATTTTGCTTTCCGACTGTGTTTTATGTTGATAATATATTCATGTTGCAGAAGGAGTTGGTTGAACCCGCTGTGGATGGTACCCTCAATGTCCTCAAGGCATCAGCAGATGCAGGGGTGAAAAAAATTATCTTTGTGTCATCAACTGCTGCTATTTGTGTGGCTCCAAATCCACCAGAGAATAACTTCTACAATGAGGAATGTTGGTCGGACACTGAATACTGCAGGGTAACTGAGGTAACAGATTGTCGGCTTAACCCTCTGTATCTTTACTTGCATGTTTGATCTTAAATATCAAACATTATCAAACATTTTGGTATTGCTCTGTGCAAATGCTAATTATACCTCGAGGGGGGCGTGGCGTGTGCCACCCAATGTTTGAACCCCATGGTGGCTACTGGCTACCCTTAATCCAAAGCATGTCCTTACCCTGGAGGCAGGAGGAAGGGGTCCTATGGTTTTATGCACTTTTTGACAGACTGTCTTTTTTACCCAAATTGTGTTTCTGCCTGTAAACTCGAAAAAAAAATGAAAAAAAAAGTAATGGTAGAATTTGAATGCTTAATGAAGGGGTAGAAAAGGGGAAAAGGGATCTATTCCCATTTGAACACTTGAAATAAAATCAATCTATTAAAAGATAAGGTATCTTGCTTGATGGAAAATTGGAGGGAAGGTTATCAAGAAAATGGTAAAAGAAAATGGTAAAAGTCGAAAGAAGAATCAGGAAGATTAAGAACCTGTAAGAAAGAAAGAAGCAAGACAAACATCAACAGTATCATTTGACGGTCTTATGCTGCCTCTACCATGACACTGTGTAATTCTATTATCCCCTTAACGAGAGAAAATACGCCAAAAAAAAAAAAAAGGAACCGAAGATTACCATTGTGAATTATGGGAACGAGAACTTGATTTGCATATTCGAAACAAGATTGACACATTGCTACCTCAATGTCAAGACCCAGAGAAAACTGGTTGCTTGTTACTTGTTAGAAATACCTCAGAATGTCAACGACTTATAGGGAGAAACGGAGGCCAATTGGCATATATTTCTTATTACATTGGGCAAAGTGATGCTACATAAGGATGAAAGGGCCTCAGATTGAGAGAATTGAGTGAATTTAAATAATGCCTTCTTGGGTTATCTTGCCAATGCGACTCTGTCAATCGAGTCTACAAAAAATAGGGATGTTAATATATCCGATTTGAATTGGATATCCAATGAAACCGATCCGAAAAAAAGGGATAAGGATTTGGATCGGATTTATTTTTAAGCAAATATCATATATCTAATGCTTTTACATTTTGAAGATTGGCAAAATTTGGTTCATAATTTGGTTTCGGCTATGACTATAAAAATTGAATTTGTAAAATCGGGTTTCAAATTCGAATATGACTTTTTTTTATTTGTATTTGAATTCGAATTCAAATCCGAATATGTGAATATTCACAAAAGCGGATATGATCAAGGGCATATTTGATCTGAATCCGATCCATTTTATCAAATTACCTCAAACGAAGTCAAACTACTCGCAAATGAGCTTTGACTTTTGTCAATTGGTCGAAATTGACCAATCTGGATAATTTTGCCCTTCTATGGTCAAATTGAGATTGCAGAGCATAAATTGACTTTTGAAAGACAAATAAACATTTGGATTTGTCAAATGCATAAATATTTAAATTCAATTTTTCAAACGAAAGTTTGATTCAATTGAAATCCATCTTTAATCAAGTTATGGACAAAAATACCTTTTTCGAATCAAATTTGATAGAATTTTCAAATTTTATTCAAATTTAATTTGAATTATCATAATTCAATGGCATTTGGAGCTTAGTAACTAGGTTTTAACATAACAAGCTCGATTTCAAACAAATAAAAACTAAATAGCACGAAGTAAGGCAAAACCCTGTGCAAGGACATTTCGTCTAAAATTTTGTTCAAAGTTGGTCTGCTAGATCTGAACCAAGTTGACCAAACCTAACCCAGCCCACCTAGTTCGTGCAAATCAGCTAAAAATGATTAAATAGAGCCATTAAGACTCATTTAATCTATTTTCCATCTCCCTAAGTCTTGATTAATCTTCCAAGGCAAATTAAAGGAGGTGGTTGAACACACCTCCTTCTCTATATGAACCTCCCCTTGGCCACCAAGGGGGAGGACGAAAATTTTAAGTATTCCATCAAGTTGTTGCAGCCAATGAGCTATGAGAGAGAAGCCAAGGAATTGAGGAGAGATTTGTCCAAGCCCTCTTCCCTCTTTTCTCTTATTTTCTTCTTCATTTTCTTCTATTCTCTCCATTGATTTTGTTAAGTTAGGGTACTTAAGTGTACTCTTTCCCATTTTAAATTCCAGCAAGCAAGCTATTTTGCTTCTAACTTTGTTAAAGCTCGAATCCAAACTTGGATTCTTGCTTAGGATTGCTTGATTTAGAAAACAAGTGAAGGCGAAGATCAAACATCAAGACCGACCGCAACGTAGGTGATTTTAACCAATTTCTCATCTATTTTGGCTTCTTGTTAGTTCATTTTAATTTCAGTAATTCGTGGGAGTGTTTATTTTCATTTGTTCCATGGCTGGGAATGATGTCCCGTTAGAGAAAACATACGATTAAATGTACATGTTAATGCATAATGCATGGTCAGCTTTTCTTAAAGATGAACCCATGTATCAAATTTTGAAAAGGGCCCCAAGGCCACGTCCCTTTCAAAACAACCAGCTCAAAACTGTTTTGAATTCCCCACCATGAGAGAATCCCACGGTGAGAGAGTGATCTTGCTGCAATGTATATGACGAAAAAATAAAGCTTATTAAAGATGGATGCATTGTCATGAATGTAATCTACCTTTTATACGACGAAACTAAGGATGAACTAACTTGAGCATTCATTTATCCCTTTTTATTTAAAGTTATTTTGTTTCATGCTTTATTTAATTGATCAAGGGTAGTAGGGGAGATTTAAAACAAGTTTTCAATCTTCCTACGTAAAAGAACCCAGCCATGAATCATCATGATTCATGAGACATGCGGTCTCTTGATAAAGTTTCACTTTGAAGAGTAATGTACGTATATATATACATTGTTATATATATACATATACGTGTGCAATCTCTTGTTAAAAATTATTTTCCTCTCTTAAAATCAGGTTGGAACATGTTTCCAAACTGGTTTTTAAGAAAATTGATCATTTTGATTTTCATAGTACAAAGTTATGAAATCATTTTCATCTTCATTTCAAAATTTGCTTAATTTCAGCAATCCATACGTAAGATATTTGTAATTTGTTGAATCAAACCATAATATATTTGAAATGTCAATTTTCAGCCACAAAGTGACTATGTTTTGAAGAACACAAAAAGGTCATAGCCCTACCTAATCAGCTCTCCAAAAGCCTTTTAGAAATTTCAGATTTTATTCACCAATTTTCAGACTTACATGTGATTGATTGAGTCTAAAAAATGATGAAATATCATACTTCAAAAACCCTAATCTTTGTGTCCATTAAAGAATAAAATCAAAAGTGTTTTAATAGTCCAAAAAATGAATGGATCTTCTTGGATAATAATCTGAAATTTTATTTGATTTTGGAAAGAAAGAAAGGTTCTTAGAACTCCATGACGTGAATGAGAACATGTGGCACATGATTTTTGTGAACTCAGATGTTTAGTTTACATGGAGTAAAACTGAATTTCATCATTTTTCAAGAGTTAAAAACTCATGGAATCGATATATGCATTTTAACCCATTTAAATCAAAATAAATCTGATTTTTATAACAATTTTGAGGAAAAAAGATGATATCCACATTTTCCCCATATTTTAAAGTTTGATTTCATCCTAATTTGTCTAATTCTTAATTGTTTTGAGTTTCTCATCCATAACTCAAGCTTATGGACTACATCTCTAATTCACGTGCTTAACATTATAAGAATCACATTTAGAGAAAGTCCTACATTTTAATCAATCTTTATGTGTAAAATGTATGACATGTAATTACAATGAATGGACTTTGAGAGATTATGAGAGAGTGAAGAATATATGTTCCATATGAATGAATCTTGAGAGATTATGAGAGAAGAGAAAAATGAATTTTTCATATAGTTTCTCTTCTCATTTCCTGCATTCACTTTCATCAATAGCACCACATGCACATTCTCAAGAAGTTAAGTGATTCAAATTTGAATTGCAAAAAGTGACCAAGTCATATTGCAACAAGAATTTGTAAACTTCTCTTAACTTCGAAAGAAAACACAAGCAATGCATTAATAATCTTGGCCAAAGTGTGTTTGAAAAACAACATGTTTTCTAACAATTTGGAACTTATGTTTTATAAAAAGGATGAACTCTACCAAACCAAATCACATAATTTGGCAAAAGAAGAATTCAAAAATCAATTTCCTTTGCTAAAAAAACTTAGCTATTTTTCAAAAGTTGATCATAATTTCAACTCATGAATCATCTAGAGTTCACAACAAAGAACTCAATTTCAATATCTAAAATCCTCAAGAATTATGTATTTCAAATCTAATGGCACAAAAACAAAGGTTTTTTAACCAACTTGAAAATCCTCCAATCTTCAAAACGAGTTCAAATCACTTATTCAAAATGAATCCAAAACCTCAATGCATAAGCATATAGGATTTGCATCAATAACTCGTATATGATCCAAGTGATTCTTAGTCCTTGGTCCAATTACCCCTATTAAAGGCAGCAGAAGCAGTTGGACCTCGTACCGACAGACGGATCCCTTTCCCTTAAAGATGTTTTTCTTCAAAACCTAATTTTTTGAAAGAATTTTGCTTATTCACATTTCGACCCCCTTCGAGAAAGGAGTGGGGTGCGAACAGATGGCACACCCGGTGGGACACATCATTGTTTGTTTAAGGACATATTTGGATCATATACAAATTATTTCACAATGCCGGATATCAATTGCACAAAAATTTTCTTCATAAACATGTATATCGGCATCATGTAGTGTACATTGAGGAGATTTCATGAACCTCTTTCATTTCAATTTATCCTACCCCTCCTCAATTTAGGGATTGTATGCAACCCGTGTATGCTCTCAATTTTTCAAATCTATCTCTTAGGAATGTATGAAATAGAGCCATCTATTTTGCATGTTCTCATGAATTTTGAAAAGCAAATCCTTACCTATATCATATCTCAATCATCATGTTGCCGGTTATTTCTAGGACATTAGTCCAAGATATAGCTTTAAAATTGGACCACCCAATTGGACTGAGAAGTCCCCCTATTAGTACCGAACAGACAATAGTCCCGGTATATCGATGGGTGAACGAGGAGAATTGGAGAGCCCAAATCTAGAAAACCCTTGGAGGAGTTTATGCCAGTACCATAAATTTGGTATATAGGCATACCTTAAATTTTGGATAAATCGAAAACGATTCACCCATTTATTCTTCATAGGTTCCAAGACCAATTTTCAAAACAATGCATTTAGGCAAGAGTCCTAGGGAATGCATTATCAATTTTTTGTTAATTGCTTGTTTGAATGCATATGATGTTTTAGTTTGCCTCTAAGTTCAGGTCCAAACTCAATGTCAAAACACCTCGAGGTCAATTCATGTCAAAGTCTATTACCTTCTCTTGTCTAGATGAACTCGGAAAGCATTTTCCCATATGACCACATCCTATTTGAGTCGTGTCAAGGTTGATCCGGACTTCGCATTATCCCAAGTGGAGTCTACCTACCTCAGTGGTATGTTTCATGGTACCCAACTTTTCGGTGTATGTTTTCGGACCACTTAGAAGATTGCGGTCTCGAAGAAGCAATCAGCCTTGCCATGCAACCTATCAATGGCAGTTTAGTCCATGCAGTTGCTGGAAGACGGAACCCAAGGACCAACACATTATGGTTTCCATGGGGTGAAATGACAATCACTCTTGATGAGTTCTCCAGCATTATGGGTTTGCCAGAACCAAAAGGTGACCCAGGAGGACCAATTGAAGACCAGTTCCTTATAAACCAAGGTCAAATCAAAACTCTAGAAGTGATTCGTAAACTCATAGGAAAACGAAGTTGGCCTTTTCTAGAGAAAGATGGACATCAATATCTTCAACTACAAGAACTTGGTGAAACATATTCCCAATTTGTCAACCCTGCATCACTATCTAGAAGTGTTGCAGACAAGTACAAAAACTCCATGGTGACTTGTACCGTGGGTCTTATCTTCTTCAACAATGAAGAAAGAACACAAAATGGATTTCTGCACAGCTCGCCTCTTAGAAAATGGGGGCATGTCAAAGTCTGTCACATATCCGTAGCAATGGCAGCCTTGGCATTCCTTTACAGAGGGCTAACCAAATTCTCAATTGGGGACGCAGACTCAATAGAAAGATGTGTCTTCACACTACAAGCATGGTTCTACAAACATGTGGGCCACAATCATGCCATTTTCAGAACACCGACGACCAGTTATCCAGTATGGAGCACTACCGTAGGAAGATGGAGGAAGTGGATGACTCCACCATCATTTGGGACTTCTTTGATCGAGAAGTCATCAAGTCAAGATACACCTACAACTCAATCAGAGGAAGTCTTCTATTGGGACCATTCTTCATAGTTGAATATCATCCAGAGCATTGTCTCAAACAATTCTCACTGCGTCAGAGGAAAGCATATCTAATTGAGTCAGAAGGAGCCATCGTAGAGTGTGAACTAGATACCGAAGAGTGGTCCAGGATATACACCTATGCCCAGCAACGTTGGGAATAATTTGCTCACTTGTATCTTGTCCTTGGCCCGGGAATGAGTTTTGAATATGTAAAATGGTGAACATTCGCTTTATGATCGAGACCAGAAGCCAACATAGGAGAAGGATTGAAATGGAGCTAGTGCAACCTTTCATGGGAGACAAGCGAGAAGAATCCTCCTCAGAAACACCTCCCAAGCTAGAAATGAATGATCAAAAATTTGAAGAATACAAAAGATTTTAGAGATACATGATTATTTTCAATGAAAAACAAGCACAAGCAGAAATTGCCAAAAAGAAAGGGAAGAAAACAAAGAAATATTCATCGAGCAGTTCAGACTCTTCTGAAGACACTACAACAGAATCCAGTAGTGAAGAAGAACAAAAAACTCCCAAGAAAAAGAAGAAGGGAGAATCCTGAAAAACAAAAATTCAAGAAGTTGAAAAGAAGTTGAATGCAGTTCAACTCAAAGGCAAGAGTAAAAGAATTTTCACCTGCGAAGATTTATATGAAAGCTTCAAAAATGACAAGCATATAAAAAACTTGCCTAAGAAATTTATCAAATTTGATGGCCATGGAGACCCAAAGGCACATTTGGCCATGTTCTTTACTGAATGCTACAAATTTTGCCACAATCACAGGGCCCTCTTTCGATGTTTCCCAAGAAGCCTAGATGAAATTGCAGCATAACGGTATCGAGAACACATCAACCTAGTCGAATTGAATAATTTTGACAAGTTAATCAACGCTTTCATTGAAAGGTTCATTCAAAACGTTGAAACTGCACCAACGATCACCACACTTTGTTATCTGAAACAAAGGCCAGGTGAAAAGGTGAGAGATTTTATTCAAAGATGGAAGTCTTCTTGCAACAAGATGAGGGACGCAATCTTTCAATCCTATGCATTGGGACTGATCGTGAACAATTTGACACAACCATTGAGGAGCCTCATTTCCAATGCTCCAATCAAGTCTTTCATCGATCTCATCGAGAGGGCAGAATGCATTGAAGCATGAATTGAAAATGGAGCTTTTGATGGTGTCATCCCAGTAAAAGTTAGGGAAGATACAAATAAGAATAGCAGGAGTCAAAATGCTCCAGTCAACATCATAGCCAACACCGCCACCTTCAAGAAAGAAAAGTTAGAATATCCCAAGAATAAAGGGGTAATGGACAGAGTTAGTGGCAGTAGCAATGGCACTAAAAACAAACATCCTGGATGGGGATACAATAGGAAATTCACTCATTACAACAGAGTTATAAAGAAGTCATGCACATGTTGATCGAAAGAGGTACTCTGTTTCTCCCGAAAGTCTCCAACCCCTCACCGATGATGGGAAAAACAAAGAGTAATTTTGCAAATTTCATCGTGCTCCAAGACATGATACAAAAGACTGTCTCGTACTTAAAAATGTTGTGCAAAATGCAGTTGACAAAGAAATCATCAAAGAGGTCAGTGAACAACCAGACATTCTCAAGAACCCTTTTCCTAAACATGGGAAAAGAACAGTTTCGATGGTCAGATTTTCAACAAATTGTCAAATTATGGTGACAAACAAAAGAGATGCAACATCCCTGAATTTCTTTGGATTAATTTTCAAACATGATAAAGGATCTCTCAATGCACAAACCAGACCGGTTAAACAAGACAGCTTGACAGAGATCGATCAAAAGTCACAAGTATGAGACCCTGAACCCTTGGGATCCATTTTCAAGGAATTAGACCCCTTACCTGAAGTCAAGAAGGAAGTATTTAGGCTCAACAGGGGGAACAAATGGACTTTTGAACTATGTGAAAATGGTCCGATCACATTCTCTTATAAAGATCTACTGATTGGAGGTGCATCACATAATGATGTCTTGCACATAGTAGTAGAAACGAGGGGCAGCAGAGTCTCCCACATTTTAATTGATGGTGGAGCAAGCCTGAACATCTGTTCACAGCAAACAACTCGTGGGTTAGGCATAAGACAGGCCAACTATACCCCGTTGTCAATTTTCATCCATGGATATGACAGAACAAGACAACCATACCTAGGATGTATATGTCTAGATCTGAATATCTCTGAGACATATCATCAGGTTTTATTTCATGTGGTCGATATAGAGCCTCATTCAACCTGTTGCTTAGCAGGCCATGGATCCATACTACCAATGCAGTTCCCTCCACTCTACATCAGTGCGTCAAATAGACTCACAACAGAATACTGTAACCATCTATGCAGAGGATAGGAAAAATCGTCTTGTGCACATAATGATTCCGGTACCAACATATACAATCGATATACTCAGTATTCGAGTCTGCAAAGAAGAAGAAATATCTCAAAGTCTTAGCAGGTTGGCCATTCAGAAATCAAAAAAACAAATGTGGGTGAAAATCTCATCTAACTTCTTTATAATCTTTTGGATGACATCTGAGGATCAAACATCAAAAGCTTTTAATAAGATAAATCTAGAACTCGTTGAGGCAGAATGTCCAGAGTTCATCAAAATAAGAAAGCAAGATCAACCGTCACCTTTAATTAATGATCTAATTGAGGAAATTAATATTGGCACAGAAGAGAGTCGAAATATTTTGCAAATTGAAACAAGTCTTTCAGCAGAAGAAAGAAAAGAGTTGATAGACTTCCTCAAAGAGCATAAAAAAGCCTTTGCATGGACTGATCAGGACATGCGAGGACTTGGTACAAAATTAGTCGAGCATCGACTACCATTGAAACCAGAATGCAAGCCAATCAAACAAAAGTTGAGGAAACTTGACCCTCGTCTTGAGGGGCAAGTTAATGAAGACCTAGAAGACCTGCTAAAGGCAGGATTCATCCGAACAATCGACTATCCCTAAGAAAAATGACAAAATTCGGCTCTGCATTTATCCAAACTTAATCCACTCAAATATATCCTCGAACAACCATTTCTGAATGGTAGGATAGCCAAGTGGCAAGTTCTGCTGATGCAATATGATTTAGAATATGTGTCACAAAAATCAATCAAGGGTCAGGGCATTGCAGATCAATTGGCAGAATTTCATCTATCTAAAGAAATTAGAACAATCGATGATTTTCTAGATGAGCAAATCCTCACGACTGAACCAGAGCCGATTTAGGAGATGTATTTTGATGGATCTAAAGGCACAGCTGGGGCAGGCATTGGGATATTTTTCATTACACCAGAAAGGGAAATGATTCCTTACTCTCTCAAATTGAATTTTTCTTGCACACATAATATGACAGAGTATGAGGCCCTAATCCAAGAAAATGCTGCTCAAATTTAAAGTGCATAGAGTTTGCATTTTTGGAGATTCTCTCTTAGTTGTCAGTCAGGTCAATGGAGATTGGCAAGTCAAAGATAAAAAATTGATCCCATATCAAGAATTAACAACTTCCAACTTAAGACAGTTCGAGGAATATCAACTCTTACATGTCAAAAGAGAATTTAACCCGATTGCAGACGGTTTGGCCAGTTTACGCTCTACCATTGCCTTCAAACCTAGAGAATCTATCAGATCTTTTGAAGTCGGAAGACTCGAACAACCATCTTTTGTCATACCAAAATAGGTGCTACACGCAGAAAACAGAGAAACACCATGGTATCAGAACATCAAAGATTTTCTCCGGACAGAAACACTTCTACCTGAAATGTTTCGAAAGGAGCAAAGAGTCTTGAGGTACATGTCATCAAGATATTTCATTTTAACCGACATCCTATACAGAAGATGATTCAGTACAGAATATGTTAGATGTCTCGATGCAAATGAGGCACTAGAAGTCATTCAAGAAGCTCATGAAGGAATTTGTGGAGGACATGTAGGGTATCAGACCCTCGTCAAACAGATAGTCAGAGGAGGGTACTATTGGCCCAAAATGCAAAGAGATTGTTACCAATTTATCAAGAAATGCATCAAATGTCAGTTGCATGCAAGCTCCAGCAGCATACCTTCATTCAGTCAGCTCACCCTGGCTGTTCTCTATGTGGGCTTTCGACGTGGTCGGTCCAATCAATCCACCTGCCTCAAATGGACACAGGTATTTTCTTGCAGCTACAGATTATTTCACCGAATAGGTGGAAGCAATCACTTTAAAAACAATCGAAGGACGACATGTGGTGTCCTTCATTCACAAAAACCTTTTGTGTAGATTCGGCATCCCACACGATATCGTTTCTGACAACGGTACTCATTTTAAAAATGAGAAGGTGTGCAACCTCTATCACAAGCACAAGATACAACATCACTTTTATGCCCCATATTACCCTCAAGGTAATGGTCAGACAGAAGCAACCAACATGATCTTGATTCATGTCCTAGAGAGGACTGTTGAAACAGGCCGAGATTGGCACGAGAAAATACACAATGCACTTTGGGCGTATCGAACTACAATTCGGACACCCACTAATGCTACACCAACAAAATTAGTATATGGAACGAAAATTGTCCTTCCATTACATGTCCAAAAACCAGTAATAAAATTGCTTCTCTCTTTGAACTCCCAATTAGCAAGTATAAAAAAAAAGACTTGCTCAATTAGACCTCTTAGATGAGAAAAGGCTACAAGCAGCAGAGCCTACTGAAGTCTATCGTAAGTCGCCCAACATTATGTCAAATCAATCATTGAAATAAAATTTCAAGTAAATGATCTTTATTAAGATCCATAGTCCCACTCAGGAGTAGACCCAAAGGGAAATGGACGCCAAATTGGGAAGGACCATATGTCATCAAAGAGGTTCTACCTCACAATTCTTATAGGCTGACTGACGCCGATAGGGTCGAAATCCCCGATCCAATTAATGCTTTGTATCTCAAGAAATTTTATACTTGAATTTGCAATTTAAAAATTTCAAAACAATTGTACTTTGATAAGCATATTCTTATCAATTTTCAAACCAACTAAGGGGCATAGTATCCCTTAGAGAAAGTTTAAAAAATGCATCAAAATTTTCAAACTCTGCCCATGTCTTGAGGACAACAGCAAAGGCATTGACTTGAACTATACAAGAAATTCCCAATGAAATTGAGGGATTAATGTATAGCAATTAATGTTGGTCTCGACAATTGGCATTTGTAAAGGTCTAGCATGGGACGCCATAAGAGAAAGCCTTGTGACCTAAAAGACCTTGGCAAGATGCTAGAAAAAGCTATCAAGCAAAATGAGTTGAGCAATGAGCTCGGGGTGAGTGTAGTTGTTCCTCTGGTTCAAAGCTCTGCAAGAGTGGGTGGGCATATGACCTATGCTTACACCGTTATGCTAAAAAGCAATCTATGAACATTTTGCTTATATTAAGTCTCCTAAAGCCTTCTGAATTCGAGCAAATAAGTCTGAGGTGTGTTCTACTCTTGGTACCCTAAGGTCAACTGGTCTAGGAGTTACCGGCCCAAAGCTCGCTACAAGGACCACCAAAGCAGTGGAACTCCATAGTAGCTTTTGGGGTAGTGAGGAATTTCCCCCAAGAGTGAAGGGTGGCTCAAAAAGAAAATCAAAATTCAAACGATAAAACCAAAAGGTGAAAAGCTAAGCAAACAAAAAAAAAGGAGAGAAAAAGCAGTTGCCAATGGTTAAGAAGGCATCAAGAGCTAACTTCTCCCAGCATCAAATGCAAAAACTTTCACAATTGCAAAATTTTCAACCAACATTAATTCCTCTACAGAGTCTCCTATGAGATAAAGGAAATTTTTTTTATTTCAGGTCTATGCCTAGCATTTCCCCTAGAGAGAGGATAGTTCAACATCATTTGAAAAACAGATTTTCCAAACAATTTAAAAAAGATTGGTGCGTAAATATTTGCTATTAAGCAAATTCTTCAACTTGCTTAACAGCAAAGAGAGGCATCTCTTAACACCTCAAATTTTTTCACATCAAAATTGAAGCAATGTGAAAATTTCACAAAAGAATTGTGAAAATTTGCAATTTCAAAGCAAATTTCAAACCTAAATGCAATTTGGATTCAAACCATGAATTTGACTCGTGATACTAATCCCAATGCATGATTACGAGTCCAAACAATGTACAAATGTCATTTGACATCCAAATTCGATTGCAAATGTCATTTGAAACCCAAATCCCATTGCAAAATTCAAATTTTGACTTAAATCCAAGCATTGGATCTAATTCAGTCTAGAATGCTACGTGGAACCCACGTGTGGGCCTCACCTAGCACGTGTGGTGAAGAGCCCCCCAGGAGACACTCCCCCCCCCCCCCCCATTTAAAAAAAACATATTTTCTTCCAATTAAATGAAAAATTCATTTTCAAGGAGAAATGAATGACATCATAACTAAAAACATAGGAAAAGAGAAACATTTATGCATATCTCTCTTCTTTAACTAGGTCCTCTTTAAAGATGGGTCAATCTTCGAAAAGCAATAACTAGGCTGGTCAAACCCACTTAATTCAAGTACGTTTGACCCTGATGCACCCAAATCTTAGCTAGGCTCAGTAACATGAGCTTAGCTTGGCCAAAAAAGTGGGTCTGTCTCACGATCCAATTAATGGAGAAAAATAGACTTTGACTGAATTGAGTCCACTTAGACTAAACTCAGTCGAAGTATAATTTAGTTCAGTTAAGAGTTTCTTAGCCCAAATTTATCAAATTACCTCAAACAAAGTCAAACTACTCGCGAATGAGCTTTGACTTTTGTCAATTGGTCGAAATTGACCAATCTAGACAATTTTGCCCTTCTATGGTCAAATTGAGATTACAGAGCATAAATTGGCTTATGAAAGACAAATAAACATTTGGATTTGTCAAATTCATAAATCAAATATCAAATTTAAATTCAATTTTTCAAATGAAAGTTTGATTCAATTGAAATCCATCTTTAATCAAGCTATGGACGAAAATACCCTTTTCAAATCAAATTTGATAGAATTTTCAAATTTTATTCAAATTTAAATTGAATTATCATAATTCAATGGCATTTGGAGCTTACTAACTAGGTTTTAACCTAACAAGCTCGATTTCAAACAATGAAAAAATAAATAGCACGAAATAAGGCAAACCCTATACAAGGGCATTTTCGTCTAAAATTTTATTCAAAGTTGGTCAGCTAGATCTGAACCAAGTTGACCAAACGTAACCCATCCCACCTAGTTCGTGCAAATGGGCTAAGAATGATTAAATAGAGCCATTAAAACTCATTTAATCAATTTTCCATCTCCCTAAGTCTTGATTAATCTTCCAAGGTAAATTAATCCTCCTCTATATGAACCTCCCCTTGGCCACTAAGGGGAAGGACAAAAATTTTAAGTATTCAATCAAGTTGTTGTAGCCAAGGAGCTAGAAGAGAAGAGCCAAGGAAGAGAGGAGAGATTTGTCCAAACCCTCTTCCCTCTTTTCTCTTATTTTCTTCTATTCTCTCCATTGATTTTGCTAAGTTAGGGTGCTTAAGTGTACCCTTAGGATTTTCGTGGTGAGAAACTCTCTTTCCCATTTTAAATTCCAGCAAGCAAACTATTCTGCTTCTAGCTTTGTTAAGCTCGAATCCAAGCTTGGATTCTTGCTTAAGATTGCTTGATTTAGAAAACAAGTGAAGGCGAAGATCAAACATCAAGACTGACCGCAAGGTAGGTGATTTTAACCAATTTCTCATCTATTTTGGTTTCTTGTTAGTTCATTTTAATTTCAGTAATTTGTGGGAGGGTTTATTTTCATTTGTTTCATGGCTGGGAATGATGTCCAGCTAGGGGAAACCTACGATTAAATGTACATGTTAATGCATAATGCATGGTCAGTTTTTCTTAAAGAGGAACCCATGTATCAAATTTTGAAAAGGGCCCCAAGGCCACGTCCCTTTCAAAACAACCAGCTCAAAACTGTTTTGAACTCCCCACCATGAGAGAATCTCACGGTGAGAGAGTGATCTTCCTGCAGTGTATATGATGAAAAAAAGCCTATTAAGGATTGATGCATTCTCATGAATGTAATCCACGTTTGCACGGGAAACTAAGGATGAACTAGCTTGAGCATTCATTTATCTCTTTCTATTTAAAGTTATTTTGTTTCATGCTTTATTTAATTGATCAAGGGTAGTAAGGAAGATTTGAAACAAGTTTTCAATCTTCCTACGTAAAAGAACCCAGTCATGAATCATCATGATTCATGAGCCATGCGGTCCCTTGATAAAATTTCACTTTGAAGAGTAAGGTACGTATATATATACATTGTTATATATGTACATATACGTGTGCAATCTCTTGTTAAAAATTGCTTTCCTCTCTTAAAATCAGGTTGGAACATGTTTCCAAAATGGTTTTTAAGAAAATGGATCATTTTGATTTTTATAGTACAAAGTTATGAAATCATTTTCATCTTCATTTCAAAATTTGCTTAATTTCAGCAATTCATACGTAAGATGTATGAATCAGACCATAATATATTTGAAATGTCAATTTTCAGCCACAAAGTGGCTATGTTTTGAAGAACACAAAAAGGTTCTAGCCCTACCTAATCGGCTCTCTAAAAGCCTTTTAGAAATTTCAGATTTTATTCACTAATTTTCAGACTTACATGTGATTGATTGAGTCTCAAAAATGACGTAAGACCATACTTCAAAAACCCTAATCTTTGTGTCCCTTAAAGAACAAGATCAAAAGTGTTTTCATAGTCCAAAAAATGAATCGATCTTCTTGGATAATAATATGAAATTTTGCTTGATTTTAGGAGGAAAGAAAGGTTCTTAGAACTCCATGACGTGAATGAGAACATATGGCACATGATTTTTGCAAACTCAGATGTTTAGTTCACATGGAGTAAAAGTGAATTTCATCATTTTTCAAGAGTTAAAAACTCATGGAATCGATATATCAATTTTAACCCATTTAAATCAAAATAAATCTGATTTTTATAACAATTTTCAGGAAAAAAGATATCCACATTTTCCCCATATTTTAAAGTTTGATTTCATCCTAATTTGTCTAATTCTTAATTGTTTTGAGTTTCTCATCCATGACTCAAGCTTATGGACTACATCTCTAATTCATGTGCTTAACAATATAATAAGCACATTTAGAGAAAGTCCTATATTTTAATCAATGTTTATGTGTAGAATGTATGACATGTAATTACAATGAATGGACTTCGTGAGATTATGAGAGAGTGAAGAACATATGTTTTATATGAATGAATCTTGAGAGATTATGAGAGAGAGAGAAATGAATTTTTCATATAGTTTCTCTTCTCATTTCCTGAATTCACTTTCAGCCAAAATCAATAGCACCACATGCACATTCTCAAGAAGTTAAGTGATTCAAATTTGAATTGCAAAAAGTGACCAAGTCATATTGCAACAAGAATTTGTAAACTTCTCTTAACTTCAAAAGAAAACACAAGCAATGCATTCATAATCTTGGCCAAAGTGTGTTTGGAAAACAACATGTTTTCTAACAATTTGGAACTTATGTTTCATAAAAAGAATGAACTCTACCAAACCAAATCACATGATTTGGCAAAAAACGAATTCAAAAATCAATTTCCTTTGTTAAGGAAACTTAGCTATTTTTCAAAAGTTGATCATAATTTCAACTCATGAATCATCTAGAGTTCACAACAAAGAACTCAATTTCAATCTCTAAAATCCTCAAGAATTATGTATTTCAAATCGAATGGCACAAAAACAAAGGTTTTTGAATCAACTTGAAAATCCTTCAATCTTCAAAACGAGTTCAAATCACTTATTCAAAACGAATCCAAAACCTCAATGCATAAGCATATAGGATTTGCATCAATAACTCATATATGATCTAAGTGATTCTTAGTCCTTGGACCAATTACCCCTATTAAAGGCGATAAAAACGGTTGGACCTCGTACCGACAAACAGATCCCTTTCCCTTAAAGATGTTTTTCTTCAAAACCTCAATTTTGAAAGAATTTTGCTTATTCACATTTCGACCCCCTTCGAGAAAGGAGTGGGGTGCGAACATAGTTACGAGCTTGATTCTCTCCGCAAATCTCTCACTCGCCGTGACTGCCCACTGGGCTATAGGAAAACCTATGAGGCAACACTATATATGCCCGGCTACTCTTTGAACAAGTTTTACACTTTGATCGCCCTAATTGGAGCCTCATATAAGGAACCCAGAAATCTACCATGTGGAAAAGTTTCAATATTTATGTCATGCATGTGAAGTCTTTGCTATTAAAAAAATGGGAATGAACCAAAATCTTGGCACCTGTTTCAATGATTTTCATTTAAAATAAAAAGGGTGCAAGTTGTCACACGTATTGAAATCTATGGATCATAACTAAGATGGAGAATGTCTAATTTAATCAAATTTTTAACTTACCCACTTGCATGTTGATTGTATTTTCATTACAGACTTTATACCTTTGCACTTAGCTAGATCCTTACAACTCAGGCATTAGAGAAGATGACGGGTCCAATACTTGGAGTTATTCACTCTTCGCATAATCTGGTTTTAGTCTGCCTAATCTCAGCTCTCCTAACCAAAGAGAAAACCAAAAGATGTGCCCTTGAAGGCCTTAAGTGACGCAGCATAGCTGGTCGACTCGACTGGTGCGAAGACAGTACATCGTTGATTTGATTCCCATGAGTGCTACTTAATTTCTTGAACTGCATACAGTGATACCGCAGTGATACTGCAGTCACCTAGGTTCCGAAGCAGACCCTAAACTCCGAAAGCAAGGGGTAGGAAGGAGGTTCCAACTGATGTGTGATCTGGGTGGAACGAAATACAAGATAGGCCGATTTCTTCATGTCACACTTCATACCTCAAATTTACAGGCACGGACTGTTTCTAAAGGTAGACCACCCTTGTCAAGCTGATAGAGATCATATTGAGAAACAGGAGACTTCCGTGCGGGTACAACTCTTATTTGAACGAAGTGCAAAAGATGCCATCTTTGTTTTCAAATAACACAAACACTAATACTTTAATGGAGTCGGTCAAGATCAAATCTGCTTATCAAAGTGCTTCTCCGATTGCTCAAGACATCTCTTTTCAACTAAGGAACAAAACAAGATCATTTCGTTCCATTTTTAGTCAAATGGTGAAAGATATTCCAATAGTAATACCCAAAGGGGTAGAGGGGATCTGCCATACATGTTACAGATGTGAAGATGCCAATATCTAATGACGAAGCCATCATCAATATTATCATCACCAGATTGAATTATTAAGAGCGAGAGGTCAAAACGTTGCATGTCACACCCTCGTATATTCGAACAATTCGTGCCAACCATTATCCAGATGGACTGGATAGATGGTGGGTAGATGGCAAAGTGTCGGAATGCTTCTGGAAAAATAAGCGGCTTCATTATACAGAACCACGAGTCATGTACGTAACACATTTTTTATATAGTTGTCATTGTTTGATGATGATGATGATTATGGTGACCGTTGAGGCAGTATTTACCTCACCAGTAGCTCACAAAACCAAAAAGATTTATTATTTTCCTTCCATACATTACTCAGTTGCTGCAGCAATCAATTTGTATATCATAAAAGGTACAACCATAAGCCCCAGTTCTGGTGATGCTGTGGCCTTCGAACGTTGCCAAATGGAGATGGGCTAATGTAAGAAAGAAAGCCATTGCCAACTGCATTCGGAAAGTATTTCAGCAGCCAACTGAGATCAAATCGGCAAGTCTTAGAACGAGTATCTTTTCGGAAGGTAAAGACCATTCTAGTGTTCCCCTTCTTCAGCACATGATACAAGACCTGATTAGGTATGGACCATCATTTAAGAAATACGTAAAAGAAATAAATTGGTGCACAAATTATGACTAGACTCAAAACCAAACATTAAGAACAAGAAGCTTCACAGGGATCATTAGTAATAACCAACGCCAACACCAAAAGAAGGGCATTTAACATCAGTAGTAGTACGATATCACAAAACGGACAAAAGCCAGCTTTATATGAATCATTATTTAATAGCCAATGCCCAACAATGAAAAGAATCTGGGAACAATTACTAGAAAGGACACGACAAAGTTGCCAAAATAGATGCCACAGACACAAAGACAAGAGTCACCCGAGAAGTGTTGGGTCGGGTCCATCCTCAAGAGAGGACCCAACCCGATCCAACCCGTCACTTTAAGTGACGGGTGGAGGAAAAAGCCCCCCTTCTCTCCTTCACATCTCTCTCTCTTTAGGGTTTTCTTTTGGGGAAAAAGAGAGAGGTGAGCTCTCTTGTGGCTGCAGAACAAGATGAGAGAAGAAGAAGAGGAAGGCAAGGAAGAGAAGGCTGCGAGCAATTGGCTTGAGCAAGACTTGATATCGAGGAGGAGGCCAGACACATCTCCTCCCAATCCTCGGTGATATTTCCCTTGTTTTTTTTTTCTCATATAGTTTTGATGAGATATTATTGTTTGAGGGTTGGCTTTGTGTAGCCCCTCGTGGGATAACTTATATCATTGATTATAGTGGATTGAGTTTGGGTCGTAGTACCCCGTGGTTTTTACCCTCATTGTTTTTTAGGGGTTTTCCACACAAAAATTTTCTCGTGCAGGTTGTGATTGTAATTAGTTTGGTTGGATTACTTGGTCGTTGATTCGTTGCTTATTGCAAGATCGGTTTGGGCTATAATTTGTTGTTGAATTTTTTTTTGTAGATTCGTATCCTATCTCTTTTATCTCTCTTTTATCCCAACACAGTGGTATCAAAGCCAGTGCTATCAGAGCCAATATGGTGGATAACAAAATTGATTTTGATACTAGTCTGTATGATTATCCTAAATGGGACCAATTATAGTCTATGAAAAAATAAAATGAAAGATCTCTTGTATGTGAAGGTTATGCACCTCCCAGTTTCTTCAAAAGTAAAGCCCTCAAAAGTAAAGCCCGATTCTAAGTTTGATGAGAAATGGAAATTTGAATACGAACAAGTTTGTGGTTTTATTCGACAATTTGTGGATGAAAATGTTTATAACAATATCCAAGATGAAAATCATGCATGTAGTTTGTGGGCAAAATTAGTAAATCTTTATGCCTCCAAGACAGGAAATAGTAAATTATTTCTTCTGAAAAGATTGATGAATTTGAGATTCAGGAAGGGCAGTTCAGTGTCAGATTTTCTAAATGATTTTCAGGGGATCACCAGTCAGTTATCCAGTATAGGTGTTAAATTTGAAGATGAGATTTTGGGATTATTATTGTTTGCTACTTTGCCTGATCCGTGGGAAACATTTAGAATCTCGCTTACTAACTTTGCAGCTAATGGGGTTGTTTCTTTAGAGATTGTTAAGTCAGGTATTCTCAATGAGGAAATGAGAATAAAATCTCAAGTCTGCTCTTCTCAAACAGAGGTCTTTTCCACAGAGAACAGGGAGAGGAGTAAATTCAAGAGTGACAGGGGTAGAGAAAAAAGCAGAAGCAAGTCCAAATCGAGATATAAGAATTTGAAATGTCACCACTGTGGAAAGAAATGACACATAAAGAAGTATTACTTCTAGCTGAAGAAGGAGAATAAAATTGGAGAGAAACAGGAGAAGAAAAATGATCGAGATGATAACGACGCAGTTGCTGCACAACATGAAATGTTCATTGTTTGTGATGCTGACATGGTTAATGTTGCCAGAGATGATCCTTGTTGGCTTGTTGATAGCGGTTCAACTCTTCATGTTATTTCCCATAAGAATTTTTTCTCTTCATATATTTCTGGTGATTTTGACACTTTGAGAATGAGTAATGGTTCTTTGTCTCATGTTGTAGGCAGATGCGGCGTCATTATGAAGAATGTGAATGGAGCTCTATTGAAGCTGACAGACGTCATACACCTGACATGAATCTGAACTTTATCTCTGTCGAAAGGCTCGATGAAGAAGGGTATCACAACACTTTTGGTGATGGCCAGTGGAAGCTTACCAGAGGCTCCTTGATTATTGCTCAAGGCAAGAAATGCAGCAATAATCTTTATACTATGCACGTATCGATTTCCAGAGACATGGTACATATGACACATGATTGAGAAATCTATTGAGTTGTGACACAAGAGGCTGAGACATATGAGTGACAAAGGACTGCAATTCTTGATCAAGAAGAATCTTCTACAAGATGTAAAGAAGGATAAACTTGATAAACGCAGTCATTGTTTTGCAGGAAAGCAAACACGAGTCTCTTTCAAGAGTCATCCACCTTCTAGAAAGTCAAAAGCACTTGAGTTGGTTCATACAGATGTATGCGGTCCAATGAAAGTAAGTTCACATGGTGGTGCACTTTATTTTGTTACGCTCATTGATGATTTTTCTAGGAAAGTTTGGGTCTATTCTTTGAAGAGGAAAGACCAAGTCTTTGGTGTTTTTAAGGACTTTCATGCACTGGTTGAAAGACAGTCAGAAAAGAAGAAAGACAGTCAGAAAAGAAGCTGAAGTGTGTTTGCAGTGATAATGAAGGAGAGTATATTGGTCCATTTGATGAGTATTGCAAATTTCATGGCATCAAGCACCAGAAGACTCCATCTTAGACTCCTCGGTTGAATGACATGACAAAAAGAATGAACATGACACTCATGGAGAGAGTTAGATGTCTCTTATCTGAAGCTAAGTTATTTGATTCCTTTTGGTGTGAAGATTTACATACTATTATCCTATGTGATTAACTTGTCTCCACATGTTCCTTTGGATGGTGATGTTCCTAACAGAGTTTGGTATGAAAATGATGTATCCTATGAGCACTTACGTGTATTTGGATGCAGGACATTTGTGCATATACCAAAGGATGAGAGATCGAAGTTGGAATAAAAAAGCAGGAAGTGCATCTTTTTGGGTTACCGCCATGATGAATTTGGTTACAGATTGTATGATTCAGTTGAAAAAAAGCTTGTCAGAAGCAGGGATGTGGTATTTGCTTAAGATCAGAATATTGAGAATATTCAGAAAACAATAAATGATTCTTTTTGTAGCAGCTATCAGCCAGTTGATGTGGAGCCTATTCCCTTGTAGAATGCTCCAAAAGTAGTACCAGATGAAGCTATTAGGTAGATACATGATAGAAAATGACAAGTAAACATGCCATATATTCCTAATTCAGATAACGACGGTGACGATCATAATTTGGAGGGTTCTTCCTCAGATGTAGATCGACAGCGGAGATCCACGAAGGAGCAGCATCCTTCAACTAGATATCTCACACATGACTATATTTTGTTGACCGACAGTGGTGAGCCTGAATGCTATGAAGAAGCTATGCATGATGTGCACAAGAAAAAATGGATGAAAGTCATGAAAGATGAGATAGAGTCACTTTACAACAACCACACCTTCGAGTTTGTGGAGTTACACCAAGGCAAGAGGGCATTGAGAAACAAATGAGTTTTTAGAGTAAAGCATGATGAAAACTCTCTAAACCCAAGATACAAAGCTATGTTGGTTGTGAAGGGGTTCAATCAGAGGAAAAGAGTTGACTTTGACGAGATATTCTCACCGGTGGTCAAGATGTCGTTTATCAGAATTGTTCTTAGTTTGGCAGTCAGTCTTAATTTGGAGATCGAGCAGATGGATGTAAAGACAGTTTTTCTTCATGGTGATCATGATGAGGAAATTTACATGATGCAGCTCGAAGGTTTTCTTGTGAAAGGTAAAGAAAACCATGTTTGCAGAGGAAAACTTGTATGGTCTGAAGCAGGCACCTAGGCAGTGGTACAAGAAGTTCGAGTCATTTATGGGGGAGTGTGGCTACACGAAGACTACTTCAAATCACTGCGTTTTGTGAAGAAATTTCAGGTGATGATTGTCATTTTGTTGATTTATGTTGATGACATGTTTATTATTGGCAACAATGTATCGAGAATTTCAAGCTTGAAAAAAGAGTTGAGCAAGTAAGGACTTGAGACCTGCTAGTCAGATTTTAGGTATGAAGATCACGTGAGATAAGAAGTCGAAGAAGCAGCTATCTCAGGAGAAGTACATTGAGAAGGTACTTCAAAGATTTCACATGGACAAGGCAAAACCTATTAGCACCCCTCTTGCAGTGCATTTCAAGTTGAGCACCAAACAAAGTCCAATGACATATTCAAAAAAGAAAGATATGGAAAAGATTCCATATGCCTCAGCCACAAGTAGTTTGAAGTATGTTATGGTATATACTAGACCTGATATTGCTCATTCAGTTAGAGTTGTTAGGCGGTTTGTCTCAAATCCAGAAAAGAAACACTGGGAAGCAGTTAAATGGATTTTGAGATATCTTTATGGAACTAGCAGTTTTTCACTTTGTCTTGGGACAGAAAAATCTGTTCTTGTTGGTTATACAGATTTAGACATGGCAGGAGACATTGATGAGAGAAGACCTATATCCGGCTATTTATTGATATATGCAGGTGGTACAGTTTCTTGACAATCCAGACTTCAAAAATGTGTAGCATTATCTACTACTGAAGCATAGTTTATTGCAGCTACAAAGGCACGCAAGGAGTTACTATGGAGTTTCATGCAGGAACTTCAGTTCCGTCAAGCCAAGTATGTGTTTTACTATGACAGTCAGAGTGCTATTCACCTTGAAAAGAAGGTCAAAGCACATAGACGTGAGATATCATTGCATACGTGATGTTCTAGAGTTGAAGCAGCTTGTTCTTGATAAGATCCATATAGATAATAATCTTGCAGATATGATGACAAAGTCTCTACCTAAAGAGAAGCATGATATGTGTAGAGACTTAATTGGGACGACTGCCTTTAAGGCAATATATTAATTTTGTTCATTTTGCTGGTATGTTCCCTCACTTGAGGCTGGAGGAAGAGTTTGTTGGGTCGGGTCCAACCTCAAGAGAGGACCCGTCCAGCCCGTCACTTAAATGACGGACGGAGGAAAAAGGGGAGGGCACCCGATGGTACCCCCCTCTCTTTCACGTCTCTCTCTCTTTAGGGTTTTCTTTTCAAGAAAAAGAGAGAGGTGAGCTTTCTTGTGGCTGCACAACAAGAGGAGAGAAAGAGAAGAGGAAGGCAAGGAAGAGAAGACTGCAAGAACTTGGCTTGAGCAAGCCTTGATATCGAGGAGGAAGCCAGATGCATCTCCTTCCAATCCTCGGTGATATTTCCCTTGTTTTTTTTTTCTCATATAGTTTTGATGAGATATTATTGTTTGAGGATTGGTTTTGTGTAGACCCTCGTGGAATAACTTATATCATTGATTATAGTGGATTGAGTTTGGGTTGGTTTTTACCCTCATTATTTTTGAAGGGTTTTCCACGTAAAAATCTTCTCGTGAAGTTTGTGATTGTGATTAGTTTGATTGGATTGCTTGGTTGTTAATTTGTTGCTTATTGCATGATCGGTTTGAGCTATAGTTTGTTGTTGATTTGTTTTTTTGTAGATTCGTGTCTTCTCTCTTTTATCCCAACAAGAAGATCACGCTCACAAACAGCATCAACAAGTGTTTCTTCTAGAGGCCTGAAACCAAACCCCCAGCCCACACTCTGCAATTTCTTTGAAGAGACATGCATATCATGTGCCACATCGATAAACCTATGACGGTGACCATAAGCATTAAATGTCACACAAATCAACAATGAACATAAATGAAAAATAAGCAAAAGTTGATAAAACAATACCACTTGAGTTCTTCAAAAGCAGAATACCCCAAAGTTTTTGAATCATTAACAAAGAAATGCTTTCTGTGGTATTGGTTATTCTCTTAAGAATATAGAGCTAATAGTCAATGTAGAGAGTCTCATTCAGCTCATCAATCGAAAACCTGATTTATGGTATTACGTGCGTACCAATCACAGGGAAAATCAGACTACGAAAAACCATATCTGAAGACATTAAATCCAATGCAGTTTATGGCATGCAAATATGTATTCTAACGTACATATACAGTTATAGACCTGAACTGGGGGAATTGGCTAACAATTAGTTTAGGATGAAGCAGGAAGAGAAACTAATGCTCATAGTCACGAAAAATGCAAACAGTTTCACTACCACCAAGGTTAACAACTCTAACCATGTCCAAGAAATGCAACTACTAGTGTCATGTCTCAAAGCAGACATTAGGCAATACAAAATTTAAGAATATCTTCTTTCACTCAAAAATCAATTATTGATTGTGACCATGATAACTGATAGCGCACTAGACGGCAAAGTGGTCTGGTAATGCACCCAGTAAAAACTAATTTATTTGGGCTCCCATTCTCATTTGTTGAAAAGATTCAAAGAACATACAGTTAACTGTTCAATTGAAGCCCGGCCGGCCTTGTAGGCAGAGAAACCAAGGATACTAACTATTGGAAGATCATTTGACTTCATTAAACAAATTCTACCCTTGCACGAAAATAGCTTATATTTAATCCATCCACTAAGCCTAGATGAGAATCATCTTTAGACAATGATTTTCTATAGGCCTGCCAGCAAAAAGAGTGATGCCAACACACACCAATGAAAGATTCTTTTCTCCCCAACCAAAACATGCGAGTGTCCTAGTAGGTAGAAGCAAAGGTAGAAGCAAATCATTCTGAAAGGGTAAAAGAAGATGTAAATTTACTTTTATTCCTCATTTAATCTCAAACTTCCTAAGAATTTCCTTTAAGAAAAGGACAACTAATTTCTTTGCTCCATAAAAGCTAAAGTAGAGGAGAGATGGTCCATTTCCATAAGAATTGGCACATTGATGAAGTTCTTTGCCTTTTCATACTTGAACTTTCTAGTAAGCATATCAATTATGACTAAAAGATTACTCGCACTCATTTATCACCAATGCAGGGAAGTAGATTGAACATGCAAATCATGGTTTTATATCAACAAATATTGCTGATCCAAAACACAACCTTTTAGGAGAATTCTTCAGGAATAGCCAGTTTATTAGACCGAGCTTAGGAAGAATGGAAGAACGGTTATGTTTCTCAATGTTGTTGATAAGCTAGGCAGCAAGTAAGATTTGATATTAAATCCTATGTAACCTGGGTGCTTCGTTTTTGGCCAAGCACCCACGTCAACACGATGCGGGTGCTGGTGCGGGTGCACCCCCGATCAAATTGGTCAACAAGAGTCGGGTGCGGTCAGCCGCACCCGACTAAAATTGTCTTTTTCAGACTCACACCCGACTCTCGTTTGACCCGAGTCGGGTGCGGTCAAAGGCAAGAAAGTCTAATTTGGTCCAATTTTTAGGTTTTTTTTTTAAGTTTTTAACTCTTCCACCTTTTCCTCTTCCTCCCTTCTTCTTCTTCTTCCCTCTTCCTCGACCTTCAGGCTTCATCCCTCTTCTTCCCTTCTTCTTCTTTTTCTTCCCTCTTCCTCAACCTTCAAGCTTCATCCATCTTCGTCCATTCTTCTTCTTCTTCCCTCTTCTTCGACCTTCATCCCTCTTCGTCCCTTCTTCTTCTTCTTCCCTTTTCTTAGACCTTCATCCCTTCTTAATCTGAATACCTCTTCTATACGTCGCATTTGGTGGTCGATGGAGCCGACGAAGTCGTCGATTGCAGTCTGCCCTACAAGGTGACCTCCATTCGATAAATTGTAATTTTGATATCGACAAATTGCAATTTTGATCTTATTATTTAATAATTTTGTGGTTTATAGACAATTTTTTGTCATATGTATTATATACATATTATTGTTATTATTATAATTTAATAATAATAAAATACTCTCACCGCACCGCCGCACCTAAATTTTTTGAAATGTGCCGCGCTGGCACCCGCACTGCACTCACGTGGCATAGATTAAATGAGTCTCAATTGAAGAAAGGCCTTAAATTGTGAGACTAAGCAAACTAGGATATGTAGTATTCATATGATTGAACATGATTTTTCAAATTGAATTTATAAATGTAGTTACAACATGCAGTGGATCGTATCAACTGTCCTTTGAAAGTTAAGGAGAACCAAGTGAGATCTATTGATCCGTTTAACTGGTCTCCAATTTCAAAAAGAGAAGACTTCGATGGTGTGTGTGTATATATATATATATATATATATATATATATATATATATATATATATATATATATATATATAAAGAGAGAGAGAGAGATTTTGGTTGATACGTGGATTACCTTGACAGTTGATCTTCTCAAAATGAAAGGCTGACAGAAAATCATAGAGAAAGACTGACTCCACCGCTTGCAACTGGAACAGATAAAAGTAAACTTCCTCTGTTGGCCACTTCCCTTTAAGAACAGCACCCTGTGGACGGACTTTCCTATGGAGAAAAATAAATGCAATCCACGGAAGAAATATAAGAATATACCAATCTGACCAAAATGATATAACTTTCACATAGATAATTGCATGATAACCAGAGAACGCTCACACTAATCAACCACATAACAAAGGATCTTCTTGACACACAGAGAGAGAGAGAAAGAAAGAGAGAGAGAGAAGGAGAGAGAGTCATTCAAGAAGGCCAATCCCACGAAAAGATTCAACAGAATCGGCAAGGGTTTCCTCCAAAGGCCTGAAATGCCAACCCACATTCTGCAACTTCTTCGAAGAGAGACAATCGTTGTGAGAACTGGCAGTGTACCTACAACAACCATCACAAATTCAAAAGCAGCACTAGATAAGCCCTTCGCGGAAATATTCACTTCAAACTGAAGATGGTCAAAGGAAGAGTTGATTGAGAATAAAGTACCTCTAAAATATTAAAACATAGAACAAAGAATAATTCATGTGAAATTCGGTTGTCCTTATTACTTCTAGAACAATTTTTCTTTTTTGTCTTATGAAAGACAAGCTGGGATCAGGCAGAGGCATGCCAGATTATCCCAACATAGAAGCATCCCTAATATCAAACATTTGACCTTGTTAAACTTGAAAATCTTTTAAGTTCAAAGGATCGATGACAGATTATTATTGTAAGCTCTCCCTTCTCCCAACAAAACTATGCATTGGCATTTAGAGGTATGAACATGAGTAAACAATAACTAGCAGTGCTTCATAATATCGGTTTATGCCAGACGACTCTGATGCAACAGTAGCAGATTAGTGTTTGTATTGTGAACAGAAACAGTCACCTCATCACATCAAAGACTAACAGCTGTAAAACCATTGTCATCTGTCAAAGCAGGTACGTGTAAAACTTAGAGGAGATTTTCTGTTGATCCTATTGATGATGTTGATCATGCCCATGATGATGGTAAAATTTAGATTGAGCATATGTGAATACTTACTCCTTAGGGTATTTGTAGTTAGGATACATGCGCTTCAAAATGTCCACCAACTCACATGTTCTAACACAATGTGCACTGCACAAGTAGCGCCCGGAAGCCTCTTGCTTTTCATATACCAGCACCAAAGCCTCTGCCACATCCCGGACATCAACTATACCACGAGTAGCATTTGGTACTGTATCCTTGTCTCCTATGATCGAATCATCCCAATGTAGACCTCAATCATTAACTCAACAGGATTCAAGATGAGCAAGTAAAATCGAATATACCCAAAATTTTTACGTTTCTAATCAAAGTCTAAGAGAATGGGTTTAAGGACGCAGAGATACCTCTCAATAGCTTGACCAAAAACAAGCTGCTGGCATTCACAGAATTCTGCAGCATTGGTCCCAGATTAAGGGTTGGGCAAACAGTTACAAGTTCCAAGCCCCTCTCTTTTGCACATTCCCAGGCATGCTTTTCTGCCAATGTTTTTGAAAGGCAATACCAGTTCTTGCATAAAGAAAGAAAGAAATGAAGTTCAGCTCTTACATAAGCAGCGTGTGAAAGCGGTTGCCTTTTCTTTGGGAACGTAAAAAAGATGAAAGAATAGCCACTAGAGGGAAATTCTGACTAGAAAATAAGTAATAAAAACAGTTAACCGATTAGAAGACAAGTAACATTTCAGGGTGATGACACAGTGCCACAACTGAGATCTAAAATTCAGATACAAGTTACTGGTGTCCTCACCGTTGGTTTCAAAGGGAAACCTAGATCACGACCCCACTCCTCTGGTCAGTAATGAACACAATGAAAAACACTTTTGAAGCATCAAGAAGTTATTAAACCATTGAGAATTATTTATTTCTTTCCTTTTGAATCATCATGATAGCATGACCCTTATCCTGGGTCTAATCAGAAAAGAGTGCATAGGTTGATCAAAGATGATAGAGATTCATGTCACAATAATCGGTTTTGGTTTATTGCCAGTTTAGCTTCTTAGAATCGAGGACATTTCTTTCCACCGTAATATCCATCAAGTATGTTTTGAAACGTGACTGGTATGGTACAGTGGAAAACATTGGAAATCTCATAGGCAACTGAGGAATGTTCAGTCGCAGAAGAAAATGGCCTCGTTGTCTTGTGTTCCTTGGCTTCCTCTTTCCCTCGTCTATCTGGCCTCCCATCATGAAGGGTATGATTATCAGGAGAATAGAATTACAGTGTCATGGTAGAGGCAGCAGTAAGACCGTCAAATGATACTGCTGATGTTTGTCGTGCTTCTTTCTTTCTTACAGATTCTTAATCCCCCTGATTCTTGTTGCCACTTTTACCATTTTCTTGATAACCTTCCCTCCAATTTTACAGCAAGCAAGATACCTTATCTTTTAAGAGATTGATTTCATTCCAAGTATTCAAGGGGGAAAAGATCCCTTTTTCCCCCCTTTTCTACCCCTCCAGTAATCATACAAATTCTACCATTATGTTTTTTTTTTTCGAGTTTACAGGCAGAAACGCAACTTGGGTTAAAAAGACAAGTCTCTCAGAAAGTGCATAAAACCATAGGACCCCTTCCCCCTGCCTCCAGGGTTAAGGACATGCTTTGGATTAAGGGTAGCCAGTAGCCGCCCATGGGGTTCAAACCTTGGGTGGAGCATTCCACGCCCCCTCGAGGCATAATTAGTATTTGTACAGAGCAATACCAAAACGTTTGATATTTGAGATCATACATGCAAGTTAAGATACAGAGGGTTAAGGCGACCAATCTATTACCTCAGTTACCCTGCAGTATTCAGTGTCGGACCAACATTCCTCATCGTAGAAATTATTCTCTGGTGGATTTGGAGTCATACAAATAGCAGCAGTTGATGACACAAAGACAATTTTTTTCACCTCAGCATCTGCTGATGCCTTGAGGACATTCAGGGTACCGTCCACAGCGGGTTCAACCAACTCCTTCTGCAACATGAATATATTATCAACATAAAACACATAGTTGGAAAGCAAAATTTTCCATTGTCATTCAATGGCCTCCCCGAAGAATCACGTTTTCTGACTACTGATTTTTTAGCAAATCTCATCTCCTGTAACGCCAACAAACTGGTACCTCAACAACTGTTAACAGAAGGAGGTTTGCTACCTAAGAGTTGTATGTGCAAACATGTCCATCACAATCACTAGTGCGTATACATCGTCAAGAGCTTCACCTCGGGGTTAGGTACAGAGCCAGGTGGAACAGGACTAGCGACATGGAATACTCCACTACATCCAACGAATGCAGAGTACAATTCGCCATAATTTAGTAGGTCTGCTTTGAAAAGCACCAACTTCTCTGAGTTCTCCAAGTTTTTCAAATGCTCATTTTTCTTGTCACCTGCAAGGGAACTGGCATACTTCGTAACAAAGAACACATAACGAAACAGTCTTAAATAGTGAAAACGAAGCCTTTGTGTTTGCTAAGTGGACAGATGATGAGATAAGGGATTCAGGATGGAACTAATGTGTTTCCTTTTTCTATTTGTACATAAAAAGTAATTGTTACAACGCTTCCGACTCGGACAGAGAACAGAAAGGTACAATCAGAGAGAGAAAGAGAAAAGGGTACTCACTGGGATCCCTGACGGTACCATGGACGGTGTATCCCTTGGAGAGGAGGATCTTGACAAGCCACGAGGCTATGTACCCACCAGCACCCGTCACGCACACCACCATCCCTCTTACTCCAACGGCGCCACCACTCATCACCTCCACCTCCTCCTCCGGCGTGTACTCCATCCTAGATGTCCCGCTCTTTCCTCCCTCTCCCCGTGTAGGAGATTGACTCGAACCCTAGAAGCCTGCACATTTATTTATCATTGTGGATGACAAACAGAAGAGAAGAATGCCACTCAGTTCATCACATACCACTCTCCCCGGACCTGGTGCCATCTCGTCCACGTCCCCACCGGGGCTTGCTCTGAGTTGACTCGTGTCATCTGAGTTGGAGTTCTCTATTTCTTCTCGTCTTCTCTATAAAACGTGTCCAGCGTGAGCACAAGGCGAACCTACCATCGCCTTCCTGTCCCCAAGATTGTTTCTCCGAGTTGGGCTTAAAAAAATTTACACGATGTTCCAGAATAATCGAACGGAAAACTTAATCAACCATTCAAAGAAAAGTTAGTTTTCTTCTGTTTTTCGTCAGACTAAACAATATGTAAAAAAGAAGTTTTAATCTCAAAAATTCTTAAAAATTGTTGAAGAATAATTTGGTTCCTGTAGGTGAAAGCATGTTTGATTGGGAAGTACTTACTGTAGTGAATATTTTATTTTATACTCTATAAGATGAGCTGACATAAAATACATAAAATATATGAACGTCTAAGGCCTAATCTTTGGTCATGGCCATCTGCAAGAATGTGACAACAACCAGAAAAGCCTAGATTAAACCGGAATCTCATAGGCAATTGAGGAATGTTCAGCCGCAGAAGAAAATGGCCTCGTTGTCTCGTGTTCCTTGGCTTCCTCTTTCCTTTGTCTATCTTCGTGTTCCTTGGCTTCCTCTTTCCTTTGTCTATCTGGCCTCCCATCATGAAGGGTATGATTATCAGGAGAATAGAATTACAGTGTCATGGTAGAGGCAGCAGTAAGACCGTCAAATGATATGTCTTGCTTCTTTCTTTCTTACAGATTCTTAGTCTTTCTGATTTTCTTTCCACTTTTACCATTTTCTTGATAACCTTCCCTCCAATTTTACAGCAACCAAGATACCTTATCTTTTAAGAGATTGATTTCATTTCAAGTGTTCAAAGGGGAAAAGATCCCTTTTACACCCTTTTCTACCCCTTAAGTAAGCATTCAAATTCTACCATTATTTTTTCTTTTTTTCGAGTTTACAGGCAGAAACACAACTTGGGTAAAAAACAAGGGTCTCTCAGGAAGTGCATAAAACCATAGGACCCCTTCCCTCTGCCTCCCCGGTAAGGACATGCTTTGGATTTCTTCTTGTCTTCTATTGTAAACGTGTCAAGCGTGGGCACATGGCTTTCTGTCCCCAAGATTGTTTCTCCGAGTTGGGCTTCAAAAAAATTTTTTATAACGTTCAAGAAAAATGAACGAAAAACTTAATTAACCCTTCAAAGAAAAGTTCTTTATTTTGTTTATAATCAGACTTGACAATATATAAAAAAAAGAAAGTTCTAAAGAACTTAAGCAAGAGGGGGTGTTAATTGTAGTAACCAAATTAGAGCAATATCTTGAGCCTACTTAAGATTTCAAGAGATCAAATTTAGCACTCAAATTTCTAATACTACTTTTAAATGATTTCTCAATTCTAAAAGATTCCTCAAATCAAAATAATTTATTAACTAAAAAATACTTCAAAATTTGGTCATATTTCGATTATGAGATATTTATCTTCAAAAGAATTTATTTGCCAAGCACCACACCACATAGTCATGGTGTCCGGTTTAATATAGGCTTTTCTAGTTGTTATCACATTCTTGCACATGAACAAAGATTCGAGCAAATTTAGACGGTCATATCTTTTATGTCAGTTTATCTTAAAAAGCATAAAATAAAATATTCACTACAGTGAATACTTTCCCATCAAGCATGTTTTCTTTAAACTTGGTAGGTAGTAAGGTGTTTAATAGTCATATATCATAAATATATTTTGCAATCAAATATATGTAACGGACTTTTTGTTAGGCAGGTGAACATTTTTCTTTTTGGTGGAGAAAGGGGGGGTACATGAGAGGGGAAAACCCTGAAGAGTTTGAGACTCTTTTTGAATGATTACGTGGCATACTTTTTAATTTAAGTATGGTGTATAAAAAACAGCATCTAGAGGAATCAAACTATTTTTCAAAAAATCGTTTATTGGAGCTTCAATTAGAGTAGCGCCCTTGGTAGAGTTAGTGGTGTGTGAACAACATAATAGCATTATTAGTGTATGGCATCAAGTTGAAATTCTACTTTAGGCATGGACAAGGACGAAGCCAGAAATTTTGGCAAAATTAAAGTTTTTAAATTTTGACGTGAGCCGAAATATCATTTTTCAAAATTTTTATATAGGACAAGTGATTTTTTTTTTAATTTTACATGTAAAATTAAATTTTTTCTTTTTTGAGGTATGGGTATGGCCCATGTAGCCTGACTCCGCCCCTAGGCACCGATGTAGAACTACATCCAAGAAACATGAGAAACAATAAGTTTTTGCCCTATAATGAAGAGAGAGACCATACCTTACTAGGGGATACCTCGAATTGGCTGTTCCCCTTATTGATACGGTGCAGATGTCAACTGATGCAAAAAAAACACATTGCACAATTTTCTGTTGTTCTACACAACTGCTAAAGAGTTAGGAGAGGGAAACTTATTGTAGCTGAGACATGATATCAAGGAGAAGTGTATATTTGGAGGCATTCTCTAAGATTGGAATGATATCGAGGAGAATTGCATAAGCCTAGAGAGAGACTACAAGATCGGTGTGGCTGTAGAAAGTAAGGAGCCCTTAGGAGCAGAGCGAGAAATTTTGTACGAACAGTCTTTTGTATATTTGTTCACCCCATTGTTATTATGAAATATGTATGGTGCACTATTTTTGTTGTGTTACGCCATCACACCTTGATGAGTTGTGTCAAAAAAAAAAAAAAGGCGTGGTAAGCCAGTGTGTGACATCATCGATGCCCAGCCTTACTGTGCCAATTCATCTCTCTCTCTCTCTCACACACACACATATAATAATAATAATAATAATAATAATAATAATAATAATAATAATAATAATAATAATAATAATAATAATACAGTACCAGCCTAAGAGTGTACCCTTATCCTGGGTCTAACCAGAGCACAGTGCATTGGTTGACAAAAGATGATAAGGATTCATGCCACTTGGTCCATTTTCATTTCCTGCCTGTTTAGTTTCATAGAATCAAGATATTGCTTTCCACAGTAAATTCCATTATGTTTCTTGCCTTCTCCCTCTATCTGACCTCCCATCATGAAGTCTATGATTATCTGGAGAATAGAATTACATTGTATCAAGTTGGAGGCGACAGTAGGACGTTAAATGATTCTGCTCATATTTCTCTTGCTTCTTCCTTTCTTACAGATTCTTCTCCTTAAGGACCTTCTGATTCTTACTTCCACTTCTACCATTTTCTTAATCTTCTTCCGTCCGGCTTTAAAGCAAGCAAGATACCTTCTTTTAGCATGTCTTTGATCGCTTCAATATCCTCGTTTGAAGTTATTTTTACTGTTTACATGAACTTTAAATACTTAGCAAGAGAGTCTAATGCTTCTTTCAAAGCAACATAGGGTTTAAACTTTAAACCTTGAAATATATTGAGTCAAGAAGATCAGATGGAGTGGAGTAGCGACATTGTAGTTGTCCACACCCGTCTTTTAAAAGTTCTTTATTTTAAATAGGAATCTTTTACATATATATATATATATATATATATATATATATATATATATATATATATATATAGTGTCCCACCAAATTTAAATATTTTTAAACAAGTGCTCATCCAAGGAATTTCTTTAGCTCCACTACTTGTCAAATGAAGACTAACAATTTTTACATAAGCTACGTATATTTTCATATTTTTACATATAAGAGCTCGTCATTAATGTTGATTTACATGTTTACACTCGTCTTTAGTTAAATTTCCAGCTTCGCTAACAGAAGCCTATGAGGTTCAGAGTTGCTTTAAGACCGGGGTGGAGAGAAGTATACAATTACCTAAAGTGTCACACATCTACCCATTTGAACCATTATACAATACGATTCAACAACGATCAATGCTAACTCATCTCTCTTTTGAGAAAAATAAGTTATCATATACTAGCATTTTAGTGCTATAAAGCTTCAAATAAATACATTCTTGCTAATAAGGATTTCATCATGCTTAAGAGTGTCACCTTACAAAAGGCGACATAAACCTTGAAATGGTGTTGGATCTGGACGCGTTGATACAAAGAAAAATGAACACAATGAAATGAATTTGATTAAGAATGTCAACAATGAAATCAACCTGAATACTTTTCAACCTCCTCAAAAAGGCAAACCAATATATTCTTAGCTGGATACAGGCTACATGTTTGACAAAAACAATCATTGTGAATTCCTTTTGTTAACAGATGCTAGCAACTATATGAATATATCTTTGCTTCATTCATATATCTGAAAACATTTAACTGCCTTAAAACAAGGTCAACCTGAACTTTCTTAATTTATTATGCCAAGCCAAATTAAAATGTTTGTATCAAGTCCAGCATACAAACTAATATACATCGTAAGCAAATGATATATTTTCTTTTTATTGTTTTCCATAATTACTTAACTCTTTTAACAGGAGGAGTTCTAAAGCATTCATGCAATACATAATCATATGACAAAACACATATTAGCTTTTCAACACAGCAAAGGGCATATTCAAGTGTGCTCCTACTTATCAAATATTTACATAGTCATCAGCTTGATGAGCAACGCCTAATCTTTAGTATGACCATTTAACAAAATGAATAATTAACTCATACTCTATCATACAAACACTTTTCATCTTGTATGGTTTTCATCAATATACTCTCTCATACAAAGAATTTCATTTAACTCATCAAGGTCAATACATAGCTCCGCCAACAAAAGTATACATCAATAATTCAAATATCTCCTTTCAAGTATTCCACAAGATGATCATTGAAATCACTAATAAGCTTCAGACGGTTCATTACCAAACTGATTCTTAGTCGGTTCATTACCTGACCTCTTATTAGCATATTCAATTGATCAAACTTGATCATCAAATGAATAGTCGGTTCTTGTGCATCAAATGACTTTCGTGACTATTATAAATGTCTGAAGAATAGAAAAATTTGGACTCAGTTGGTTATTTTCCTAATCGATCCATAAATCAATCGACAAGGTGATCAATGAACTCTTTACCCAGTCGGTTCATTACCAGACTGATCTTCAGATGAATTTTGCTTAGTTGGTTCATTACCAAACTGATCCCCAATCGGTTCATTACCAGACTGATCTTCTGAATAAATCAGATCCTCCAGTAGATCGTTATGATTTCCCACTGGATTATTATTTTTGTTATTATTATTCGAACACCTCAATCTCATGCATAAAAACATCATATGTCCTACTTTCATTTGAGTATTCAATACACATGTATTTGCAAACATATTCTTTAATTTCTATATCTACATTTGACTTGCATTCTGATCTCCAAAGATCTCAATATGGATCTAATTAATGTGGATTTCACAATATTCATGAGTATTATATTACACCCAATGGAAAATATTAAAATCAAATTCATTCTCAAACAAGAAGTTGTTTAGTAGCATGCTAACATAGTTCGATCCACAAATGAACAAATAACAAAATATGCTTGGATCTAATATAAACATGATATAGATGTTTAACCGTATATTCAAATATATATATTCAAATCTGAATCAAAGTTGTACCTATGGTGGATAGATCCAATCCCAAATGTCATATGAATATAAAGATTCATATTATATTAGCATAGATCCAAACTAGTAATATCAACAATACCACTAATATGAATTTAAAAACACATGATCCTCATTGAAATATTATACAATATGATTCAACAACCATATTTGGATCAATGCTAACCCATGTCTTTTGAGAAAAATACGTTATCATGTACTAGCACTTTAGTGTTATAAAGCTTCAAATAAATACATTCTTGTTAATATGGATTTCATCATGCTTAAGAGTGTCACCTTACAAAAGGCAACATAAACCTTGAAATGGTGTTGGATCTGGATGTGTTGATGTAAAGAAAAATGAACACAATGAAATGAATTTGATAAGGAATCTCAATCTCTAATACCACTGAAGGAACTTTTAGGTTCCGCCCAAGATCTTTGCGCACAAGTTTAGCCTGCAACATAAACATGCTCAACCAAAAACGGGAAAGAAAAAGGAAGAAAAAAAACAAGAACAAAGATTTTCACGGGTTTGCTTCTAGGAGGCGCAGCTTGGCAAATCATGTTGATTAATCCTAAGCAAAGGATAAACTGGGCTTTTATAGACCGCCTCCTAGGTTTTCCCAATGCCCAACAACGAATGGTTACAGCCAAAGAGATTAATTTTCTCAATTTATGGGCAGTTTTCTTATTTAATCATGTAACTGCAAGTGACCCCTCTTGTAGTTACATGATGTAGAGATAGGGCTCAGGGCCACTATCCAACAAGATCATTAGTAATAACCAACACCAGCACCAAAATAAGGGCATTTAAATTCAATAGTAGTACGATGACAACAAAACGGATAAAAACCAGATTTATATGGATCATTGTTTAATAGCCAATGCCCAATAATGAAAAGAATCTGTGAACAATTACTAGAAAGGACATGACAAAAGTTGCTAAAATACATGCCAGAGACACAAAGACAAGAGTCACCCAAGAAGACCACGCTCACAAAAGCATTGAACAGCATCAGCAAGTGTTTCTTCTAAAGGCCTGAAGCTCCAGCCCAGACTCTGCAATTTCTTTGGAGAGACATGCTTATCATGTGCCACATTGATAAACCTGTGACGGTGACCATAAGCATAAAATATCACACAAATCGACAATGAACAAAAATGAAAATTAAGCAAAAGTTCATAAAACAATACTACTTGAGTTCCTCAAAAGCAGGATACCCCAAAGTTTTTGAATCATAAAGAAATGCTTTCTGTGGTATTGGTTATCTCTTAGGAATATAGAGCTAATAGTCAATCTAGAGGATCTCATTCAGCTCATCAACCGAAAACCTGATTTATGGTATTACATCCGTACCAATCACAGGGAAAATCAAACTACTAAAAACCATATCTGAAGACATTAAATCCACTGCAGTTTATGGCTTGTAGATATGTATTCTCACATACATATACAGTTATAGACATATGCTGAACTGGGGAATTGGCTAATAATTAATTTAGGATGAAGCAGGAAGAGAAACTAATGCTCATAGTCATGAAAAATACAAACAGTTTCACTACCACCAAGGTTAACAACCATAACCATGTCCAAGAAATGCAACTACTAGTGTTATGTCTCAAAGCAGACATTAGGCAATACAAAATTTAAGAATATCTTCTTTCACCCAAAAATAAATTATTGATTGTGACCATGGTAATTGGCTATCAACACATGAAGTCAAGCACATCAGAAGACTTACTGCTTTGGATAATTATAGTGAGGGTACAAGCGCTTCAAAATTTCCACCAAATCACGTGCTCTGATATGATGTGCATTGCATATATAGCGTCCAGAAGCCTCTGAATTTTCATATACCAGAACTAATGCCTCTGCCACATCTCGAACATCCACAATTACATGAATGACATTTTGAATGGTCTCTTTCTCTCCTGCCGAGTAAAATATCAACTATGAGATAACAAAATTAAACTCAATGTGGAAATTGAACATTGCTTCAAATAATAGAACTATACAACATCCAAGTCCACAAGGTCCTTCTTTTCTTGCTTTTTTTTTTACTTTTTTTTTCCTGCTGGGCACATGGGTAACCCTGTGGCTTTATTTTCTTGAAGGTACGTTGTTGAAGGTATTTTCATACATTTGTTAACCCAAAATCACATCAAAAGGTAAGCAGGTTTTGGCATGTATAGATACCTTTCAATAGATTAATAAGAAACATGCTGCTGCCATTCGCATTCCCCTGCAACATTGGGCCCAGATTCATAGTTGGACAAAGAGTTACCAGGTCCAAGCCACTCTCCTTAGCATATTCCCAAGCATGTTGTTCTGCCATTGTTTTTGAAAGGGGATACCAATTCTAGCATAAAAACAGTGATGAAGATGAGGGGAAGCTCTTGAACAGAGAGGTTTGGAAGCAACTTCTCAAGGAAAGATGGCAGAACCAACAGAGGGAGCAATTTTAATTACAAAAAGAAAAAAAAACAAATATTTCATCCAGAGGAAGAAGAGTGCCCTCCACGAACGTGATAGAAATGAGTTGTAAATCAAGCTGAGTCAGAAGTCAAAGTCTCATGAACTATAGGCACAAACTAGAAATATAGACCAAAGTGTTAGTATAGGCAGTCATGAAAATTAGGAAGAACTTTCTTGAACTATACAGAATAACCTTTTTACTCCATTTTTAGGTCATCATGTTCTACATTATTAGGAAAATTAACCATCAAACTTTTTACAGTTACTTTCACCAAGAATGCCCCCAAATCTAACTAGACAGTATACCCTTTGCAATAATATTAACCAGAAAATACATAAAACCCGACAGAAGCCATAAGTAAGAAGTCATTTGACTATGTTAATCTAGCAAGATATGTATTATGCAATGTTAACACAAGGGCATAACCAACTGAGGATTGTGCAATCTAAGCAAAGTTTTCAGACAAGAAAAGTCTTCCTTCTCCTCTATTTCCTCCCCCAACTGCACCCTGGAGTTTCAGTTTCGCAATTCTTTGGAGAAAAAGTGGTTGCATCACAATGAATGCAAGAACAAGACCATGAAATGGTACCCATCACGCTGCTCTTCATTCTTTGTTAGATGTTTTCCCTTACAGTTTTTTCCTTTACGGTCTTCATTGCAATGGTTCTTACTATTTTTTCTTTCCCCTCTATTTTCCTTAATGTTCTCATGACTTGAATTATGTCACCACTTTGTGTTTCAGTAGCACTAGAATGTCAATCATTCTAGCATACGCGAAGAATCAGAAGGCCAACAGATCATTTTGTTACCTCCTTTGCCCTGAGGTATTCAATGTCAGACCAACATCTTTCATCATAGAAATTATCATCCGGTGGATTTGGAGTCATTGTGATAGTTGCACCAGTTGAAACAAGGACAACCCTTTTAACCCTTTCTTCTGATGATGCCTTAAGGACATTCATTGTACCTTTCACAGCCGGGTCAACCACCTCCTTCTGCAACATGAAGAAATTGTCAGCATAACAGCATGTTATCACCAAAGGTAATCTGTGGGCAAATATTAAATTAACTTGCAAAAAGCATACTTTTATCTATCATAGTGTCAGGGAAAGCATGCTTGGCAAGTATAAGTTCATCTATGTTAATGAATACTAAGTTTTGTCTATTAGCATGAAGAAAGCAAAGCATAGCCTAACAATAATGAGTTCATGACGATTCAACAGCTAACAGGACCAAGTTTGCTTGTCTTCGAGACAAGAAAGAGGATAACACTTAATCATTACAGAATTTTTTGACATATTGATTCCTGATATCTTTTAATCAGAACTAGTGCATCAAAATATAAGACCTACATTTGACGACAAAGGCAAGTTTGTTCTGAGATGGGAATGTGTATAAGAAGAATCCATAAGGTTGCTACTCTATAGTGGTGTAACACAGAGTAGTTTCTGGAAAACTGCACCTCAGGATCAACCACAGCATGTGTCGGAAGTGGACTAGCAACATGGAATACTCCATCACATCCAACGATAGCAGAATATAAGCCATCATAGTCTAGTAGATCTGCCTTGAAAAGCTGCAGTTTCCCAGGAGCGTTCTCTAAGGTCTTCAAATGCTCATTTTTCTTGTCATCTGCAAACGAACTGGCATACGTCATAAGAAAGAATCTGCAAACCAAGATTAGCCTTATGTAGACAAAATGATGCCTTAGCAAGTTATATGTACGCAGACCACAAATATACTTGCCGTTAGAAAAAGCTCTTCGAAATAGGATTGTCATGAATGACTGATGTTTGAGCACAACATAAGGACAAAACTGTGACAAACAGAATCTTGTAGTTACGCAAATTTAAATTCGAGATTCATTAAATGTTCTACTCATGGTATGGAGAGATAAGCTGAACTATTGATGGTCAAGAATAAAAATCAAGTGTCTCTAGGGGTTCCAGACCACTCCTTAACAAGCAAACTATCTTGAAGTATCTATGCAGTCAAATTTGAGTCATTACAACTTGCATCTATGAATTAAAGCTCAATTGTTCTGCACCGTATTGTGTACGCAGATGAATTGCACAACCAAATTCGGGCTGTAAAATTTCACGCCACTGATTGCCAATAGTACATTTATACATCAGAAAATATGATTCAAGGACCGAGTTTTAAGTTTTTAAAAGTAAAACTGGTAATCTATAGTGCTAACGAAAATTGATTTTACAAAAGCTGCCCATTTTGACGGAGAGATTTTTAAGACAGCTTTTTTAGGTTTGAAGATGATGCTTTTGTGGCAGTCCCAATCTGATAAAACAGTTCCTTTTTCAGTTTTCGTTATTAGTCCGTTCTCTCTTCCCGCGTCTTGCTTGGTTCTCTTCCTGCCTTTTGCCTGCTTCCTAATATATCCTGGATAGTTTATAGTCTAAACAGAATACTAACATCCGTTCTCGTGGTGCTGTGTACTTATTCGTGTGACCAAACTTGATGGTCGAAATCATTTTCTTTTTCAATCCTTGAACATGATTTATAACAACTAAGCAGTAACAAACATGCCATTTAGCTTCTATCAGAAGCATGCTGATGCACTCTCTCTTGCTTATATATTCTATGGACAGTACGTACTATGTATCTCACATCTTTTCAGGAAACATAAAAATGTTTTAAGATATGATGGGAATTCCTCTCGTTGAGATGTTCCAGGAAAGAGATTTGTGACTTTATTATATGGACATGAAGTTGTTTAAAGGAGATCCCTGCTCCTGGTGGGACTTAAAAGTCCCGCAACTTGAACTCTCCTTCTCTTGGCATGAGGTGGTTGGCACTTGGCAGGAGTTTTCCTGAACACAACTTGCCAATTAGAAAATCAGGTGCTGGGCTGCCAGCCTCTGTCTGACTCTGTCCCTCTCTCTTTCTCGCTCTCCACATTTCCGAAAGAGAGAAAGAGAAGGGTCGGAAGAGGGAGAAGAGGTGTTAGAGAAGCACCTGGGTCTCTGACTGTACCCCTGACAGTGTACCCCTTGGAGAGAAGGGTCTTCACCAGCCATGACCCCAAGAATCCACCGGCACCCGTCACACACACCACCCCCGTCCCTCCTCTGCCAAAGCCGCCGCCACCACTACCACCGCCCACCACCTCCTTCTCTTCCGAGTCCTCCATTGATAGCAAGGCGTACTGTGGTACCGGCTTTGCTTGCTCTCTCCTGCCCTTCCCCCCTCCCCCCCACCCCGCTACTTTCTTATGTCAATCCCAAAAATCTGGTGGTGGAACTGACTCATAGTACACCATACGGTCGTTTTGCATTGTATTTGTTTGCCGACTGATACGGGCATAACAGATTATTTTTCGTATATTTTATTTAAAAAAATAAGTAATAAATAGTTTAAAACAATTTAATAACGAATAATTTAAGAACGTATAAAATGCTAAAATTTTCGACACCCGTATTGCCCAGCGGTTTTTCAATTTGTCTGATAGGAGACCGACAACAGCAGTTGTTTCGCCTTCTAAGACACTTAAAAAAGGAAACCGATAATTTTTGAGTGGGATGGTGTTAGGTTGGTGGCTAGTATTTATTTTGAATTGTTAAGATTGTAACTATCTATTCTGCGAAACAAAGTTACTAACACATAAGTTAAAGTATAACAAAATGGCTAAGGCACCAAAAGAAAGCTCTATAAAATAAGGAACAAAGAATTGAATGGATGCTTCGGCCTTCAACCAAACATGAGTCACCCTTACTCGTTTTGAGCAAAACCGACACATTCAAACCCTTGAACTGAATTGGGAAAGTTGAAAGCATGCTAAATGGTGGTGCTGTCTGACAATCAAATGTCAGGCTTTTGGGTGGTGGCTTGACTGTTGGTTACTGTAGTTATTACAGGTTCCATCAATTGGATATATTGTTTAAGCTGACCGTGAGTCAGATTTGGAGTAAAATCTTTTGCAAAATACAGACTAAATGAGAATTGTATGTCTACCATCACTAAGCAAATTCCATACCAAATTTGGTCTGGATGTACCTATTACTTGATCAGCCAGTTGGATCCTGCTAAAACTTACTCGCGTTTGAATCGGACTCACATATGCATGATATGAATCCAAACTCACACTTTTACATTTAACTGGAGCTAAATATCTATGAAAAAGGATGTTTATCCAGCGAGAAAATCCTATTACCAGATTGGAGCTCCTACCGTTATCACTGTTCTTATTATTTTTAAAGATTTTTTTAAATGAGGAACCAACCTTTAGTTCAACCCTAATCTTAAAGAAGCAATTTATTTTTCCAAAGTCCAAACTGGGTATGTGTGATCTCCACGATCCAGTTTGAAGGGGGTGTGCTAAGAGATATTAATTGAATTACAGCACCCGAACTACAGCATATTTGGTGGTTTCAGGTTAAACGTCTCTCTATGCGTGATGTAGATGGGTGCTCTGATAATGAAGTACTCGTGTGCAAAAAGGAAGTTAGTTTTGAAGCATGCAAAATGATTCTCCTTTTTCTTTTCTGTACAAATGTAAAAAATTCAATAAATTCATCCCACTTGCTTCCCTTCTGTGGCTTCTCTCTCCCTCTGCCTCTCTGCTACCACCCGGTTGCTCTGCTCTGTCTTACTGGTGCTTCTCTGTTTCATAACAGAGCACAACATCATCCTGAGCTGTGCCTTTTTGCATAGGCCTTATACTAAAGACGGTCACATTTGAAAGCCGACATTTCTGCATTTAGATTTAGAAGTGCTTTAATCAAACAGAGAAAGGAAAAGGTGCTACTTCCATTGGCTTCATTTCGGCTAAGATTTTGATAGGTTGAGCAATCGGTGGAAGTATGCCTTCATTTTCTGCCTATAAGAGAACTTGTGGCCCGTATTAGAAGATAAAAAATTGTGACTTTTTCTCAGATGAGGAATAAAAAGCCAACCCTTTTTCCTTATTATTGCTTCCCTTCTTCAAAAGCAAATCATTGTTGTTCTCGTGGTTAACAAATAGTCAAGCTTAATCTGAGAAGAAAGGACTTGTTTCGTCTTTCTGCTAACAGTTAAGACGCAGATTTTGAATCAGTCAACTGATCAATATCATATGGAGGAAACCATGACTCGTTATATACCACCCTAGCACTTTCCATTCCTCCTCATTATTGTAACTGAGGAGAGAGAGAGAGAGAGGAAGAGAGAGATTCACTACTCAAGAATTCCATGCTTGAGAAGAGATTGAACTGAATCGGCAAGTGTTTCCTCCAAAGGCCTGAATCTCCAACCCAAATTCTGCAATTTCTTGGAAGAGAGAGGTACTTCATGCCCAAAACCTATATACCTGCATCAAACCTCCAATTCTTGAGTTTAACACCCAAGCACTTGAGTCAAAAGCCAACAGCAGGGGAGCTTCAAACAGGCATAAAAAGAACTGTTGGATGCTCTGCCACTGCCACAAAACAAAGTTGAGTATTTGTTATCAATTAACGACCGTTTGCAGAGGCTGAACAAGGTGTTTATAGACCTAATTTTAGCATCAAAGCGAATTCTTTTACATTTATTTTTGACGCTAGAATCTAGATTTCTTACATTGTCTGAGCATCATCCAAATGGGTTATAATTGCAGCTCTCCAAATTCATCCTGACAAATAGGCATTTGATAAGTCCATCCTTGCCCCATTGTGATTGAAAAATCCGTCCCTAACAGTCATACATTCAAGAAATTTCATTTTTTTGAACTTTAGACCCATTATTAGCTATTTTTTCTAGCAAACTTGGTCTGTTCCATTATCTAAGATTAGTTTTTGTTTCAAAATCACTCATCTCTCTCTTCTTGAGAATATTTATATCAATAACGTTCATATTTCAGTTAATTTCACCTCAAAGACTAAACGTTTGGAACTGTCACGTAAAGGGAAAAGATAGAGGTTCTAATGGCTATAAATTAGGGATAAATTTGTCAATTGCAATAGAATAGGAATAGATATGAGAAGAACTCAAAGGAATTAAGGGAATGAATTAGATTGGGAATGGGCAGAATTTCATTTGAAAACTATGCTTTGCAAATAGTTTCGCACTGTCCTCATTTTCTGATTTCATCATAAGCTCACACTCTTTAAATGACTGTCAACAGAGAAGGCATGTAACCAACCATTGTGTTAATCACCTTTTTCAGTAGTTGGAGAGACAAGTGTAATCCTAGACCTTCATGGAAGCAGATAAATGAATGAAAAATGGTCCACACCAACAGTAACGATTGAGTTGTGAATCAGAAAAAAACTGCATAGTCTGGGCCGCAAACATCACCATTGGGAGCATTAATACAGGTAAACAAGTACCTACATAGGTTCCAAATAGAACGTACGAAAAAACTTACTGATCAGGGTAGTTGTATTCGGGGTACATGTCCTTCAACTTTTCCACCAGAACACTTGCACTAAGATGATGGGCATTGCATATGTAGCGTCCACTAGCCTCTGCCTTCTCAAACAGCAGTACTAAAGCCTCGCACAAATCTCTCACATCCACCGTTCCACTATAAATTACTGCATCCTTCTCTCCTGATAATTTTACACCCAGTTAAAACCACAATAGTAACAAGACTAAGAGAATAAATATATGAAGAGAGAGACAGAAAATTGTGGCTGCTACTTTTCCCAAGGATGGGGAGACCATGGATCCCACACATTGCCCAAGGCAGTAGGCACTACTCAAATATTTAAAAGGCACTTGAGTTAAGTGAATGCTATATTACTGAAGAGGAAAAAAGAAAGCTTTTTCCTTTCAATTCATTCAAAGCTGTTTTTTCCTTTCAATTCATTCCCAACCTATAGACGAATGAGAAGTCCACCGCTGTTTCATCATGATTGATAAATCCCTCAGTGACATCCTAACTTCATCTATCATTTGTTGCTTTAACCTCTCCCACTCAAATCAACCCTTCATATCTGTTTGTGAACCTTTTATATTATTACCATTTTGACAGAAAAAGGAAAAAGAAACTTTTCAGAAAAGTTAACCAAATACCAATTTGAACTGGCTAAGTAAAGATTTGGATGGATGCATCAGTTGAGAACTGCCATGTTACTAAAAATTGATCAAAGATCCTCCAAGCAAATCAAATCAATTTTGGTATGCGAACCATACCTTTCAATAGTTTGATCAGCATTAAACTACCAACATTCATGGTTGGCTGCAGCATTGGCCCCAGAACCAGGGACGGGCATATGGTGACAAGGTCCAGGCCACTGGCCTCTGCATACTCCCAGGCAAGCCTTTCTGCCATTGTTTTTGAAACATAATACCATTTCTAGCATTTGAAGCAACACCCACAAGGATAAATTAGTTCTTCATATGAAAAACTAGCTTTTCAAAAGCATCCAAAATTAAAAGCAGAGATAAGACGTATGATGCAATTACATGTAGGATTTGTTGAAGCAACTAACGAGTAACGATTCACCTCCGGAGTCATGCCATAGCCAACAAAATCTATGAGAAAAACCATTGGTACTGATGGTGATCAAGAAAAACAATCCGCTAGCCTAGTTCAAACAGCCAATCCGCAAGACTAATATCTCTAGTCTTAGACCGAAGAGATCTTTAAAACTCCAATTAAGAAGTCCTAAACCAACAAATAAATAAATTCAGATCCAATAATAGGCTCTTGAATAGTGTCAGAGATTGCTAGCGGTCTACATCAATCAACCAAGTAAAGAACTCCAACCCCAAGAAACTCGCCCAAATTATTCTTCTCAATAAAATTCATTATGGTACTTCAGTCTTAAGGCAATGATCTGCTTAGTCATAACTTATTCAGAAGATCATCTGAATTGAATCAATCAGAGAAGCTTCGTTCTTCTTAATCTGAAAAAATTGAAAGCTGATTTTTTTTTTTATTTGCAAGATTAACAATTCAAAAACAGAGTGCAGAAGATCAGAAGTCATACTTCCACTTCACATTGAATCAGCTAAGTCAGCACCAATTTTTCGGATTTGGAGGGGATCAAATTATTATCTAGAGCCTTCCACAAACAGGCATGCAGGTGATCCTTGTGTCGAAACTGAGGTAAGTGTTTAGTGTGGCAGATTTCAACCCGCCCGTTGCCAACTACTATTTTTACCCAAAATGCTGTCAATCAGCACGCTTGGTAGTACGATGCACAACTTATACACTTCTACAGAATATGAGAGAGGGATAAACAACATTGCAGACAAAGTGCAGCCATATTTGGGGGTTAGACATAAAACATCATTCATCTAGAGATAGATTAATATGAAGATATTGCGGGGGGAAGGGGGAGGGGGGGTGGGTGGGGGTGAGAGAGAGAGAGAGAGAGAATGTTTGTTACCTTCATCATCTTGCAATGGTCAAGGTCAGACCAGCAGCTTTCATCGTAGAAGTCCTTTGGGAGGCTCGGACTAACTACAACCGCGGCTGCAGATGATACAATGACAACCCTTCTTATTCCATTTTCTTTGGATGCCTTTACAACATTTAGAGTGCCCTTCACCGCAGGATCAATCACCTCCTTCTGCAATACCCACACCACAAATTTGCAATTGGCGTAACTCTTTCTTTTCTCCAGCATGCAGGAGACACACAAATCCACCTAGGTAGTTGAACTTAATCTTTGCCAACAGTGTTGCAGACAAATATATATGTATAGGAAAAGTGAAATCATCTCTGTTGTGCTCGATATTACCACATGGCTAAATAATTAAAAGCCGTCGCTAAAATCACCAAGAAATAAACACTTGCTGATGGGACGAAAATAAGACTACCCAAAAATAATTATCTAAGTAATTGTTTGTATAATATGATTGTATAGATATGATCTTAGGAATGTTTTTGGTGAGGATCATACACTAAATTAGTTATGTTTGAGTTTAACATGTTCTTATAACAATAAAAAATGAACGGCTCTTATGAGTTCAATTTTTTAATAATATAAAAATCAAATTATTTCCTTAAAAACAACTTTAACCAAGACATATTTGTGTTGCATTAGTATATAAATACATTAGAATGCTAATATGTTATTTAAAATATTTTTTTATAAGAATCTAAGAGGTCTGGTTTTTGTTCCTGACTTAAGTGGTTTGGAATACACCAATTTTCCTATATATATATATATATATATATATATACACACACATGAAAGTTGATAAAAACTAGATACTTTTTATGAAGAACAAAACCAAACCCATCAAAATTAATAATTAAGGTATTTTTTATTAAGAGTGATAATATTTTTCACTTGAATAATGTTCTTATTAGTCACAAAATAAACAGCTCTTATAACATCAAAATTTTGGTAGTAAAAAAATTAACTTTTTTTACAAAAAATAACTTGAACTAAAACATGATTTATATAAAATTAGTGTTTATAAACAACATATTAGGAGGTTCACATTTTGTTTAGAACACTTTTTGACATAAATTTAATAGGTCTCACTTTTATCATTTACCCAAGCGGTCAGGCAAGGGACAAAAACCCGAACTCTTCTCTTTGTTTTTAAAAATATTTTAAATAAAATATGGACATTCTAGTGTGTCCAAAAAACTAATTTAATGTAAATCATGTTTTAATTCAAGTCTTTTTTTTTTCTAAATACAAGTTCTCTGCTGTCAAAATATTGATGTTATTGTTGCAATTCCTTTTCTGATTATTAAAAAAATTATTAAAGTAAGAAAAAGAGTAAATTATAACTTAATACATGTTTTTCATCAAATCACTAGATCACTAATATCCTTCAGCAACTTTTTAATTTTTTTGTCATCGATAAAAGTACAATAGCTGGCAATTTCCAATTGGCCCCGAGAATAGTGAATCCCTGGAAGAATGAGTTGTGTGTGCCACTAGGTGCATGCAATACATATTAGCCAAAAGAAAAAGAAAAAAAAAAGGGTAGAGAGAGAGGATATTTTGAAAATTATTTAAAAAATATGTCTTTTTTAGTCTTTTAACTTTCTTCTGTTCCTCTAAAAAAATTCTTTTTTTTACTAACCAAGAGTATTTTCATCGTTAACCATAACGGTGCACCAATTGGAATCTCTTGGGCCGAACATATATATATATATATTACCTGAGGATCATGGACAGCGTGTGCAGGAAGTGGACTAGCAACATGGAAAACTCCCTCGCATCCGTTAATGGCTGCAGACATCTCCGTGTAGTTGAGAAGATCTGCCTTGAACAGCTGCAGCGTCCCACCTGAGTTTCCTTGTTGCTTAAGGTGTTCATTCTTCTTGTCCTTGAACAGCTGCAGCGTCCCACCTGAGTTTCCTTGTTGCTTAAGGTGTTCATTCTTCTTGTCATCTGCACCACATTTTCAATAATGCTGCATGAAATCCGGCAACGGAGAGATCTAGCATCCACAGCTCTTACTTGACCAGAAAAATCTATTGCGAGAGCACGATTTTATTAAACTCATTCAGAAACTATGTCACAAAGGTGCGGGTGCGGATGCCAATAATGTAGGTGTAAGGCCAGCCAAGTGGTTGATTCCTCCAACTAGGGTTCCGGAGATGCTCACACTCATGCCCGATTGGGGTTTGTGCATCAGAGTAAAAAGGTTGCACATGGAGGAGATTCCCACGGTATACAAACCTAGTTATATGCAATACTGTACACTATTTCGTTTCTCAAATATGGTTAATGATAAAAAATAATTTCAATTCATACTAAAAAGAAATAGAGAAAAATAAAATAAAAAGACTATAAAAAACATTTCTTTTTTAAAAATTACCAAAATGTCGAATATGCTCTTAAGGCGTATATAAGTTATGTGTGCAATGGCTCGCGCAACTCACTGTCCACTGTACATGGGGAATATATACACACACAGATATACTAAAATTGTTTGCAAATAATAAAACCAACAATTTAATAATTTGAAAGCTATGATTTTATCAATTTAATTATTCTAGTGTGACCACCCCCTTTTGAAGGGTCCACGTTACTTAGTAGAGAAACGTAATTACAGAACACTAGTCCGCTGCTATACATTAGTGGAAAAAGAAGCAAGTGTATACATTGGGTCTCATTCATGTAACATCTCTCTTGGCGAATAAAAGATTAACAACTTCTTGTTCGGAAAAGAGTTCCTCAATTCCCCTGCCTCTGGGGTCTTGTGCTACATCGATGTTAACGATGGTAGCGGTACATCCTTTCACTTAGGTACCGTGCCCCACCACTTAAAACAAGAATATAACGTTCAAATGCATCGAACCACAAACTTATTTTTTCACAAGCTGTTAGCCCGACTAACTACCCTATGTCCATTAATTCAACGTATGAAAAAAAAGCAGCCTCTTACTGTTGGACTCAACCAAGCGTTACGGGGTTCACCTTTTGCCATTGGGGCTCACCTTTTGCCATTGTCTATTAGTTGTTATCAAATTAAGACATGGAACAAACTAAAGCTGGACAAAATCACATCATGCTTCATGGGACAAGAATAAGGCATTAATTCCTTAAACATATATTCCAAGAATACAATGTTCATGTGCTCAAATGTTCTCTAGAAGTATTCAAGCATTATACTATTCTTTCAATTCAACCATTCCTCAAAAAGCAAACGTGAGATTTTCACAATTTAAATATAGGAGATGTTTTCACAAAAAGTTAAGGTAAATAATGAAATCGAATAAACACTATTACCCATCTTAAAATGGAAAACTGTTTAATCTAATTAACATTCAGGGAAGTACCACAGAAAATAAAAAAAAATAATAATGGTAATTCTAACTATTCAATGTCACTCAAGTTTTATTCCTGTGTCTTAAGGTGATAAGGCGTGGCATCCAAGTTGAAGGGTACACAGTTGTTATCGTTGACACCAACGCAGCTCAAGACCCCAGAGATAGGGAGAATGATTCTGAAGGGGTCTTCGGGCCTTTTTCAAGTTGAAATGTCACTCAGCTTTGTACTCATACCATCTGTGATGGATAGTAGAAAGAACAACAAAAGTATGAACTAACATTAGGTGGTGAGTCTATTACATTTTCCTTCTTGTTTTTTTTTTCAACCATCCATCCATCCATCACAATGAATCAAACAACCACCTCATGAGCAAGCTGGACTATTCTTGATAGCCTGTCACCACTCACTCACTCACTTTACAAACCCAAATATATTTTAATACCTAATGTTTAGGCACCACTACGTACCCGACGGTGCATCAATAAATGAAAATATGACAGCTTTGTCCATATAGTTAGTTGGCAAACTCACCAGGTTCCCTCGACAATCGCTCAAGTCAGCTCGGATTGCTAAAAAACCTGGCCACGAGTCAAGGTTGGCCTGACTCGCATCAACTTGGCATAACTCAGCCTTGAGTCGGCTGATTCAGTTGCAGTGATTTACATTATGGGTCAACTCGATGACCTGGTGACGGGGTCGTCTACTGATCCGAGTCTTAGAGTCACAACTAAAAGTAAAATCTTCATATACAGCAAATTTTATGCCTTGGTTGTGAAGCCATAAATGCTTCGTATGACAAGCAAGGCAAGTAGTAATGTTGGCAGTAGTACCAAGACACACAGGGCAGGGGCGGATATACATGTGAGTAAGTGCGGGCAATCGCCCACACAATACCAAAAGAGAGTTAGGATTCTGAGACTTTATATAGAGATGTGTTAGATGGGGCTCCTCGCTCAATCAACCCTCCTGCAGATATTATTTATAACCTTGTGATGGAAATAAAAAACTACAACATCTCTGTATAAAGTTCCATAATCCTAACTCTTTTTGGGGCATGGTTGAGAGACCCCCACAAGTGAGGGGCATGGTTGAGAGACGCCCCTCACTTGGGCAGAGAGTTAGGATTATGGAACTTTATACAAAGAGGTGGTAGTTTTTTATTTCCATCACAAGGTTATAAACAATATCTGCAGGAGGGTTGATTGAGCGAGGGGCCCCATCTAACACATCTCTATATAAAGTCTCAGAATCCTAACTCTCTGGCAAGGGTGGGGGCATCTCTCAACCACGCCCCCAGCCTTGTTGGGTCGTCTGATTGACCCTAAATTTTGACATATTTATATGTAAAATATTACTCAAATATATGACAGGTGCCCCTCAGTCAACTATGTTTGGCTGATGTTACAAGCCCGAATCTGTATTGATTTATCGGAGCCTAGTAGTTCAAACTGGTAGGATTCAGGTTTTGTTTTCAGTGCTGAATATGGATCTGATCCATAATGATCCGATTCGTGCATAAAATAGATAACATATCTTGAGCTGCTCGATCGATGCCCATTCAATTTCAAAGAACCAGATCTAAATCAAACCGAGTCCAGATCCAGTCATGTTAGACATCATTAAGTGGCGTGCGATGAGAATCTGGTCGTCTAAGTGGACGACTCTTGGGTATTGATGCCTGCTCACGATATTTATTTAAAACTATTCTTTAGGGGCATAGTATAAGTGATCGAGACATTATTTTATAAAGTATTTAATTCTATAGAAAATTTAATACTTGGGGTGGGGAACTTTGGCCCACCCGCTTAATTTTATCATGCCCACCCAAACATAAAAATGTTTTGCAAAATTATTTAAAAAACTATATTTATAAAACCATGTTTGAACAAAAAATCATTTTTCAAGGTATAATACCTTAATTATCTGGTGGGACGTGCTGGAGAAGTTTACGGCCAAAAACAGCAATTACGTACTAAACCCTAATCTTTCTAAGTTGCTTAAATTTGTAATCATTTTACAAAAAGCGGCGTTGGGTTCAGGGGTGGAGCAAAAAAATTTTCATGAGAAAACAAAATTAAAGTCTTTAAATTTTAACTGCAGTCAAAATATCATTTTTCAAAATTTTTATATAAAATAAATAAACTTTTCTAATTGTTCATGAGAATACATGTAATTTTAAAATTTTCTTTTTTAAATGAAGCCAGAACCGAATGGTTGATCATACCGAACACCGTCAACCTACATGATCTTCTCCGATCACGAAAATGGCGATTTCCGGAAGCAGCCGTCCATCTGCCATGATGGATGGTTGAGTGTAATGTATCCCGTCTCCCTTTGGCAAAAGCTTCGTAAAACTGGCTCACATGGCGCCAGAACTCATGATTTCAGAAGAGCGTTTCATGAAAGCAGAACGTTTAGAAGGACGCCCGCCATTAACATCAACTCATCTATGGTCTAACTTATATATCTCATCATCATCTTCATCTCTAGAGGATGAGGCGGGAACTACTTACCAGGGTCTCTGACCGTGCCATGAACGATGTACCCCTCGGAGAGGAGGATCTTGACGAGCCAGGATCCGACGTAGCCACCGGCGCCGGTCACACAGACGACCGGCTTCCGTCCACCATCTTTTTCACCCAGCGCCTCCACCTTCGGCGCCGGAGAGTCCATCGGCAGCGGTTTCCCCAGAAGACCAGCCGGTTCCAGCGTGCTCTCTACCATGCTGAAGGCCGGAGGTTTGATAGCCACAGATAACGCCGACCGCCTGCATTTATAGCTGATTCGCCGAAGGCTGCGCGCTTTCGACGGCTTCGACTTGAGATGAACGAACCGGATCGGTCCTAAACTGATACGATACGGTCCCATATATGACTTCCAATATCAGCCTTTTTTTGTTTTATTTAATATTTTAAAATACTTTTCAACTATTTCTTAGTAGAAATGTGCAAATACCAACCGATATGGGGCGACAAGTATCGGCCAAAGTGTCGTATCAGCCAGGAAACCGATACAACACCTAAGCCGATACTAAGAACCCCGAGTTCTTTGTTTTTTCACGTGGGGAGCGGATGCAATCATGCAATAGTAATTACACAAATTGTCTGCAATGTTAACGTAATTGTATTTGCATACCTAAACTTTTATGTGCTAATTTCTTCCAAATTCACGTTAATGCTTTTCAATTTACATTTCCATCAGTTTCTTTGGATGCCAACGCCATGGCAAGGTTTCAAGAAAGGATAAATGTAGCGTTAGGGCCTGTACATAAACCGAGCTTGGCTCGAGCTCGGTCAACTCAACTCAACTCGACTCAAGCTCGATGAACTCAATTCAATTCAACTCGACTCATATATTGCTAGGCTCGAGTTGTATGAGGTCAGCTTATACCTATACATAATCATGATTCTGCATCAAGCCACACAAGTTTCAAGATCTGCACAGAAAGCTCATAAAAGGACTCATGTGGCCAAAGGTGGAGCCAAGAAATTTTGGTTAAGGAGCATTTCTTCTAAAATTTTAAATTTTTAAAGGGCGTCAATATGTAAATAAAAAAATTCTCATAAAATATCAATATAAATATAAAACAAATGGAATATATATATATATATATATATATATATATATATATATATATATATATATATATATATATATAAGAACAAATGTTTAAAGACACCAATTCAAGAAAAAAAATGTGGCTCCCCCACTAAAAACAGAAAATTTTTGTAAGTTTGTGTGCACAATTACCGATACAGTGTCCACACCTACGTCTTGCCATGTGAAATAAACATTATCCCATCACATCTGATATTGCACTGGAATTAATTTGAATGCGTCCGGAACAATGTTGCGTGCAAATTCAATGAGTCGTGTGCTTACCAGCTAGCCGCGGTGCTATATGTTATGTTCATGTTGTAACGTATGAGCAATTCTATAAAATTTAATTTATTTATATATAAAAACTTCATCAATTATTATTTTTTTCTTTTACTTATAATTGTATTCCTTAAAATTTGATGCTCCTCAACCACAAATTTCTGGCACCGCCGCGCCGCCAATGAAAGGGCAGCACACTTATGGACAAGCCGCAGCCGCAGACTCTACCCCAAGTGCGGCCATAATGTCGGCCGGTAGACATTATTCCGATGCGACATAAAAAATTATTATCGGGCTCAACCAAGCTTATCGGGCCCACCGTGCCAGTTGGGCCGGGTACCGGTGGCCTTGATTATATATTTGAAGGAGCACTAAAAACCTTGATTACAACTATGAATTTTTCATTGAACGGTTGAGCTATAGTTGTAAAATTTTGATAGGAACATAAATATAATTTTTCAAAATTTTATATAGTTGAAATTATTTGAAATTATATGTGGAATTATTTATTTCTGAAATTTTGAGTGAGGCAAAAATTCTCGACCCTTGTTGATCACTAAATCAACACAGTCTGAGTGGCGGAGCCCGACATATTTAGCGCGGTTGGACGCCACTCGTCACGTAGTTGAGAGGCATTTTATATGTAAAAATATAAAAATTTGAAATTAACCAATGTATAAATAAGGGATTTTTATTTGGATGTATGGGCAATTGCCTACACAGGCCCCTGCTCTGTACATTAACATTATATAAACCAGAGCATTGTCATGACCTTTACCTCCATATCTAGACGAGGTAGCAATGAAGAAAATGTGAAACATTATGACATATGACAAGAATAATTTCTTACACATGGTCTTAATCAAATGAGTTCGTATGAGTAACGTACCTACAGCTTTTATCTTTGTACAATTTCTACTGTTATGGTCTATTTTTATTCAAATATGGCATGTCCTTGCATGCTTAACTTATTGTTGTGCATGACAAATTAAGCTTCAATTTATTTTTTCTTTTAAAGGAACAAGTACTTGGATTCAAACATCAAATGGCCCACAACTGCATGTTGCTACCATGATTTAATGTTCAAGAGACATATTGAAGGATTATGTACATGTCGGGTGACAGGTTGCACATGCTTTAGTGGTTTTAGGTTGGCGAATACTTAATGTGATACATTTATTATGTACTTTTTCTTTGGATCAAACACGGGTTCATATATGAGCAAGAAGAGTATTTTATCTCATTGCTCAATAAAAGAACTTAAACTTTAACGTCACCCCTAGCACTCCAAGATGTTAAGCTTGCTTTCTGTGTTTTGCAGAAGAGGTAGTTGAGGTCTCATGTTGTAAAAGAGAACATCAATATATAAGTTGAAACATAGCAATGATATATTTGTAAAAGTTGGAAGAGAGGATATATTTTAAAAGCATGTTTACATAGTAAGGAAGGAAAAGGAAAAAAATCGAAAAAAATTAAATTGTTTTACAGTAATGGACATGACACTTTTTTTTATTGTATGTAGCTCCCTCTCTCTCTCTCTCTCTCTCTCTCTCTCTCTCCCTTTCTTCAAGTGTGTTTTTGTCTCTCCATGGTCTTTTATTGTCTGTAACTGTCCAGACCTCCCCTTCATTCACCTTCCTTTTCTATATTGGTCTTTTCTCTACCCATCATTTTTCTAGGGTCATGTTCGGAGGCTGTAATGTATATCATCTTAGTGGTGTATTTGGGAAAAGTGCAACATTAGAGTCTTTAGAGGCACCTCATCATCGCCGAATTTCGTGGCACGTCCTGTGTGATGTCCACTTTGTTATTCGGCTAAAGCAACGTCTTTCACTTGTTGTTGTGTGACTCTGTCGCTCCATCTATCCACTCTCTCTCTCATCCTCATCTCTTTCTTTTATTCTGCTTTATTGTGTTGGTATGTTGTATATTTCATTTTTCTATTTTGCTTTTGCAGTTTGTTCTTATATTCAGGGGACTTTTTGTCTCTAAATTTTGTTATGTATTCTCATTTTATCGTCTCTCTCTCTCTCTCTCTTTGACTCGACAACAATAGGAGCCCACAAGATGGTTTTCGCAATGGGGGGTTGTTGAATAACAAGGCATCAAAAATTACACTTTTTTAACAAGCAGTATTGCAGGAATATTGACTAATGCATTAATAAACATATCAACTAAAATCAAGAGGAACTCGTTGCTAATTGGAGAAATTAAAGATAATTGTAGAAAAGTTAAGAAGGTTGGCTTTCTAACCAAGGAATATTTGGCTGGAGCCATGCGAGGACTGTCTGAACTTGGTTGTCAGGGGTTGTAAACTTTGATTGTGCAAAAAAGTTAATGTTTTCTCGAGGAAATTGAAATAGACAGGTGGCCTTTGATATAGATAACTCAATGCCAAAAAGACTTCAGTAATTTTTTTCTTCATTTTGATTACACCCTCAATTGGTGCTACTTGCAAGGGTGGAGTTGGGGGGCGTGCATGAGCCCTGGCCCCACTTCAAAAATATTTTTTTAAAAAGATTTACATGTAAATTTTAGAAAAATTTACTTATGTTATATAAAAATTTTGAAAAATGATATTTCAGCCCATATCAATATTTATAAACTTTAATTCGGCTCTCTTCATGAATAATTTCTAATTTCACCCCTGTTGCTGTATAATAACACCTGCATTTTATCTGTCTTGAAGACGCCTTGAAGTGGCAGAGGTAGATCTCATCTAATGTAGTATGCTGTTAGGTAAAAGAAACAGGTTTTAATTTTTAAGTTATCAATAATTGAAGTAAAATATTTTATATGTATCAAATATAAATATGTCTATATATAGGACCAAACTTCACTTAATCTAAGAGGCTTGAAATGTTATGTCTTTTTTTTCATCTTTAGTATTTTCTTACAGTTTTTTGTTTGCTTTTTATGCTAAATACATATGATGTCTAGATTGTTTCAAAAGTTTATCCAAAAAAAGTATTTTCATTATCATGGGATTTATCAGGCTTTTACTTAAAGTGATATTTTATAACTTTTTTGATTGTTTCCTTTAATTTGAAAAATGTTAGTATGATGGTTTTTTATGAATCAGACTTGGAGAATGAAACTTAACAAATTCCACAGTGGCGAACAAGTTGATGTTCCTAGAGACAGGGGGGGGGGGGCACCTAGGCCATGGCCCCACCCTAACAAATGAAAAAAATATATATAGTGTAAAATTAAAAAAAAAAAATTGCCTCTATGTATTTTTTAAATGTAAGTTCAGTTTGACGCTACCCAAATTCAACCCACAAAACCTAGTCTATATTTGGCCCACCCTTGCAACGAATCCTGGCTCCGCCCCTGCCTATAGAACGATTGAAGGAGGGTGGCGGCCATGAGCCATCTACCGACATGTTAATGAAAGAGATTTGCATGCAATAGACCTTGTTATATAGGCCAGTTAGACACAGAAAAAGAGCGATATTTACTAATGAAGCTAAGAAAATGTTAGTAAAAAGATAAAATAAATGTCAGTAAAACCTTTTTTTTTTTAACTTTTACTGATGCTTTTTTTCTTTCTTTCTTTCCTTTGTCATCAATAAACTTCTATAGTGAGACTGAGAGAAAGAAAGAGCTAAAATTTTAAGAAGCATAATTGGACCTCCCACAAAAAATTTCTGGTTTAAATTGCTATATGATTAGTGGAGGTAGGTTAATTTCTGTGTTGCAGGAATGCGTGTAGGATTGCACATAAGCCGAGCCCCTTGAGCTTCACTCAACTCAGACAACTCGAGATTGAACTCAGCTCGAACATGGGTCAAGCTTCATAAGACAAGCTCGATCTTGACTCGACTCAGAAAACTCAATATCGAACTCGGCTTGCACTTAAGTCAAGCTTCATAGACTTGAACTCTACTTGACAATACAGCATCCAGCTTGAGCTCGACCAACTTGACTCATTTATAGTGGGAGCCAAGTCGAGTTCTTATAACTTGAACTTCTTTTATAAAATTTTCTGCTCAAATGTAAAACTGTGCATGAGCTTAGTAGAGCTTGAGCTCAGTCAACTCGACTCGACTCGAGGTGAATGGCTGGCCAGGCAGCAAGGTGTTGGTCGGGTAGTCGAAGCAACACGCAACTCTGCCATTGCTCTCCCCCCCCCCCCCCTGTTGCAGATCAGGTGTTTGTTGAAATGCCTCAGACGATAGCTTGTTGTTCTACACAAGCATGTCAAAAACATAATTATGTATGTAATGATACAGATGTAGTCTCCTAAATATAACCAATTTCCACCTAATGAAGGAAAAGTTCTACTAGTTCTTTTAGTCAGCAGTTGTTATAATGCGCCTGATTTGATACCTGGGCTTTTGCATTTCAACATCGAGCTAAATTGGCTGCATTCTTCTCAGTGACTTCATGATGCTGTTGTTCTACATTCTTTGAGGGGTCTCCCCCTAGTCTGCGATCTACTAACTTATATATATATATATATATATATATATATATATATATATATATATATATATATATATATATATATATATATATATATATATATATATATATATATATATAGAACGAGAGTCACTTAGCTATTTAATGAGGACTGTCCATTGGGTGAGAGAATAGCATGAACAAAAAAAACAAATACTGATTCATGAAATACCCATCATATTTTTTTATTAATTTTTTTCATCATAATGGGTAGAACCGCTCAAATGGCAGATGGCAGTGTAACTGTAAAAAGTTAAAATCACTAATAAATTTTCTTTAATATATATATATATATATATATATATATATATATATATCCTTTGTTAATCCCCTGCAGCTCTCACGACATTTTTAAAATAAAAACATAAAATGCTGAGCGCTGTAAGCCACCCCTTCTCCCTGGCCCCACCTAAATTTTTTTTTTTAAATGACATGTAACTTGTCTTATATAAAATTTTTGAAAAATGATATTTTGGTTCTAATCAAAATTGAAATTTTTTTCGTCCATTATTATATATATATATATATATATATATATATATATATATATATATATATATATATATATATATATATATATATATATATATATATATGAACTTTGTTACATGAATGCCAATTCACATGCTTTGTAGAACTGAATCCAATCCGACTTATTTATATCGAATCAAGCATCAGACAGTTTGTTTGACAGTGATGAAAGTACATCGAAAACCAATATGAAAGGCATTTGGTGATGAAATTTTCTAGAAATTGAAGTCGTGCCACCTTTATCTCTATCCGGCTAAGATGTATATATCACTTCACATGTCATTTAGACATTCACAAATTCATTGATGAGATTTGAGGTTGTTAGATTTCCAAATAACGCTCCTTCAGAGGGCGTTTGGTAAGTTGCATTCTTTGTAATGCAATGCTCAATGAATGTGTTAATCTTTTTTTTTTTTTTTCATCCATATAGCGATACATTCCAAAAAATACAATATTCCTATTATAAACTGCTCTTTCAATGTACAGTTGGTCACTCGTTAACCATAGTCCAGAAACCCATTACTTAGCGGAAATACCATGAGGCTGGTGTGGGCAACTGCCCACCCCAGCCTATGTAATCTTTTGCAAAATTTTTATGTATCATGTGTTTGACTCAGACCTAATTATATGGGGTGTCCACAACAGACTTATGTCAATGCTCCGTAGCTCTACATGCACCCAATCAATTGCAATAAATAATAAGATGGATCAAAGCCTTTCAGTTAAAATTTTCGAGCTCCGCCACTATTAGCAAGAGAGAAGTCGGGTTAGATCATGAACTTTTATAATGCTTTTTTTTATATAAATAAATGAGGAACACAAGTTTCTCATGACATCATGTTTGATTTTTTATCAACCAAAATTGAATACATGTAATATGAGTATTCATGTACATTTAATAAAGTTTGTGATATTTCACAATTCAAAAAATTAACAAACTTTAATATTTAGCAACACACATTAGTTGGCGATCCCAGCTGACTCCGCAAACCCGGACTCGACTCGTGACTCAGACAACTCGAAACTCGAGTCGGCAGGTTTGCCAACTATGGCAGGACCAATTAGAGTTGATGCTTTTGAATCCAACGAAGAGAACAGACGCTTCGATCGAAACAGTCCGTGAAAAGCATATACATTTATTGAGCGAAATTTCATTTTGAAGTCAATCGTTATCTATTACTGAAGAAAAAGACATGATGCTTCAATTTGGTGATGTCAGCCTTAAGTTAGAATCTCGTTTAGATTAAAGAGAATGGCAGTGATCCGCGGGCATTTTCTTCTATCAACAGCATTTTCTTCAAGCATTAACAAAAACCATTCCTAGGTTCTAGGCGAGGTTCATCTGGAGTATTAATGGGAAATTTGTTTCCATCAGGAAAAATCTTGGCAGATAAACTAAACATGGAAAACCAATAAACTTACGAATTTTGTATTAATTTTTCTTTACAAACGTTGATGAAAATTCAAAATTTCAAGATAGTTATTAAAATTTAAAAGAAATATAAAAAAAGAAGTCTACAATATATTTCAAATTTTTTTCTAAGGGAGCTCCATAGTACGGCAAAACAGTCATGAAAAAATTGCAATAATTTCATTTGCATGTTATTTTCATACATCTTGATTTTTCACTTCTTTCTTGTTTTCCCTTTTCCCCATTTGGATGAGATATTTTTGAAAAATAAAAATAAAATTTGCGACATTTTTTTGCTTTATCAGCAAACTTTGGGAATTAAAAAATATTTACATAATAATGATAATATTTACAAGAATACAAAAAAAATCATAAAAATTCAACATGAAAATAAGCATGTTTCATAGTTTCTTAATGATAGTCGCATTTTGGTGACACTTTTAGAATAGCACAATCGGTTCCTTCTTTTGTTCCACTGGCTTTTGATATTATCACAGTTTCTAAAAACATCACTGAATATTATACCCAGGGCACCTTCGCACCCACCACTTCTGGATGCACAAGAGAAAAGCAGGTATTTGTTAAAACATGGTATCACCAATCCCTGAAACAATTCAGAAGTGATCAAAGAATGCTAGCCAACCTAATCTTTGAGTTCTGGTTTTCGAGTAAAATCAAACAACAGAATAATTTGGAATAAGAAAACGTCAAAGGTCATTGACAGAATGTTTTTGTTAGTTGAAGGAAAATGCAAAGAAAGTTCCAGAGTTGTTAAAGAGAATGCAACCAAAAGGTCCGAAACTATGTATCCCACTTTTTCAGCCCTAATAAATACTTAAAGACAACAGATGTTTACCATATGAATCCCATCAATTACAATAATTCCAACGAAAGTTGTCTTTCTTCTAATAATCTGTTTATTAGAGAGTTTACCTTCTCAATTGTACATACTGCAATAGATGTATCTTTAGGAAGTGTTCCACCACCTTGGCTCCCATAGAAACTGCGAACATGCTTGTTCATTGGCCGAAGGAGTGATTCCAAATGTTCAGCTTGAAGAAGAAGAGGTAAGAAACTATTCACTGCCTTGTCACTGACCTAAATAGTCTAACTCTACAGAGACAGAATACATTTTCAGCACAAATTAATACATAAGGTCGGGCAAGCAGTGCAATCTTTCCAGTGGATAATACTTGACGAAGAATTAGGATTTCTGCAACAAAACTCTTTCCTATGCTGAAATGGCAAGTAACTTCAGAAACATAGGCTTAAAATATCCTAGATGATAACTGATATAGCTTAAGGCAAGGCAAGCAACAAATCGGACAAGTACATAATAAAGAGGAACATAGAAAATAAGAATATACTCCTTTGGGGATACTGATATTAGAAAAATTAGAAAGAAACAGGGTTTCCTTGTTCATGTGCATAGTGTCTCCTTTAAGGCTTCATGTAATTTGAAGATAAAATTAAATCATTGTCCATTCATGAGAAGGAAGCTCACATGGATATAAATTTGGAAAACTAGCATTTAAACCAAACTATAATGCAAGCATGGGGCAAACTGTAGTCAAGGAATCCTTAAAAATGACAAACAAGTCCCATTTGCATTTAAGCTAGTGTCTCCAATGCAATGGTGCTCTTTAGTTAGGATATTAGAGCTTCACTAGGATATGCTTAAGGTGACCAAGGCATACCTGGAATGCTTTCTATAAAACAAAGGTCACCTTGCCTTTAATTACCTCTAAGGCAAGGGTGCTTCCCTAGTTGTGTGGGAACTCTCTAAGCTAAGAGGTGGATGAGAGGCATATGGAATGCATGCTTCAAATGCAAGAAAATAAACTAAGCCTGTATAAAAAAGACCTACATGATGTTTTCAAAGAGAAAATGTTGTGATATTTTTACATTACTGCCAAAAAGTATCTATACCACATTATCACTTCCATCTTTTTAAAAAAGTTCTTTTGTACCTTTTTGTTTACACCTTTGTTTTATTTTTCAAAATTTTTAAAAACTATTTTAAGTATGTATAGATATATTAGAAAAAAATTAGCATAAACATGTTAATTTTAGCAGTTTTGGCTCATATTTTCATAAAGATTTAAAATTTTTAATTCCTAAAATTCTATTGAGAGAAACAATTTTTCCACCAAATGAGCAAGAACAACTTCACCAATAAAAACCCTGAGAATTATGCATGTAATTCAGCACGTTGGAACATAGAGTATCAATCTTTTAGTTAATGTCTTCCATTGTACACATGCACAAACAAATGCAGGCACACATGCACATGCAATAATATATGCACACCATGCAGGTGACAAAATGTTTTTGTTAGTTGAAGCTGTTAAAGAGAATGCAACCAAAAGGTCCAAAACTATGTCTCCCACTTTTTCAGCCCTAATAAATAGTTGAAGACAACAGATGTTTACCATATGAAGCCCATCAATTACAATAATTCCAACTTTCGAAAGTCAACTTTCTTCTAATAATCAGTTTATTAGAGAGTTTGCCTTCTCAATTGTACATACTCAATAGATGTATCTTTAGGAAGTGTTCCACCACCTTGGCTCCCATAGAAACTGCGAACATGCTTGTTCATTGGCCGAAGGAGTGATTCCAAATGTTCAGCTTGGAGAAGAAGAGGTAAGAAACTATTCACTGCCTTGTCACTAACCTGAATAGTCTAACTCTAGAGAGATAGAATACATTTTCAGCACAAATTGATACATAAGGTAGGACAAGCAGTGCAATCTTTCCAGTGGATAATACTTGACGAAACATTAGGATTTCTGCAACAAAACTCTTTCCTACACTGAAATGGCAAGTAACTTCAGAAACATAGGCTTAAAATATCCTAGATGATAACTTATGTAGCTTAAGGCAAGGCAAGCAACAAATCGGACAAGTACACAATAAATTCTTTGGAGGACATGTTAGTATGATTTTAGAGGATCTCAAGTAAAAAATACAAAATGGATGCCAAAGAAGGTGCTGCATGTCTTTGTTTCTAAAACTAACATGGAAAGCCACATGAAATGGTGATAAATAACCTCTTGAAAATTTTTGCACCTAAAAAGAAAGAAGTTTCTGCTTGAAAAAGACTCCTTAAATGATGTCAAAATTTTGACGAGGTCCTTCCTCTGCTTGTCCTATTCCTTTATGCAACAGTTCCTTTTGAATGAAAAAAAAAATGAATACACAGTTTGGTTCTAAACATGTTTACAACCTAATTTAAAGCTTCTCCCCAAGGCTCCCATTTTTTTAAAATCCGAGGTGTTTTGGTGTCAATTTAAATGCAACATCTAACCATGAATAGATAGTTTACCCTTAAGATGAGGATAAGCAAGAGAAAAAATGACACTTTTGAAGACCTTCAAGTTGTCAGAGTCAGCAACTTTGACTAGAACTCTGTACTAGAGAATTCTTTCCTAGAACACTAGATAGTGCTTGACTGATTGAGTACAAAGCCAAGCCAGATGTTTCAACTTTCAACCTACTACATTCTTTACAAGGCAATGCCTATAAATCAACAAGGAAATGCCTAACTTTGGACCCCAAAATTCAGTATACATTTTCATAAAGTTAAAACATGTCCTAAACCATCCAAATGTGGTAAAGTATGACTTCAATAGAAATTTCTTTTAAACAACCTTGTAAATTTTTTTTTCTCAAACACCAGAGAGACAACATTAATAAGATTTTTCGTAACGTTAACCAAAGGATACTTGAGAACTATGAACAAGATATTGTGATGAGGAAATAATACTATACAAATAATTGTCACCAAATAGTCAATGAATCTCTTTAGTTGTCAACATTGCTATTCTTAATTACTATTCTGTAAACATTAGCACAACGAGCACATTAAATTAGATGTAAAAATACCATGATTCAGATTTCGCATAACTATAATGAGCAAAGTAACAAAAAGGAAAATAGCGAAAGGACAAACAAGACAGTCAGCAAATAATGTCCAACATTTCAACAACTAAGATATTCTATTAGCTGAATATGCACATTAAATGCCTTCAAAGTTTTCTCTAATGTTCTAAACAAAGGTGGATTCAGTTAAACTTGTCAAGTCCAGAGCTGCAACTATCTTTGCTAGGTCCGACATGATGCATGCATATGCATGGATCGCATGGACTGAAAATCATAAAATAGAAGGAAGTCATTGCATTTTTGCATCCCTTTCTTGAGCTCCAAAAGGAAAGTATGCAACCCTAAGTGTCTAGTTAAAAAAAATGTACTTATATTTGATGCATGCAAAGACTCAAATAAAGAGGAACATAGAAAATAAGAATATACTTCTTTGGGGAAAATACATAAGTAGGAATACTGATATTAAAAAAATTAGAAAGAAACGGGGTTTCCTTGTTCATGTGCATAGTGTCTCCTTCAAGGCTTCATGTAATTTTAAGATAAAATTGAATCATTGCCCATTCATGAGAAGGATGCTAACATGGATATAAATTTGGAAAACTAGCATTTAAACCAAACTATAATGCAAGCATGGAGTAGTCAAGGAATCCTTAAAAATGACAAACAAGTCCCCTTTGCATTTAAGCTAGTGTCTCCAATGCAATGGTGCTCTCTAGTTAGGATATTAGAGCTTCACTAGGATATGCTTAAGGTGACCAAAGCATACCTGGAATGCTTTCTACAAAACAAAGGTTGCCTCGCCTTTGATTACCTCTAAGGCAAGGGTGCTTCCCTAGTTGTGTGGGAACTCTCTAAGCTAAGAGGTGGATGAGAGGCATATGGAATGCATGCTTCAAATGCAAGAAAATAAACTAAGCCTGTATAAAAAAGACCTACATGATGTTTTTAAAGAGAAATTTTTGTGATATTTTTACATTACTGCCAAAAGTATCTATACCACATTATCACTTCCATCTTTTTAAAAAAGTTCTTTTGTACTTTTTATTTACACCTTTGTTTTATTTTTCAAAATTTTAAAAAACTATTTTAAATATGTATAAATATATTAGAAAAAAATTAGCATAAACATGTTAATTTTAAAAGATTTAAAATTTTTAATTCCTAAAATTCTATTGAGAGAAACAATTTTTCCACCAAATGAGCAAGAACAACTTCACCAATAAAAACCCTGAGAATTATGCATGTAATTCAGCACGTTGGAACATAAAGTACCAATCTTTTAGTTAATATCTTCCATTGTACACATGCACAAACAAATGCAGTCTCGCATGCACATGCAACAATATATGCACACCATGCAGGTGACACAAACCTATATTAATTGTACCTTGTAGAGGCACAATAAACAAGATTTTTGTTCTGCAAAACACCATCCATTTGGTGGCACTCAACCCACACGAAGAAATAAAAATATATGATACATGATTCTCATCTTTTTTGGAATATAAATATCATCAAATTAATAGCAAAGTGAAAGGCGAGCAATGAATTAAGACATATATGTATATACATGCATACATACGTAACTATATATATATATATATATACCATAGTCACATATATCGTGCACAGCCACATGGATATTATACAGCGAGGAATTTGTTGGGTATAATATGGCAAAGAGGTATATCTTAAGAAAATCTCGGCAAGTTTTTAAAAAATTTAAAACATTTAGTAAATCCTGAAAATTATAAAACTAATAAAAATGACAAAAAATATGAAAAAGAGCAAAAAAATGTGTATAATATGCATTTTTTTCATGGTTTTTATTTTCTGCCATTTTTTAAAAAAGATGCCTCTAATTGGCGTTTTATACAGATGACTTATTTCTCGGATATTAAATGAGTTTTTTTAATAATACATGTTTTTTATGGCAATGATATATATATATATATATATATATATATATATGTGTGTGTGTGTGTGTGTGTGTGTGTGTCTCTGTGTGTGTGTATCAATGTCACAAAAAATACGTTTTTCGAAAAAGACGCGATACATTAAATTGGTCATTTAAAATTTTGAAAAAACACATTTTTGTTTAAAAAATGTTAAAAAATACTTTTTTACGTGTTTTTTTTCACTTTTTCATTTTTTATTGCCAATCAACTTTTCTTTTTCATTTTGTATTTTTCATTTGTTGCAAATCTATTTGTCTTGTGATGTTTGTGCTATTAGTTTCTCATTTATTTTATTTTTTATCCATTTTTAATTTTTTTAAATTTTAAAAATTTGTTGTATTTTTTTTTTAAATTTCAAAACTTTATTTTGTGACATGACACACACACACACACACACACACACACACACACACACACACACACACACACACACACACACACACACACACATATATATATATATATATATATATATATATATATATATATATATATGTGTGTGTGTGTGTGTGTGTGTGTGTGTGTCTTTGAAATGTATGTATATATATGTATATGTATATGCGTGAAACATACCTAAAAAATAGGTATGCCCATGTTACACCACAGCACATGGGTGCAGTCATGGGACATAGCCTGGACATGGTGGAAACGTTGCTGCTTGCAATTAGAACATTTGTTGCCCTCTCATATCTAATTTTGGCTAAGTTAACTTTGACTAAGCCCAATCTTATCCTCCCTTTTTTAAATCCTTTTAGTAATTTTATTTGGTCAATTTATTATCTTTATTTTCTTAAAACTTTCAGTTGTAATTGTCTTCGCATGCTGGGAAAAATAGACCTTCATGCATTTAAGTTATATCAATCACTTTTTTGAAAACTTTTTTGATGCTCACTTAGTTCAAAATGTAATGCAAATTCGACTTTTTATAGGTTGTCCAAAAGGGAGACAGAAAGTTTCGTGTCTTTGCATCTAATTGGTTTTTGTTTCTGAGACTTCCATCCTCGTTTTCTTTGAAATATTCATTCATAATTATCCCTAAATCTTCTTTTATCAAATGAGAATGAATTGCCATTGCTATTGATACATCTATCTGAGCATGGTATTTCAACTAATTTTTTTCTCAACTTGTTCGGCTGAGCTCATTTATAAAGTTAGACAAGAAAAAGTTTGGCCAGCTGGTCATATGGGCTCATGGAATATATAAATTGAATAAACACGAGGACTATGTAGACTGATTATGAGTCATCTAATTATCGATAGTTTTGCAAGGTATCAGGTGTAATTTTTTTTTAAAATCAAGTACAAGTTATTATCCCTCTTTCTAGAAATGCAATGTTACATATGGCCCTTTGTGAACTATAATTTAGTAACTGGGCAGTTTATAATCAGTTTACATAGTTCTTATATTTACTTAGTCCACATATTTCATAAATCTTATATATTTAGGATGGTTGAAGACTGTTCTGACCCAGTTAACATCCACAAGTGAAGCAAGCACCTACCAATACATGCATCTGCACCTAAACATGCAAACATAGAGAATATGAAAAAGTAAAATAAGCAGATGTTTAAAAGAACTAGTAGAATAGCACAAACACTCCTGCAAACACAAAATGTTTCAAAGACAAAAGAAGAGTTATCAATTTCAGTACATGCCTTCACTTGCTATAGCAAAAGAATACATACTCTAGACACAAAAAGGTATTTGCCAAGGATAAAGTTTTGTTATCTCATTCCTTGGATATATTGTACATACTTCTGAAGGAACCCAAACACTCACATCAGCTAAAATAATAGCACTTGATGGACTGCTACCAATTTCACACTTCTCAATTGACTTAGGATCACCATTGACTTCTTTTCCTGCTAAAACAATTGAACATGGAGAAGGGACTTTTCCAGGCTTATTTTCTCCATCTGTAAAAGTTTCAGTTTCCATCACTTGAATACTAGTACCACCAGCATTTTTGCGGATCACTGGATCAATAGCTGCATGTAGATGTTCAGTTTTATACTACATGTTTACTTGAGAACTCCCGGTGGTAGAATCAAGATGTAATGACTTAGTCATAAGTGCATTATTTGCTTTTAGAATGAGACTATTTGGAGTACCAGCTGAATGGCAAAAACATTCTATCAAAATCATTTTCTTCATTTGAGAAATCAAAATGCCTCATAGGCAAGAGAGACTTTTCTTCAACAAAGCCTTCTACAATAGCACTTGTTCTCATGCTAACATGTTCTTGAGCATGCTTAAATGACCTTTTAGTTGAAGCAGACTTACCATGCTAAATATTGTTGCTATTCATCAACAAATGTTCTTCATAGCATGTATTATTTAAGTGATCCAATTTTTTCAAATCACATTGTTCCTTACTTGCCTTAAATCCTTTACGGACACAACTAAGAAGATTATCATTTGGACCTAACATATCATCTGTCAATTGTATGGCTCCAAAACTCTTCTCTAGGAGAATTGGGACACCAAAATGTTTCATGAGTTATCCCCTTCCTCGAATATATTGTACATACTTCTGAAGAAACTCAAGCACTCACATCAACTAAAATAATAGCACTTGATGGAGTGCTGTTAATTCCACACTTCTCAATTGACTTAAGATTACCATTGATTTCATTTCCAGCTAAAACAATTAAACATGGAGAAGGAAGTTTTCTAAGTTTAGTTTCTCCATCTTCAAAAATCTCAGTTTCCATCACCTCAATACTAATACCACCAGTATTTTTGTTGGATCACCAGCTGCATGTAGATGTTCAGTTTTATATTACATGTTTGCTTGAGAACTCATAAAATCAGGATGCAATGACTTAGTCATAAGTGGACTAGTTGCTTTTAGAATGAGACTATTTGGAGTACTAGCTGAATCAAATGGTAAAAGCGTTATATCAAAATCATTTTCATTATTCGAGAAATCAAAATGCCTCACAGGCAAGGGAGATTTTTGTTTAATAAAGCCTTTTGAAGTAGCAGCTTTCTCATACTGACATGTTCTTCAACAAAGTCTTCTGAAATAGTAGTTGTTTTCATGTTGACATGTTCTTGAGTGTGTTTAAATGACCTTTTAGCTGAAACATGCTTACCATGCCAAATGCTACTGTTATTCTTCTGCAAATGCTCTTCATAACATGTAATATTTAAGTGATCCAATTTTTCCAAATCATGTTGTTCCCTACATGTCTTAGATCCTTTACAAACACAAATAAGAAGATTATCATTTGGAACTAACGTATCATCTGTCAATTGTATGGCTTCACTCCAAAATTGTTCTCCAAGAGAATTGGGGCACCAGGATGTTTATTGAGTCATCCCCATCCTTAAATATATTGTACATCCTTCTCAAGGAACTCAAACACTCACATCAATTAAAATAATAGCAGTTGACAGAATGTCGCCAATTCCACACTTCTCAATTGACTTAGGATCACCATTGACGTCTTTTCTTGGTAAAACAATTGATCATGGAGAAGGACTTTTCGAGGCTTATTTTTTCCATGTGCAAAGATCTTAGTTTCCATCACCTGAATACTAGTACCACCAGAATTTTTGTTGATCACTGGATCAGCAGCTGGAATTAGATGTTCAGTTTTATACAACACGATTACTTGAGAACTCAAAATGCTAGAATCAAAATGCAATGACTTAGTCATAAGTGCATTATTCACTTTTAGAATGTGACTATTTGGAGTACCAGCTGAATCATATAGCAAAAGCATTCAATTCAAAATCATTTTCATTGTTTGAGAAATTAAAATGCCTCACAGGCAAGGGAGACTTTTCTTCAACAAACCTGATGTGAGCCTAAATCTATCCCAGCCAAGGGAGTGGTTGAGGCCAGGCCAACGGCCTAAGCTGTAGCGAGGCAGGGCAAAACTTGACTGCTGAGCAAGAGAGGCTAAAGGCAAAGGATACAGCAAGCCAACACATGGCCAATGAAGGGCGTAAACCGAAGAAGAGAAGCGCCGACGAGGTCGGTAAGGCCAAAGCATACTCGACTAAGAAGGGTCGAGCATGTAGAGTTCACGCCGAGATGATGATGTTAGGCGTGAGCAGCCAGGAGCATAAAGAGAATATCTCCAGAGGCTTCAGGAGACCGGTTGTACCGGCAGAGGAATTAGAGCTTAGGGAGGTCAACAAAATACTTGGTGTAGGTGCAATGGGAGGAACACCAAGCGACCAAGTACGGGCAGAGCATCAACAGCCGAACATGGACAGAGGGCCGAGGACTTCAAGGCAGCTCAAGACCTAGACCTGGTTGAAGCAGTTCGAATCTAGAGTCTAGTCCTACAACCGGGTCCAACGTGCTAGTCTAAAGCCTAATTTAGACAAATTATATAGTTAAGCCCTCACGGGTGAGGCTAACTCGATACTTACCGAGTCTGGGCGGCACCCAGACAAGTCGCCACCTCAAGCTCACAAGGTTCGAAGGGTTCTAGCTTATGAGGAGTCTCGTCTCAGTTCATTTCCCTTTATGCATTTGTTTATGTTGAGTCATTTCATTTCAGCAAGTGTCTCGGTTCACATGTGAGAACCGGTTTTATTTCAAGTACTTGCCATTAACCAAAAATGATGGAAATGTCAAGATTCATTCGTGTGAATTGGCTCTCGCCTCTCTCTTCCCTTCACCAACGAACGACCGGCGGTGATCGGAATCCTCAAGCTTCAACCCGTGGCTCTGGTTTAGGAACGATAGGTTGGAGACGTCCTTGGAGGCTACCGGAATACCTCTAGAGCATCTTCATCCTACGCACAATTCTTCTATCGGTGCAATTCCTTTACCCATGGAAGAAATTAGAGGCTGAAAAAGACTATGGGAAGACTTAGAGAAGACTAGTGGAAAGTGGCTAGTACCATCAGAGGAGAAGACCAGTCGAGAGGCTGGACTAGTACCCTTGGACGAGAAAACCACCTAGTAACTGGCTAGTACCCAAGCATCGACTCCTGCAAGAGACGAGCTAGGCACCGAACGTATCTCCCGGTTCCTTCCCTCTCGGGCAGAAAATCAAGTCCTGCGGAATTCATCCCTAGTAAGCTTCTGGACCCCTGTCAAAACCAGAGGAGACGTTGCTAGAAAGGAAGGACGACGCTTGGCTTGTTAGGATTGATTTCACGGTAAGAAATCGAGCAATTTTTCGGAACCCATTGGTAGATGGCCAGTCGGGTTTTTGTGAATTAATAAGTGGAATTACTTGGAAATCTTGTTCATGGCAACAACAAACCATCCAACATCTGAGAAAAAATAACACTCGGCTGAGCAGGAACGACCATCAATTTAGGCGGAAGTTTCATGCTAAATCTGAGAAAAAACAGGGTCAAATTGACTCTCTTGTTGGTTCAAAAAGGATCGCCCAGGGCTTAGAATCATTCCGGCCAAATCTCAGCTCAATCGAACCTCTGGTGGCTGAGAAATCGCATCTGCCGTTATCCTCATTTTAGGCATCCTTGAACCGAGCGACAGGCGGAATCTTGGCATCAAATCTGAAGCAAATTTGGGCGAATTACATGCTCTCATTTATCCCAAAAGGATCGCCCAAACCGTAGGTTCATTCTTGCAAAATCTCAGGCGAATCCGACCTCCCATGGTGGAGAACGAGCGTCGGTCAGATTCCTCACCATTAACGCCAGAAAACCGCACACTGCTTTCTTCCCGACGAAAACCCGACGGACTTCAAACATTTGCCACTTCTTCCCATGATATCCTTGGTCAGTATCATTTGGTAATAAGTTGAAATTTATTTGACAAGGGTATCTTTGTCTTTCCACCTCCTAAGCACTTAAACAAAAGAAGCAAGCGCGAGGGTTACACGCAGCAGCTCTTTTGAGCTTATCGTCTTTAAGTGGGAGGTTACAAGCTCTCCCACCGTACCTCATCTCAACTGTTCACTCCACCACGTGTCATTCATCCACGGCTCCACAGCCACCTCACCTCCAACACTCGCACTAGCTCTAACTCACCTCATCTCGCTCCACTCCATGAGGTACGTATTCGCCTCTTCATCTATAGTAACCGAACCCTAGACCTTTAACTCCAGCCTTAACCTCTCTTAATCACTCCACCTCGTCATTACCAATCACCCTACGCCACTAGTGAACCCCTTCACTCGCATGACCCTTGGCTTAACCCATCCTGATAACCGACCATACTTATTAGGATCCACCTCTCGTCATTAGTAAGCCATTTTCCATAGCCTTTAACTTCAACCTCTCTCGCACAACCCTTCACCTATCTCTAAAACATAACCGACCCCAAGCAATTAACTTCCATCTCATGGCACTACCCAACCTAACCCACTTCACCTAAACCGAACCTACGTAAACCTATACCGAGCTCACCTCCTTGTTCCGAGCTCGGCTTGACCCCTTGGAGTCTAACTAGTTAGGTTCCATCTCCAAGGATTGTTCGTGTGCATCACAGTCCAGCACCTCCACTTCATCGGACAACCTCTTCTCGCAGCCTCCATTGCTGGAACCTTCCACTGATTCCATAGTCACAAGCACCATGGTGACTTCAGCCAGGTGGGTCGAGCCCCTGCCTCCATCTGGGCTCTCCCTCATCACGTTGATGTCTCTCTTGGTCGACCGAGGCCTGCAGCAACCACACTCCATCCACCAGGCGTAGCCGGCAGCTCCCAGCGCTGTCCCCTTCCATCACCGAGACACTCCCTATCTCTCGGCCAGCTTCCACCAGTCCACAAGCAGTCCTAGGCCAGGCGGGCCTGGTCTCCGTTCCACCTCCTTGCTGAGATATCAGAGTGGCTTTGCCACTGGTTTTCTCTCGGATTCCTTGCTGATCAAGTCAATCCATGGTCGGCTAGGTAACTTCTAAACACCCTATAAACTGTGGGATTATGGGTGCACTTTTATTTCCAAACCAAGCTTAGCCTATTGCGACCGTGGGCAGTCCCTCCAAGGCACCTTGCCAAGAACACGGCTGCGCGTAGTTAGACCACCTAAGGGAAAGGGCAAGGTTTGGCCGTTCTTAGGGGATTGTATGAATGGTTTGTGAATGAATGTTGAGTGAGTTGTGAGAGTTAAAAGTTGTATCGCTCACATTTGTACAAGCCTTGATCCCCTTAGCATTGTAGTAGGTTTGAAGCCTTGGGTCGGGTAAAACTCTATTGTATCTTTGACCTATGGTACTATTAAGCTGGGGTTGCTGTCCGGTGGGGATAAGTTTTTTGTAAATATAATTTGTTTTTAGTTAGTCTTGGCTTCCATGAGAGATCCTACAATTGGTGATTATACTCGGGCACGAATTTGTCAAGCCGGGTCTAGAGGGTCCCCACCAAAAGCCTTCTGAACTAATAGTTGTTCTCATGTTGACATGTTTTTGAGGGTGTTAAAATGATCTCTCAGTTAAAGCAGGCTTAGCTTTCCAAATACCATTGCTATTCTTCAACAAATGCTCTTCATAGCATGTATTATTTAAGTGATCCAATTTTTTAAAATCATGTTGTTCCCTACTTGACTTAGATAATTTACGGACACAACTAAGAAGATTATCGTTTGGAGCTAACATGTCATATGCCAATCATATGGCTTCACTCCAGAACTGTTCTCCATGAAAATTGGGACAACCGGATGTTTCATGAGTTATCTCTGTCCTTGAATATATTGTATATACTTTTGTTGAAACCCAAACACTCACACCTGCTAAAAATAATAGCACTCGACAGAGTGCTGCCAATTCCACACTTGGCAATTGAATTAAGATCACCATTGACTTCTTTTCCTAGTAAAAGAATTGATCATGGAGAATGAACTTTTTCAGGCTTATTTTCTCCATCTGCGAACACCTGAATACCAGTACCGCAAGCATTTTTGCTCATCACTGGATCAGTAGGCTGCATGTTCTCTGGAGAACTCCGAGTGCTTGAATCATGATGCAATGACTTAGACATAAGTGCATTATTTGCTTTCAGAATGGGACTATTTGGAGTACCAGCTAAATCATATAGCAAAAGCATTTTATCAAAATCATTTTCATCATTTGAAAAATCAAAATGCCTCACAGGCAAGGGAGACTTTTCTTCAACAAAACCTTCTGAAATAGCAGTTGTTCTCATCTGACATGTTCTTGAGCGTGTTTAAATGACCTTTTAGCTGAAGTAGCCTTACCTTGCCAAATACTATTGTTATTCTTCAGCAAATGCTCTTCATAAAATGTATTATTTAAGTGATCCAATTTTTTCAACTCATGTTGTTCCCTACTTGTCTTAGATCCTTTACGAATACAAATAAGAAGATGATCATTTGGAGTTAACATATCATCTGCTGATTGCATGGCTTCACTCCAAGACTCTTCTCTAGGGGAATTGGGACACCCGAATGCTTCATGAGTTATCCCCTTCAATGAATATATTGTACATACTTCTAAAGAAACCCAAGCACTCATATGAGATAAAATAATAACACTTGACGGAGTGCTGCTAACTTCACACTTTTCAATTGACTTAGGTTCACCATTGACTTTTTTTTCTGCTAAAACAATTGAACATGGGGAAGAGACTTTTCTATACTAGTACCGTGAGCATTTTTGCTAACATGCGGTGCTAGAATCAGGATGCAATGACTTAGTCATAAGTGCATCATTTGCTTTTAGAATGAGACTATTAGGAGTACCAACTAATTCATATGGCAAAAGCATTCTATAAAAATCATTTTCATCATTTGAGAAATCAAAATGCGTCGCATGCAAGGGAGACGTTTCTTCAACAAAGCCTTCTAAAATAGTAGTTGTTCTCATGCTGACATGTTCTTGAGCGTGTTTAAATGACCTTTTAGCTAAAGCAAATTTACCTTGCCAAATACTATTGCTATTCTTCAATAAATGCTCTTCATAGCATGTATTATTTAAGTGATCCAACTTTTCCAAATCATGTTGTTCCCTACTTGTCTTAGATCCTTTTTTGACATAATTAGGAAGATTATCATCTGGAGCTAACATATCATCTGCCGATTGTATGACTTCACTTCAAAACTCTTCTCTAGAATAATTGAGACACCTGAATGTTTCATGAGTTATCTCATTCATTGAATATATTGTACATACTTCTAAAGGAACCCAAGCACTCACATCAACTAAAATAATAGCACCTGACGAAATGCTGCCAATTCCACACTTCTAAATTCACTAAAGATCACCATTGACTTCTTTAACTGCTAAAACAATTGAACATGGAGAAGGCACTTTTCCTAGTTTATTTTCTCATATGCAAAAATCTCAATTTTCATCAGCTGAATACTAATACCACCAACATTTTTGTTGATCACTAGATCAACAACTGGATATAGGTGTTCAATTTTATACTCCATGTTTGCTTGAGAACTCTGAGTGCCAGAATCAGGATGCAATGACTTAGTCATAGGTCCACTGTTTGCTTTTAGAATGAAACTATTTAGACTACCAGCTGAATCATATGACAAAACATTTTATAAAAATCATTTTCATCAATTGAGAAATCAAAATGTCTCACAATCAAGGGACTCTTTTCTTCAACAAAGCCTTCTGAAATAGCAGTTGTTCTCTTGCTGACATGTTCTTGAGCATGCTTAAATGACCTTCTAGTTGAAGCAGGCTTACCATGCCAAATACTACTTTTATTCTTCAGCAAATGCTCTTCATAGCATGTCTTATTTAAGTGATCCAATTTTTCCAAATAATGTTGTTCCTTACTTTTCTTAGATCCATTACGAACACAACTATGAAGATTGTCATTTGGAGCTAACATATCATCTGCCAATTGTATGGCTTAACTCAAGAACTCTTCTCCTGTAGTTCTTTCATGAACTATCCTTTTAAATATATTGTACATACTTTTGAAGTAACCCAATCACTCATATTAGCTAAAATAATAGTACTTGAAGGGGTGTCGCCAATTCCACAATTCTCAATTGACTTAGGGTCGCCATTGACTTATTTTCCTACTAAAGCAATTGAACATGAAGAAGGGACTTTTTCAGACTAATTTCTCCATCTCCAAAAGTCTCAGTTTCCATCACCTGAATACTAGCACTGCCAACATTTTTGTTGATCACTAGATTAGCGGCTGGATGTAGATATTCAGTTTTATACTGCATGTTTACTTGAGAACTCTCAATGCTAGGATCAGGATGCAATGACTTAGTTATAAGTGCATTATTTGCTTTTAGAATGAGACTATTTGGAGTACGAGCTAAATCATATAGCAAAAGCATTATATCAAAATCATTTTCGTCATTTGAGAAATCAAAATGCCTTACAAGCAAGGGACTCTTTTATTCAACAAAGCCTTTTGAAATAGCAGTTGTTCTCATGTTGACATGTCCTTGAGCATGCTTGAATGACCTTTAAGCTGAAGGAGACTTACCATGACTAATACTACTGCTATTCTTCAACAAATGCTCTTCATAACATGTATTATTTAAGTGATTCAATTTTTCCAAATCATGTTGTTCTCTACTTCTCTTAGGTCATTTACGAAGACAAACAAGAAAATTATCATTTGGAGCTAACATGTCATCTGCCAAATTGTTTGGCTTCACTCCAAAACTCTTCTTTAGAAGAATTGGGACACCCGGATGTTTCATAAGTTATCCCCCTTCATTGAATATATTGCACATACTTCTAAAGGAACCCAAGCATTCACATCAGCTAAAATAATAGCACTTAACGGAGTGCTGTCAATTCCACACTTCTCAATTGACTTAGGTTCACCATTGACTTCTTTTTCTGCTAAAAAAATTGAACGTGGAGAATGGACTTTTCCAGGTTTATTTTCTCCATCCGTAAAAATCTCAATTTCCATGACGTGAATACTAGTACCGCCAACATTTTTTATGATCACTAGATCAGCTGCTATATGTAGATGTTGAGTTTTATATTGCATTTTACTTGTCCCAGTGCTAGAATCAGGATGCAATGACTTAGTCATAAGTACATTATTTGCTTTTAGAACGGGATTATTCGGAGTATCAGTTGAATCATATGGCCAAAAGATTCTATCAAAATCATTTTCATCATTTGGAAAATCAAAATGTCTCACAAGCAAGGGGATCTTTTCTTCAACAAAGCCTTTTGTTCTCATGCTGAGATGTTCTTGAGCATGCTTAAATGACCTTTTAGCTGAAGCAGGATTACCATGCCAAATACTACTGCTATTCTTCAACAAATGCTCGTCATAGCATGTATTATTTAAGTGATCTAATTTTTTCAAATCATGTTGTACCCTACTTTTCTGAGATCCATTATGGACACAACTAAGAACATTATCATTTGGAGCTAACATATCATCTGCCAATTGTATGACTTCACTCTAGAACTCTTCTCCTGTAGAATTGGGACACCCAGATGTTTCATAAGTTGTCCCCTTCATTGAATATATTGTACATACTTCTAAAGGAACCCAAGCACTCACATCAGTTAAAATAATAGCACTTGACAGGATGTCGCCAATTCCACAATTCTCAATTGACTTAGGATCACCAGTGGCTTCTTTTCCTACTAAAACAATTGAACATGGAGAAGAGACTTTTCCAAGCTTATTTTCTCCATCTACAAAAATCTCAGTTTCCATCACTTGAACACTAGTATTGCCAACACTTTTGCTGATCACTAGATCAGCAGCTGGATGTAGTTGTTCAATTTTACACTACATGTTAACTTGAGATATGCAGTGCTAGAATCAGGATGCAATGACTTAGTCATAGGTGCATTATTTGCTTTTAGAATGAGATTATTTGAAGTACCAGCTGAATCATATAGCAAAAGCATTCTATCAAAATCATTTTCATCATTTGAGAAATCAAAATGCCTCAAAAGCAAGGGAGTCTTTTCTTCAACAAAGCCTTCTGAAATTGCACATGTTCTCATGCTGACATGTTCTTGAGAATGCTTAAATGACCATTTACCTAAAGCTGGCTTACCATGCCAAATACTATTACTATTCTCCAACAAATTCTCTTCATAGCATATATTATTTCAGTGACCCAATTTTTCCAAATCATGTTGCTTCCTACTTGCCTTAGATCATTTACGGAAACAACTAGGAAAATCATCATTTGGAGTTAACATATCATTTGCCAATTGTATGGCTTCACTTCAGAACTCTTCTCTAGGAGAATTGGGACACCCGGATGTTTCATGAGTTATTCCCTTAATTGAATATATTGTGCATACTTGTAAAGGAACCCAAACACTCACATCAACTAAAATTATGGAACTTGACAAAGTGTTGTCAGTTCCACACTTGTCAATTGACTTAGGATCACCATTGACTTCTTTTCCAACTAAAACAATTGAACATGGAGAAGTGACATTTCAAGGCATGTTTTCTCCATTTGCAAAAATCTCACTTTCCATCACTTGAATACTAATACCACCAACATTTTTGTTGATCACTACATCTAGATGTAGATGTTCAGCGTTATACTGCATTTTGCTTGAGAACTCCCATTGCTAGAATCAGGAGTTAATGATTTAGTCATAGGTGCATTATTTGCTTTTAGAATGAAACTATTTAGAGTACCAGCTGAATCATATGGTAAAAGCATTCTATCAAAATCTATGTCACCTGAGTGCGGAGTGCGGGTGCCGGCGCAGCACATCTCAAAAAATTTAGATGCGGCGGTGCGGTAAAAATATTTTATTATTATTATTATTAGTATTATTAATTTATTATTATTATAATAATATGTATAGAATATATATGACAAAAAAAATTAAAATTATTTATAAACGACAAAATTATTAAATAATAAGATCAAAATTGCAAATTTGAAATTTGCTAATCATGAATATAAAACAAAAGAAGCATGAGAATATATTCAAGTGGGGCATAACAAAATCAAAATATATTCTATAATATATTCTGTGAAGCTGTGATGCAGAAACCAGTAATGCAAAAAAATGAGTCAAATTTATAATATCAATACAAAAAACAATTTATGTTGTGAAGTTGTGAAGAAGTGGAACGAAGAACAAGGCTTCAAGAAGACGAAGAAGAATGACGAAAAAGAAGGATGAAGAAGAGGGACGCAGAAGAAGGACGGAGAAGAAGGAACAAAGAGGGACAAAGAAGAATGATGAAGAAGTGAGACGTAAAGGGACGAAGAAGAGAAAATAGGGAAAGAAGAAACAGGAAAAGAAAGAAAGTTGATGTTGCTGCCAGGCAGAGATGATGTCGCAGATGCCGGTCGTCGGATGGAGAAGCTGCCGGTGGAAGAGATGAAGGAGAGGTAGCTGCCAGAGGAAGAGACAAAGTAGCAAAGGGGCGAGCGAGGTTGATGTGGGTCAAACAAAGAGACGATCGATTTAAAAAAAAACAAAAAAACCTTAAAAATTGGACTAAAATAGACCGACAACTCCATTTTGCATTTCTTTGGTGCCTGTAGTCTTCTAATCATGACTCTTAACCAAATTATCGGGGTACAAGTTTAACTTCTGTGGTGAATCTAGATCTTTATCAATTTCCAACTTCAGACTCCTCTTGATGGGATACAAGTGCTGAGCAGCATCTTGTTGTAGTACAAAACTTTCAGCTTGTGAATTCACCAAGTACTTGTCTAGAGTATGCATCAAGTTCGGAGATGAGACTAATTGAGTACTAGCACTTTCCACACTTTTACCAAACTTTTCAGGAGGTGATTCATGTTTTTTTTTTCTAGCAACAAAGAACTATATGTGGCATGAAAGAAAAAATATTAGCAAAAAATGTATCAGGTACATAATAACTAATCATTTTTACATTTTGCTAAATCCCATGTACAAAAATCAAAATCAATCCAAAGAAGAGCTGTTGTACTCATGACAAAGTTGCTCAGCAGGTCAGCAACAACCAAGCTAGAATTGTAACTACATGAGGTCTATGCCCAAGCTAACTCTATCACTAAAGCTGATTTTAACCACATAGTTCAGGACTGAAGCATACCTTGCTAATAATTGATCACAAATTTCAGCAAAAGCATGAGGCCCTCTTGTCCTCTCTTGTGTCATCTGTGTTAGTACTGAAAATAGGCAATGATACTCATCGGATCATAATAATGTCTCCGTGTCATGAAAGGCCCTTTTGTCTTGTCCAGGTTCAACCAGTGTTTGGCTGAGAGACATGGCCGTTAAACAACTCCAATGTCTAGAGTTCTAGTTGTCAAAGCTAGATAAGTATCAAGTTCCTTTTCGTCATATATATTTAGGCATTGCCTTCCTTCGCAAGCAATGCTGGTGTAGCATTTTTACAGTGTTTTTTGTAATTCGTCATGCAAGTGACTTCAATATTTGATAATATTAAGAATCCTTGAGGAGAGGTTTGTTAAGCTGGAAATCCACTATCCACCCAGAAAAGTATTTCAAAATTTTTTCCTATGTAACAAACGCGGAAAAAAAATTTTCGACCGTTGAGGTCAATTCCCGAAATATTTTTCCGGAAAAATATTTCCACCTAGAGAGGTGGAAATATATTTCCAGAAATTTTTTACGGCCCGTTAGGGTATGCTCTTCTTCACTCGCCTCACGCAACCCTCTTCACCGTGAGGGCTTCATCGTTTTGAAAGCTTCCTTCGACCCTGTTCATCTGCATCTGTCAGTGACAGAACCGCATCACAGCAGCAGCATTGTCTTTCTCAACTGCAGCAGCGCTACCTCCAGCTCCAGGTACTGGTCTCCCTCTCTCTTTTTATATATATATATATATATATATATATATACAACGAGGTAAGACGCTGGAGGTGCTTCCTGCAAAAGCAAGGGAGGAGGTAAAGGAAAAGGGGGGAAGAAGATTACCAGACAAGCTTATGATTTGGGATAGTGAATGGCCGAATCCTTTCCATTCCATGTGTTTGAATGTGACGGTAGTTTGGTGAAACGAAAATGCCCACAGGGCAGGCGAGGGGATTTTTGTGCGTTGGTGTGTGGTGAACGAAGTGAGCAGGGTGATGGGAACTTTCAGACCAAAAATATATTTCTCAATCATCACACACACGTCACGTCAAAATGGAAATCGTAAAGATTTTTCTCATTCATTTTTTTCAAGAAATATATTTCCAATTCCAGATTTTCAGGTCATCAAAAGGCCCCTGAAGGATTTTAAAAACTTTGGTGCCCTACCACCAATTCCAATTGTCACTTTATAGTCATCTTAGGTGCAAAGCGTATGCTGAGATCAACGACGAAGCAGGTAGGGCTGTGGTTCAACATCTATCATGGATGCATTTTGAACCCTATCTTGTGCTTTCCCATACAATCTTATTTCATGGTCTCAAAGCTGAGGCTGTGATTCCATGATTGTGTGGTGAAAGTGCTCAACAGGTTGATGCAGAACATATACAAGTTGATCATTTTTTTATTTAATAGTGTTTTTATAATAAGCAAAAAAGAATAGCTTACACATTATGAACATTTTGATGATAGAAAATTCCATATTTTTAATAAAAACAAATTGAATCAAAGCATGCTTTATATCAAAACTATTTTTATAAATATATTAGGATGTTTATATTTTATTTAAAATATTTTTCTTTTAATTAAAGGGTCAGGGTTTGTCTTTGACCTAACAATCTGGTTTCTATCCAAGAAAATTTTTATATCTGAAACCGCTTAGGTCACAGATAAAAAAAAAAAAAAACAAGACCTTGTTAATTTTATGTAAAAAAATAAATAAACAGTAAATACTATTTTAAAAGAAAACATGTCGTAGTTCATGTTGTTTTTATGACAAATATGAATTTTTCTACAATTAAATTTTGTATTTTATAAGATCCGTTGTTTTTTCATTACTGCAACGACACTATTAAGCTAAAAAATGATTAATTTAGTGTACGTTTCTCATAGACATATTTTAAAGTTCATTTTTATACAGTTGAATTGTATTAAACACCTTTCTAACAATCAGTTTTGAGAGGTCCCCGTCTTCTGTTATAAAAACTGTGATGGGGGAAGCCGTCGGCGGGTGGAGGGCCGCGCAGCCCGCCGGCGACGACGGCCTCCCCCATCACGTTTTTTTCTAACATTTACTAAAAAAAAAAAACAAGGGCAGGGGAAGCCATCGCGTCCCTTGTTCTTGTAACATTAATAATTATATAAAACGTCGGAGGCCTCCCCTTTCCGCCGGTGGCCTGCGCCGCTTGTCATCGCCGGCCGGTACGGTGGCCACTACCAAGATGGCAGCAGGCCGCCAGTGGCGAGGAAAGGCAACCCCTTCTCGTTGATGGGGAAAAAGGCGAACCTCCCTTTCCGCCAACGCTCTATCGAGCGTCCTTTTTTTATTTATTGAAGTTTTCAAAAATCACCAGCGTGGGCCATCCGCGTCGACCGCCCACACCAGCCGAGCGATATATATATATATATATATATATATATATATATATATATATATATATATATATATATATATATATATATATATATATATATATATATATATTTGTGAAGTTTGTTACATAATACCAATTCACATGCTTTGGAGAAGTGAATCTAATCCGACTTATTTAAATCGAATCAAGCATCAGACAGTTTGTTTACAGTGATCAAAGTACATAGAAAACTAATATGAAATTGAAGTTGTATCTCTATCCGGCTAAGATGTATATATCACTTCACATGTCATTTAGACATTCACAAATTCATTGATGAGATTTGAGGTTGTTAGATTTCCAAATAACACTCCTTCAGAAGGCGTTTGGTAAGTTGCATTCTTTGTAATGCAATGTTCAATGAATGTGTCCATTTTTATAATACATCAATAATGAATCCATTTTTTTTATTACATTCATATGGTGATACATTCCAAAGAATACAGTATTCCTATTATCAACTTTTCTTTCAATGTAGAGTTGATCAGTCATTAACCATAGTGTGGAAAACCCATTACTCAGACTCAGATCAGTTGAAGTCATGGTCACTGGCAAGAGAGAGAGTTGACCTGGTGTCAGCTGGGTTAGGTCATAAACTTTTATTATAGTTTTTTATATATATATATATATAAATAGACGAGGAACACAAGTTTGCCATGACATCATGTTTGATTTTTTTATCAACCAAAATTGAATAACATGTACTATGAGTATTTATGTACATTTGGTAAAGTTTGTGCTATTTCACAATTCAAAAAATAATAATTAGCAACACACATTAGTTGGCGATCTCGACTGACTCGGCAAACCTTGACTTGACTCATGGCCTAATTAAATGAATGATCTTAGCTCAGTAGGAGTGAACATGAGCTGAGTTGAGTCCGAGTTCAATCAGCTCTAGTTCGGGTAGACTAATAAAACTTTGAGCTCGACTCAACTCGAGATCGAGAATAGCTCGACGGAAACAACTTGAACTCCACTTGACAGTTACGTGTTGAGCTCGAGCTCGACTCGATTAAGGCTCGACAATCTCGTTTGAATGGAATTGATATTCATCATTACATGTTGAGCTCAAGCTCGGCTCCATTAAGGCTTGACATACCTTTTGAATAGAATTGATATTCATATATTTATGCATTGAGATTGAGTTCGACTTGATTAAGGCTCGACAAACTCGTAAACTCATTTGAATATATCAACTTGATTAAAGCTCGACAAACTCAATTAAAGCTCGAGTTCGACTCGACAGTTACATGTTGAGCTTTTACTCAACTTCATTATTTGAATGAGTCGACTCATAAACTCGAGCTCAACTCATTAAGTAAATAACTCGACTTGAACTCGTTAAGGTTTAACAAGTCGAGCTAGTTGTTCACCCCTACAACTTGGGCAACTTGCAACTCGAATCGGCAGGTTCGCTAACCATGGCGAGGACCAATTAGAAGAGTTGATGCTTTGGAATCGAATGAAGAGAACAGATCTCGCTTCCTCCTCTTCTCATAGATTGGCAACGGTAACCGTGCTGCACCATGATTAGCTTTAAATATTAGCGCTCCACGTACTCATAAGGCCGTCCGTAAATCTAACCTTGAAAGGGAAAAAAAGAAATGGGGGACAATTCGAGTCCGTGAAAAGCGATTAAGGAGGAGTACGGACGCTTCGATCGAAACGGTCCGTGAAAAGCATATACATTTATTGAGCGAAATTTCATTTTGAAGTCAACCGTTATCTATAACTGAAGAAAATGACATCTTCTTTCAATTTGGTGATATCAGCCTTAGGTTTGGATGCCGTTCAGATTAAAGAGAATGGCAGTGATCGGCGGGCACGCTCTTTTGGTAGTTTAGATAAATGATCTTCTTAGTTGATGGTAAGAGACGAAGCTTTTAGATCTTCGTTTTGCTATGGCCAACTTAAATCAAACATGCAATTACGTCGCTTTGTGAACTGAGCAGTTGTCGAGAAACCTGAAACCTTATGATGAGTTTGGAAGCCAAGAAGTTTGCATTTGAAATTTGTGGAAAATTTTTAGTTCCTGAATAAAAGTTTTCTATTTTTAATTACTTCTCTTAGAAAAAGTGCCATATCTCAACCACTCTCCGTGCGTGCAACGCTCTCTCTCTCGGTCTCCCTTTCGCTCGGTCTCTCTCTCTCTCTCTCTCTCCCCCATGATCTGCTACCTGAGAGAACGCCACAAAAAGTAACTAAATTTTGATTTTTTACGTCTCTCCTCTAAAAAGTATTTCCTGTACGCATCGACGCCACGAAAAGTTCTGCAAGGGAACCTACTAATAATTGCCAACATTGTCGTCGGAGTTTCCTGGAATTACCGTCAGGTGGTTCTGGCGTTCCTTGCATCAAACCGGCCATGGATCGATCGGGAAACGGTACTTTTTCTGGTCCTTTCTTTTCCTTTTCCTGCTTAGATTTATCAAGATCGGGCGCTTTTGAGGGGCGCTGTTGGTGCCTTCTTCCCTAGTTCTTAGGTGAAGATCACGATATCCTTTTGCTTTTTCTCTAGGGTTTTGTGGTTATTGGCTTTCTATCCGTTGGGGCTCGTGGGTGGCTCTCAGACGGACGAACTACGAGTTTAAATTTGTGGGTTTTGCTTTATTTGTGATTCTGTTTCATTGAATCACGATGCCGGTGTTTTTTTTTTTCCTTTTATATTGATGTCTTTGTGGGGATTGATTTCCGTAATTCTGATCCGTTTCATTTCTTTTGCATTGTTTCGTCTGGTTTTTATAGATCTTACGATGAATCATGTTCTTAGTCATGGTTTGGATTATTTTGGAATTCGGTGATTTACGTTTTTGTTTTCTGTATTAGGGCTTACTGGGACGTGCTTCCTACTCCATTCGGGCCTTCTGAAACCGATTCATGGACCCTAATCTCATAAGGCTTGATGGGTTTTGTTTGATTTTTTTGACCGATCCATTGGAGCTTCTGGTAAGGCGGTTATCGATATATTCCAGCAGTTCCTAGGATTCTACAAAGATGTTTACCAAGATAATGGGCAAGCGGGGAAGCCGCAAGCCCTCGAAATCAGATCCAAACGAGTCCGCGGTGTTCCACTTGTCTGCAAATTCTTCTTCGGGCCATTTCGTTTCCGCTTCAGTTTCCAACCCAACCAGCATTTCGACGTCTAACGTCACTGTGAATAATAATGTAATTCGAAGCAATGCAGCTACTCAAGTGGGTGGGGATAGAGTTCTGGCCACCACGCCTTCTTCTGCAGGAGCCATCGAATTGCTTCCACTCTTCAGAGAAGTTCCAGTCTCTGATCGGCAGAATCTGTTCATGAGAAAGCTTCAGATTTGTTCTATAATTTTCGATTTCTCAGATACTTTCAAATTCGTTAGAGAGAAAGAGACTAAAAGGCAGACGTTGCTTGAGTTTGTCGATTTCATTCAGTCAGGTTCAGGGAAAATGACGGAGCCCATGCAAGAAGAACTAATCAGGATGATTTCTGTTAATATATTTCGATGCTTACCTCCTGCTTCTTATGAGAACACTGGATCAGATACTGCTGATCCTGAGGAAGAGGACACTTTTCTTGAGCCAGCATGGCCGCACTTACAGATTGTTTATGATCTTCTTTTACGATATGTTGTTTCTTCAGACACTGATACTAAGATTGCTAAAAGGTATATAGACCACTCTTTTGTTCTGAAACTGCTTGATTTGTTTGATTCAGAGGATATGCGTGAAAGGGACTATTTAAAAACCATTCTTCACCGCATATATGGAAAGTTCATGGTCCACCGTCCCTTCATAAGGAAGGCAATCAACAATATCTTCTATAGATTTATATTTGAGACGGAGAGGCACAGTGGGATTGGTGAGCTCTTGGAGATTCTTGGAAGCATAATAAATGGGTTTGCATTGCCAATGAAAGAGGAACATAAGCTGTTCCTGGTTCGGGCTCTTATCCCACTTCACAAGCCTAAATCGGTTTCAGTGTATCATCAACAACTATCATATTGCATAACCCAATTTGTCGAGAAAGATTATAAGCTTGCAGACATAGTAATTAGGGGACTGTTGAAGTACTGGCCTGTCATTAATTGTCAGAAGGAGGTGCTTTTTCTGAACGAGTTGGAGGAAGTTCTTGAGGCAACACAATCTGCAGAGTTCCAGCGCTGCATGGTCCCACTTTTTAGACAAATAGGCCGCTGCTTAAATAGTTCACATTTTCAGGTACATTGTTGTTCATATTCATTTCACAGAGCTCATTTCCTTGTTGCATATTATGCAAGATTTTTTTTACCTGCTGTTTGATGGAACTGTAGGATTTTAATTGAAAAGGAGAATTCCATGCTTTCCCTGTTCAGGAGTCATGCGAATTGATGTTGATCTTTATTCCTGGCAGTTGTTTTTCCTTTTCTGTAACATAAGATTGATGTGTTTCTGATTAGTATGGGAAGTTCAATATTTTGGGGGATTTTATATGGTTGTTACACAAGCAATATTTGAAAAACTTTGGCGCCCCTTTCGATTTCCTCCTTTAGAGTAGCTGTGGTTTGAATACCTTGCTACAGCTTGTGTATCTCCAGAGATAAATCAGCTATCCTGGAAATCTTCAATGAAGGAGCAACCTGATTTGCCATTTTCCAAATCTGGTTCCTTTATCCTGATCTTGCCATTTTGACACTAGTTCTTTTATCCTGATTTTGCTTTCTATTTTGACCATTCCCTGGTTTTGGCTCATTAAATAATTTATGCTTGATCAATTTGCTAATCGAAGAAGTTGAAGGTTGTTATCTTTTAGCATCTGGCTTGAGAACTGACAGCATACTTTCTACTGTATATGAGAAGATTATGTACCATCCTTTTATCAAACATGCTGTTTCCTATTTTTGATGTGCTTGCTACATCCATTCAATTCCTAGTAAAACTCAGCTGTGATACTTTTGATTCTGGTTTAGTATTAAATTCTCGCCCACTTTTTCTTGTGGTATTTAACCTCTCAACAAGCTTCATGAAAGTTTTATTTTGTCTGGAGTTTCATGTGTGTTCCTTGGCTGCTCACTACATACAATTTTATGCTTTGTTATATGCCTCAACTTCCTTCCACTCCTTTCCAGTGGATGTTTTCTCTATTAGAATAAAATGGTTCTCTCATGTGCAGCGTAGGCTGGAAGCTGGCATAATGATGTTTTTATCATTTTTTTGGTGGATGGGGGAGAGAGTAGACTGATCAGTCAAGACTCAACTTCTATGTTTGCCTGCTTGACATTTTGTGCTAAGTGGTTTTTTCTGTTTTCGGGATGTCTTCTAGTTTGCTTAGGATTATCCTCCAATATGTGTCTTTTGATTCTCTGTTTTCATAAGGCATTTAATTTGTAATGATCAAATTTACTGTGCAGCTTCATCACATTCTACAGCCTGTATATGCATAAACTAGCACAATCTGATTATCTGAAAATGAAGTGCAACCTAGCAACAGCTGAGAAATGGATTCATTTCATCAGTTGCACTCTTTTTTTAGCTCTGCCGGAAATTATTGGCAGGCAGGATTATGTGGTGAACCTGTCAATATCACATACAGAGTTTGGGACATGCGTTTCCTGCCACAAGTTAAATTTTCTTTTAAGGCATTTCAAACATGACGATTTTCTCTTTGGGATAAACATGCATTTCTAGTCCCAAGTTATTTTTCCTCCATGGCATTCAAGCATGAGGGTTTTGGCTTACACTTAACCTCTGTATCTACCGGATCTTGACCTGGGAAAAAGATGATTCCATATGATGATTGATCAGAGCATTCGCAAAGGAACTATTTTATTTTAAACTGGAAAGTCAAGTCTTGAATAGTTTATTGTTTCAGCATGCAGCTGGTGACAGGTTTTTGTAAAGTTTACATGCCATAAGCTGCTAGACAATTCTTACTTATTTGTTGATAATTATGAAGATTTCAAATCTAAGGCATTGAAATCTTACCTATTTTATTTGTATTATAGTTGTTTGGTAGTTTAGGCCCCAATTAGTTGCTTAAAGGATGGATCCAATTGTTTGGACAATGGGGTGGAAGGGGGTACAAGAAGTTTATTGACAGAATTAAGGAGAATGCCGTCTAGATGAACAAACAATGTTCAAAAATTTTTAAGTGAAAGAAAGTGCTCTAGTGCAATTTACAGTGTCGAAATGAGATGCTATTTTCGTGGGATCTTTCATGTTGTATGTCCTCTTGTCTCTTCTTTTTGTTGAATCATAAGAGCACGTTTGAGCATATTGATATATTGACAGTTAACACATTTTAATTGTTATGCAGTGACCCACTGTAGTATGCCTATCATCACGTTTTCCTTTGGTAGTTGAATTTTAGGTTTTTTTTTTTTTTGGTGTAATATATGGATTCTGTGAATCAAATGCTTTTCTTGGTACTTATTTGCAGGTAGCAGAACGGGCCCTTTTCCTCTGGAACAATGATCACATAGTCAGTCTGATAGCTCAGAACCGTAGTGTGATTTTCCCTATCATCTTCGAAGCACTGGAGAAAAACATACAATCTCACTGGAATCAAGCAGTTCATGGTTTAACTCTTAATGTCCGGAAAATGTTCTTGGAGATGGACAATGAGCTTTTCCTTGAGTGTGAACGACAATATCTTGAGAAAGAAGCAAATGCAAAGGAGTTAGAAGAACAGCGTCAGTCGATATGGAAGAGACTGGAGGCTGAAGTAGCTGCGAAGTCAAGAAATGAGGAAATGGTGCTGGTAAATTAAGAGAGGCCTAGGTTGGTTTACTACCATATTCTTGCTCCCAGATCATTGGAAGGATGAAATCATTGTGTGGACTGCTGGCTGTTGAGAGTTTGAGAGTGGTTTCAATTGTGTCATGGGTCGTCAGTAATGGTATGCAGATTATGGTTTGTTAACTTTTTCGTTTCACTCTTCTTCCTGAAGGCGTTTTTGCATTGCAAATGAAGTGCAATGCCTGACAACATCAATGTTACTTGTTGATTGAGAAAGTCCAATAGGGGCAGAAATACGATGTTCATGGAAGCTATAAATTTTTTCTGTATTCTTTTTCCTCTGGTATCGTGCCTGGACATGCATTTGGTTGTTACCTGGAACAGAAACAAAATTATTCGCATCCACATTCAGAGTGCGCGCGCGAGAGAGAGAGAAGTTTGCCCCGTGCAACGCGACATCCTTCGGCAAAATGATCTCTAGTTAGGCTAAAGCCCCAGCGCAGGCCTTGGATGAGGATCTTGCCTCTAAGCTTTTTCCTTTCACTCTGAACCAGGATATTTGCTTTTTCCTTTGCGAAAGCGAGAATGAAAGATATGGAGTGCAAGATTCAAAAGGTCCTCGTCTATGCGTTTGATCATCAACGGAACAAGAATCGTCCACTATTGCCGATACAGCTAAAAACCAGCCAGGGAATGTTCATGATACCTTTGTTATTTCCTGAACGATCGCAATGCGATGAAACGCTTGGAAGCAGCTCGTGCAAAACTCTTTCACATCTCCGTCTTCATTCTTTTCCAACAACGAATATGGTGAAACATTATATAGCAAATCATTAAGTGCTGTCATATTAAGTCATAGCAAGAAATGACAAAACTGGTGAACCAAGGGATGTGACCAAGACTAGTCGGGGTCGGTCGTTAGGTTCAAACCTTATCGGATCATTTTCCTGAAAAAGCCCATCACAAAAACTTGGTGCTTCAAGACGTTTAACCTCAAATTTTATGCATGTTGGAGAGGTCACGGTAGGTGGAACAGGCGGGTCAGCCACCTTTTCAGATAATACAGTAGATAAGTATCCTTCAGACCGGAAAAATTGGATATAAACTGAAACAATTTATTTAGAAAGGCTCCCAGAAAGCCAAATGCCACCCCTATTAGGCGTATACAAGCGGGCATGCCTGTTGAGGCTAACCTCGCGACAATGCCGGCAAACACCAAAACAGATGCTACATCCATTGTAAGCAAAACAAACTCTCCTTTTTCGCAGTTAAGTACACAAAACCACCGTCGAGGTGAATTGCTCAACAAATTAGCATACAACTACTAAAATACAATAATTCTGAAAAAAAAAAAAAAAAAAAAACAAAGCATCACATCCTCAAGCCTCGCCCACCCCCTATCATCTTTGGTGCCTTCTGTGCCCCTAAAATTTGTTCCTCCATAACAGAAACGCAACTTTGCAAAATAACTCCGTTAGGGTGTCCCTTTATATATACACGGGCGAGAGAGAGAGAAGCTAATGAACATTAGCATACTGCTTATTACTGTGGCGCCAACTTGGCAAGAATAACCATATCTAAAATCTTGATGTCAAGCGTGTCATCCACTTTCACGATTCCATCAGTGCCATCAATACCAATAAGCTTTCCAGTGACTCCACGCTGCGAACCACTCATTATCTTTATTTTGTCATTCTTCTTTGGCACAATAATCTCTAGATCTGTTGGGTGAGCAGTCACCATCTCTCTGTTACCAGATGCCCCTAAAGAAACTTTGCAAGATCCGTCCTGCAAGCAAAGAAAAGGAAATGTAAGTTGGCTTACCAGCAAGAGTTTAATTTGACCGTGCTTTGGTGGGATACTAGCAGCATTTGTCCTACTGGAACAAGTAGGTTGATGAGTTTGGCAAACGAATTGCCCAGAATGGCATCAATAGGATTTTAAGCTCACAATTTGTGATATTTTTTTTTTGTCATATTATGATCCTGGGGAACTACAACAAGATGACTAAGGCTTGGTGGCTGGTTCCATCTGTAGGGTCGATAATGTCCAAAATCCATTCCTCCCCTTTGCTTTTAAAAGCGACAAGTATGTTATTCCTTTTGTTGATAACGTACCATGAGCACCTCCCTCACAACTCCAATTTGAGGATCATCTCCAGATTTCCGAACATTTACTAATATGTCAGGCAAAAACCACTGTCCTTCTCCTTCTCCACCTGTCAAGGAAGCAACTTTGAGTCCAAAGCAACAAATTATAGGAATACTGCAATATTATGTGTGTTATATATATATATATATGTATGCTTGTGTGTACATGTGTGTGCGAGTAAGGAGATAAAGAAGGAACCTATTGCAGGAGACATCATATCCAATCCAACGTTTCCAGGTGTCATTGGCTGTCCACCAGGAGTGCCTGGAAGATATGCTGCAGAACTGGGTGTCATCGGCTGCCCACCAGGAGTGGATGGCAAGTACGGGCTTGGTGCATTTGCTGAGCATAAATTTTCAATAAGTCAGCATGATTTTAGGCACTCCAAGGTACTCAGTGTGGATAAATACTAACCATAAGCAGAGGTGCTTTCTCTTGGCGTCCCAGCTTCAGCAAAATTAGCAGCTGGAGTAGGTGCCCAGCCTGAACCAGGAGTCGGTGCTTCGTAAGGTCGTGCAGGAGTCCCTGGCTGAGCATGGGAGAGTTTATAAGCTGAGGGTTATCAGCATATGCAAATCGCAATTTCATAAAGGAAACATCCACCAACCTGATAGCGAGGGCTAGCAGCACTTCCCCAAGATCCTGGATTTCCATCTTCCCAGTTGTCCCTGTTTGATTATTGTCAACTCTTAATATATAAATGTACTAAAAGAATATCCCCAAATGGAAAATCATGAAGTTATTATATCATGAAGACAGAGTTTGAAGATTTCTTGACGATGGAACATAAGATCTATCAAAATCAGATTGAAGGTCAAACACCAAAAGCTACAAGGAGAATTGTTAATATAGCAGTGAGAAAAGTTGACCATTAATGCTGTTAATGATCGACAAAATTTACAAAGCATGCAAGTCTTCTCACTTTCAAGCTTCACTACCCATATTTTTCTGGGATATAAATTAGTTTTTCTTCTCTAATATAACCATGTTCTTCTAGGATCGCTTTTATATTCTCTTTTTTCCTCCCCCCAGTTCTGATTGAATTTTTCAAGATTTCTTGGGAGATGGCCTTCAAAAGATCTGCCACTAGAGGAAGACATGGTCGGACTTGAGAGGCACTCGGCATTTGTCAATTACAATAGAACAAGCATGAACATGCTACCCAATAGCATGATTAGAATCATCTATTGTATCCAAATTCTGAACACACTCCCAGTTGAAAATTAGTGGAGTTTTCCATTATTCAAGGTTGAATTGTGATTTGAGATTGTGTAACAGTGTTTTCCACAGATAAATTTGACAGTACCGTTTTACCACAGTTAACACTGCCATTGGGAAAGGTAGAGCTCCAAACAATGTCTTTCTTTGTCAGATTCACATAGAGAGCATGCACAGCCACACATTTATAGGTGCTTAACAAGTGAAATTTGAAAGAATGCCTTGTTCAATAAAGACATCTTTGGAACAATACCTTGCAGGACTCATTGGTGCATAAGGATTCCAAGCACGGTCACGCATGGGTGTCCGCATGCCATCATGTATAGGTGTTGCTGCAAAACCATGCAGAAATCATTTAGTAAACACATATTACAATGGAGACATAAAGCAGGTAAACGAAGACAAGAAATGCTCAACGAGCCTACACAGGATATACAGAAGAACGGTCTAAAAGAATCATTAAAGCATATTAGCAATTTCAGAAACATCTACAAACTCAAACCTTTCAGACGTCGAAAAGCCCATAGAAGCATGCAAGAAATTAGATAGAGGCACATGGTATAGTTATATAGGAATTAGTGTTGCACAAAAAAGAAAAAATTAAGCTAACCAAACAATGACAAAGGAAAACTGACAATGTCCTACAATTGGCTCTATATCACATAAGATGTATCATATCATAAAATAGATATGCAATGCCGCACTACCTGAATTAGAAATTAAATAGTGAATTGATTAATCATGTAGGTACCTATTATAAAACTATTGTACAACTTAAGAAACAGGCCCATTGCAAGAAGATCCTGTCAGGCTAGCTCATAGAATAGACTGGGCATACAAGTCAGTTCATAGTCAACCAAGCAGAAAAGTGCCAGTCAAAAGGCAACACGGACAAGTGAAGCTCCCTCCAGTGCTAGGTCAAATGGATTCCATAACCAATCCAAGCATGATCTTATGCTAGCCATTAGCCAACTTGAAAGAAAATAATTTACTGCAGAAACTGCTTTGTGATTTCCTATACAAATCTATGACAAATTATTTCAGAGGTAATGGAATGGATAAAAACAATAAAAGAAAGAGAAATCAACCATTAGAACAGGAAATTTGGGAGCATCTACCTCCGGGGTCCCGCATGGGTGTCATAGCTGGATGCATTGGTGTCCGTGAAGGATGCATAGGTGTCTCACTTCCCAATCCATAACGATGTGAATCACTGGTCAGCAAAGAAAATGTCACTAACTGAAAACCAGTACATATCATGTAATAAGAAGGTGTTGCAACAAATAAAATCTAGAAACAAGTTCATACCGGTATGGTGTTGCAACAGCCGCGGTATCAGAAATCTGATCACGGTCAACTGCACATTCACAGTGACGATTACACGACATGGTCAGTATAAAGATGAAACAAAATAATGATATTTACCTGAAACAACTTTCATTATAGAGTCCAGTTCAACACGCACGGCAGTTCCATGAACATCTTTAACACGTCCACGGTATCCTTTATAGGGACCTTTGTGGATCTTGACAGTGGTGCCTACTAGGGAGTCAGGTCTCCCTCTCCCACCTCGGTTTCTTCCACCACCAACTGCACAAAATGACAATGTCATTGCTGCCTTCAAAAAGGCACTTGACACAGAAAGATAAAAGGAATGGAGATGTTGATGGTGAGTGAACGACAGAAAGGAATAAGATACACGCAGAACTGATCAACTGCATGATAAAAGCGAAAAGCAAAGAGAGAACTGCAAAGTCAAAAAATTCATAAATAACATACAATCTGCAGAAGGTCCTCTTGGTGGCCTCCTTGGAGACTGCAGGACATTAGGAGAAGCTCTCAGACTATTAAATCTGCTGACCAGATGACTTTTCCCCTGTGATGGAAGCATAGAAAGAAGAATGCATGAAAAAAATAATAATAATAAGAAAAAGGTGCAAGACACTAAGAGACAAAAACTGTATTCTTCAAATAATGTCAAAATTTACATTCATGTCAATGCCTCCACGTGATCCACCAACTAGAACACACGACTGGGACTTAACACAAATATAACCAGCATTTTCAAGATGATGTCGGTCATGTATAAAAAGGACTCCTTTATATATATGCTCAACCGGACCTTGCTTCCCCTGGAAGAAAAAGAAACAGGTACTTCAAGAAATTGTGGCCTTCCTAAGAATGAATTGGCTATGAAAAATTGATAGCAGAGGTACAGATAGCTATGAAAATTTGACAGCAAAAGTACATACACGACATGGACCATCACAGATCCTAACAACATCTTTTGGAGAAACTGTGTTCATTGCCTTATCCTGAGCATTCATCCGCTTTTCAATTTTATCTTTTATTTCCCTCAATCGAATAAGAACTACCTCAGCCCGGTCCGGTATCCCCTTGAGAACCTGAGGCAAATTTAAACCATCATCATTCTTTTGCAGTTACAGATGAATGACAAAATACGATTCTTTTCATTAGCAGCACTTACATGGAATGCTTCACTTTCCACACGTATAATCACACCAAAGTTTTTGTCACTGCAGAAGCAATTTATCCCATCAATACTAACTGCATAACATAAATATCAAGCACAGTGGACGGCAGTGATAACTTACTCTAGTAGAACAAGATCATGCAGCTCATAATTTCCAAGTTTAGTGAGGCCTGAAGTCACTTCTGAGCTTGCAACAACATGATCTGAAAACACTTTTATCTGAAAACCATGACAAATTGACAATTAATATTAAGGGAATTAACTGATATTGGAAATATACAGAAACAGTATATTTGAAACAAAGGTAAAAAGTAAAAACCACTTACATCCTCCTTTGTTGTGTCTGATATGATAATAATATTATGTCCTTCAGTTTTGATCACCATACCAGTAGCCCCTTCATGAGCACCTGTCACCACTTTTACATGATCACCAGGCTCAAAATACTTACAGAGCTCTCTCTCCTTGAGGCATAATGTTTCCTATAAAAATGGAGAAATTGAAGTTTTAAGAAGTCCTTTGATTGTGTTAATCTTAATATGGAAATTTTAAAAGGAAAACAATGTAGAAACAATCTTACTGGCAATCCAGCTATATTTGCTCTTATGTGGACATTATCTTCCTCTACTTTCTCAACCCGTCCCTTCAAATTTATTAAATCTCCTTGAACAACAACAACTGCATCACCTTTCACAAAATGACCTTTTTTCCTGTTTGCGAATAAGCTAGACAAGCTAGCCATGTCACCACTTGCATCATCTCCAGACTTTCCAAATTTCTCCAGCTCATCCAAAGTAGGCTGGCTGATCTGAGAAGTAATTGACTTAACTGATACAACTTTGTAAAGATAACCATCTTTAATCATATTATTGTCAACTGTCTCGAAATGCAAGCCAGTAACTGGATCCCATTTGCGCTCAACAGGAAAGTTCATCTCCCTACAACACAAGGAAAGATCAGATACATATTCAAAATCACCGACCAAGTACATTCATCAACAAATGCTTAAATTACAGCAAAATCATGCCTAATTTCACGCATATTGATGCGACGTGGAGGTGGAACAAATGTCTTTTTCTTCCCAACTTCTTTGCCTTCCTGAAACAGTAAACATGTTATGTCTAAGAGACTACAAGACAGACGCCAAACAAAAACATTGAAAATAAATATATTTAGAGACATAGCCATTAACTCCATAGGTCTTTAGCCAAGACAAGTGATTACCAATTTGTTGGCCAAAGCCTGTAAATCAATCCTAGGTAAAAGCTTAATGGTAACTCTCTGGCGTACATTGTCCACATCAACAACCTAAAAGAAACATTTGAGAGTCAGCAAAAAGAAGCAAGAGAATAATAAACTAAGCGTTGTCTGAGTTAAACAAATACACAACCTTTGCTAGGTCCCCTTTGTAAGTTCCAAGTTTAACACGGACCCATTTGTCCTTTGACAGCTCAACAGATTTACTTTCAACAGAAAGTACATCGGTCATTTCTTTTATTGGAACAAGCATCACTTTGGAACTGGAAAATATGTTACGAAGCCCTTTGATCGCCTGAGTTAGACAAAAGAATTCATAAATATAAAATACATATGATGACAAGACTGGAATCAGACATACTTCACTGAAAAAGGGCAAAACACGTACTTCCTTGACATGTGCTTCTCTATCAGCTTCTACATAGATGTAATTTTTAAGATGATCTAAGGCAATCACTGATCTTATCTGCAAATCATTTCCTTGAGACTGTAAATCAAGATACTTTTGCATAAGGCAAACAGCTACCTCCCGTTCATGACCAATCTGAGACATAAGAGAAGCATATAGGGACACATATGAGTGTGATATTTCAAAAGCAAAGGAACATATCATGCACGTGAGGTTAAAATAAGATCATACAGCGCATTTAACCATCCACAGTTTTGGATCCTTGACAGACGGTAAGAGAGCCTGCTGCTCGACATCTGTTGTTTCTTCATCATATTCGGACTGAGCAGAACGCCCATATTTTTCCTGAATTAATCTTTCAAGATCTTCAACATCTTGTTCATCCTCCCTTGGTAGAAAAGGGCGACGGTGCATTGCTCTTCCTTCTTCTTCAGGTAAATCAGTTCCCACATCATTGATAAAATCTGAAATCAAAAAAATCTATCAGCGGTTGTAAACCCAACATAAAGGCAGGCCCCCCAAGATCCATAAGTATAAAACTCAATGGAAGTAATCAAACTTATAAATTTATAATTGATTAAAGCAGGAACCACCTGGTCAGTGCAAGCTTGCAAGGGATAATCAAATAAAAAGAGAACAACTTTCAGTAACATCCACAGAAAAAATGAAATCCCAATAAGCAAAAAATATCGCATGCAAGGATCAGGAGTCCATCTCACCAAATCAGATGATCTTCTTAACCATTTCCAAAATGAAGACTGCCTTTTATTTAAATGACTGAAAGATAAATAGGTGAAAATTCCCTCCCTTGTTTCGTACATTCTTGTCAATCATAAGCATGAGTAGGTCTGTATTTTTGTTATTCTTCCATATTATCACAAATAAGATTACTCAGTTTTGGTAATGAACTTTTTAATTAATGCTATTATGTCATGATGCTGCATACTACCTGTTAATGTTATCTCTTTTTGTCATATGTGATTTCATTTGAGATGATTCATAGCCATGGAGGAAAAAGGGAGGACTGATTTTCCTGTTAAAACTTAAAAGTGATTAAGCACAACAAAGTAAAGTAATTATGCTAAGCACAAGGAAGCAAAAGGATAAGATGAAAGTCATGCATCCAATACTCCATCTAATGCGTTCTCAGTATCTAAGTGTTAAGAAATGAAGTCGTTCTCTATTCCTACACTAAGCACTAGTTACCATATGCTTGGCTGCAATGTAGATTATGTACCATATTATTTTACCCACATAAGAAATTTCTAAGCTTGCTACTTTATATTGCAGAACCTGCCTAATACTTCAAAAATGGTACTCAATTTAATAATGCTACTGTCCTAGGCATTCCAGTCTGCCTATTGTTTAGACATATACTTAGGGTTTATCAGCTTTGTATCCATGCAGATGCAAATAGATGTTTTACCACCAAGTTCATAAATAACAAATAACAGCATCTTTGTCTCAGTGCATTTGGAGCAAATAAGCCAAAATTTCAGCCTTACATTAAAGCCGCAGTCTATATGGAGTTTTGAACAAATTCGTCTAAAGGTTAAGCATGGGATTTTGTCACCTTGAAGGAATAAGAGTTCTTCCCTGAGTGCCACATAGAGAAATTTCTCAGGAAAAGAAACTATTACGTACTGATACATCAAGTAACTCCAGTCTTGCTCCCCACACTCTGCTCAGATAAGCCAAATGATAGGCTTTGTAATACCTGTCCTTCCAGATTTTCTGACATGTCATCAGGGCTCATTTTTGAAGTTGGAAATGGAGAGGAAGAAGACTGGACCAATACACTCTTAACAGTGGTACATTACATAAATATGAACTATTTGCAGCCTAGTTCTCTGAGGATTCATCGTCATTCATCAACTCCCTGGTTTTTGCAGTGTTCTATCGATCAAATGACACCTTTGTCTCAAAAAATCAAGTAACTAGTTGTCAATGGGTACCTTCATCACTTCACAATTTGCACGCACCTTCCCGCACATAAATGTCTACAACTCTTGTAGTTGTCTAGCATAGGTACAGATACAAGGGAAGATATCAATGTGATAGACGACAGTTTGACAGCTCGATGAATTTGGTACGGAGCATCCAGCTTAGATTATTTATGTGTTTCTTCCCCCTTACATCACAGCTCAATCAAGTAACTAGTTGTCCACGGGATTACTTTGAGAAAATGCGAACAGTTAATGGTCCCCAAACTGCTGATATCGGCCAAAGACAATGTAGCAATCTTTGTACTAATGAATCATCTTTGTTGTGGCAAAGACTAGATTCACTAAATCTAGAGAAAACAAATATATAGGCAAAAGTAGAACTAGAAGTAAATCCAGGCTGTGCAGGTTGAGGGAAAAAAATAAAAAAATATATAAAAAAAAAGACATATTGTTCTTTATCCAACAGAGGCCTATTGCTATAGTCTCTGCGCAAGGTCCAACATATCCATGAATATAGCACAATGGCGCCAAATTGATTAAACAAACATGCAAAACTAAACCGATTCAGAACCCTCATATCCGCTTGGAAAAGATAAGATTATTGCAGCCGAAAGATCCTATTAAAGCCTAATTACAAATTTGATTTTGATGGATATGATATTGTGCTGGACCAAGCGCCCACTAGAACCCTTCTCCTCACGTCTAGACCGATGTTGAAATGGCAATACCAATTCTCAGCAGGACACTCGGAATTACTTTAATTCGAGAGGATTCAACCTACCGAAGAATGTGAAAGTAGCTAACTAAGCAGAACAGAAAAGTAAAACAAATATCAAACAGGGCAAGAACCCTGATCAGGCGCCTCAAAAGATCGTCAAGAAACAGGAACCCTAGAAGCACCTTTCCCAGCATATCCGCTAGAGAAACCAATGACATTCCCAAATCGCACATAAAGTTCAACAGCCAAACATGATGAAACCCTAATTTCCGAGAAGGGCGTTGGTGCATCTTACCTTCCTCCCCTTCTTCCTCCTCCTCATCGTCGTCACTGGCAACGGCTGCGATATCGTCGAAGAACTGCGATGCCGGGCGGCTCTTCCGCTTGCGCGGCCGCTCGTCCTCCTCCTCTTCCTCATCATCGTCCTCCTCGGCAACATCGTCGATGAATTGGGATCTCCTGTACTTCCTTTTCCTCTTTCCGTCGCCTTCCTCATCCAGCTCCTCATAGTCCTCATCATCATCCTCCGCTACTTCTTCTTCCTCCTCCTCCAGCTCTTCCTCTTCTTCGTCGTCGTCATAACGCCTCGCCATCCTCCCTCCGATGCCCTAGCGCTAGAACAAGCTACAGAGCGAGTAAGCGAGAGAAACAGAAGGTTAGTCTCAGAGACGATGACCGAGCGCAGAGAGCGAGTCTGGAAAACTTTATAGCGCAGAGAGAGAGAGAAAGAGAGAGAAGGGGTGTGGTGTGGCTTGGAAGGAGAGAATGGAACGGGTCCAAGTGGATCGGATTTTCTAGACCCGGACTGAATTTCCACTATATCCACTTGTTTCTGGTTATTTCTTGTCTTAAATCCAAGGTGTTCTCAGATCTTCTTCAATCGGCTATTGGATCCAAATCCATCAATTATCTTCACTTTCAAAGCAGTATTAATCCAAACACTTTTGGATCATGGGTTCATTTCAGATCTAAATTAAGCGTTTGATGTCATTTTTTTTTTTGTTTCCAATACGCTTGTCCCTTGTCCCACGCCACTTTTTGTCAGACACAATCTGACTTGAGGCACTTCCTATCGGATCTGGAAGCATCAAAGAATTTTGGGAGTTGAATAGGATCTGAATTTGGATTTTATTATGAATATCCGACTTGAGTTTAGCTGATTTAGAGCTGGACCTCGATTCAACTAAAAAAAATAAACTTGAACTTGAGTCAAGCACCACAGAACAGACTCAAGCTGGAACTTGACTCGCTTAACTCGTTTATGTCAATCTGTCTCATTTCTTTCGACTTTGTAATCAAGCCGAGTCCAGCATGAACGAGTCGAGTTCTTACAACTTAAACTCCAATCCTTTGACATCTAGAGTATCAAGTTAAACTCGAGCTTGACTCGTTTATTAATGAGTAGAGCTCGAGTCAAATTTGTTCGAACAAGTTCAAGTCAAGTTCGGCTCGACTTATTGTGCAGCCTTGCCTGTTGTTCATCCACTTCAAACCTGACCTTATGAGATTTAGAACTACCGGATTTGGAAGACATTCTCACCCAAATCCATATTCACTTGCAGATGAACCTAGATCAGACCCTGAGACAGATCTACAGGTCCAAATCTAGGCTCCAAATTATCCAAGTTGTCAAGATTAAGCGTCATCCACTTGTACCCAAGAAAGGGAACTCCCTCATTCTCCAATAGGATAAAAGCGTCCCGCTCCTTCTTCTTTAACCTACTACAGAACAGCAAGAATAACGAATCAAGTCTTTAGAAGAGGGCTGGAGAAATATTCCATCTGATGATTATATATATATAATAAACGACACACACACATATATAACCAATAAAAACAAGAACTCTTAACTTTGTGTTAAAAAGTATTTTAAATAAAATATGAACTTCTTAATGTAATTTTAAACACTAATTTTAATAAATGATGAAGTAAATTTTTTTGTAAAAAAAATTGATCTTTCACTATTGAAGATTAAAGTTATAAGAGCTGTTCAGTTTTTACTATAAAAATGTTAAGTAAAATAATAGCTAACATAATATATGTTTTACATACATTAAATCACTCTTAAAATGGTATATATAAGGTCAAATTGGCAGAAAAAATAATTTAATAGGTTTCGTTGTTGTCCCTTACATAAGTGGTTTAGTGTGTGCATATATATATATATATATATATATATATATATATATATATATATATATATATATATATATATATATATATATATATATACCACATATACCTACTGGCCCCTTATATACAAGATTGGTTGAAAACCCTATGAGCTGTCAATTTTTAAAAGGATTAAATGGTGAAGATTAAGTTGAAAAAAATAGAAATCAATTTGTATTTCAAAAAGACTAAAATATCTCGCAAAAAGAGACAAGAGATTTTTGGAAAACTAATTTGTTTCTATCAAGGGATTTCAATCTCTTGAAAATACTTTTTGTTTTCATTTCAATATTCATTGTTATATATATATATATATTGGTGAATATTTGGGATGTGAAGAGTGTTTGCTGAAACCGGCTTAGTCGATTCTTTTAGTCGGATCGGTCCGGGTTGAATTTTTCAAATCTAATTTATAAGTAAAAGGCAACATAAGATTCAGCATTAATTTGTCAGAGTTTGACAAGCAAAAAGCTGCCTATAGAATCTGGATCCGATCTCTGTGTAGATCTGAATTCCTTTATCAGATCCTTACTGAATAAATTCAGATTGTGGCGGTAATCGGCTTCTCATTGGAATGGATTGGCTCGATTATCAGTTTGTGGTGAGAGCAGGCCAATTGTGAAATGTCGATCTCTCGTCTCCTGCAAATTACACGACAGTCGGCGGCGCGGAAGCGTCATTGCTGTTTAGTGTCACTAATGTGGCTCTTGACAGGAACGGTTTACGATGATCCAAAACTGGTGAAAAGAAGCCCATTCGTCGGGCTTCGGGTGAGTTTATGAATATAAATTTTGATGATTGTAAATAAACTTTCAAAATAAATTTCTTTTTTTTTTTAATTTGTAGTTTTTCTCTCTCTTAATATATATATATATATATATATATATATATATATATATATATATATATATATATATATATATATATGAGCCTCAATTGAGTTGAATTCATTTTTTAAAGGCACACCCAAAACCTATTTTTGTCATCCAAACAAAAACCATGATTTAAAAAGTGAACACCTGGTTTTTATCATATCATGAAAACATTAAAACCAGGTTTTAAGAACTTATTAAAAAAATGATTTCATAAAAAACCATTTTGAAGGGGCTCATCCAAACAGTACATTTTTTTCGAATTTCATGGTATAGACGGGCTAAAATATAAAATCATATTTTTTATGTGAGCGAAACAATGCGATCAAAGGTGATGAATATTCACTGGTAATAAATGAATAAAGTATGTGTGTTTCAAGCAAAATAATTCTTCAAATTGGTAAATGAAATGCAAGAACTATAAACACATACATAATTTATGCGTGTTTCAAGCAAAACATTTCAGATCTTTGACTTAAATTAAGAACTTCAAATAATGAAATTTAAGATTTTAATATCTCAAATCGTCATGAATCTTAGCTCTAATCGAGTTAATCAGAAAATTATTTTGGTACGTGGCTCAAACTTGGCTTGTGCTGGTCATGAATTTAGCATAAATTACTTAATAACATGTCTTGTGCAAAGTTAGCCCAAGGGCTGTTCAACGAGTTGAGTTAACTCGAACTCGCTCGATAAACTTGACTCGAACTCAACTCGTTTATTAAACGAGTCGAGTTCGAGTTAAGAAATGAAATCGACAACCTAAACGAGTCGAGCTCGACTTAAGTGGGCTTGGCTCGTTTAAGCTCGAGAAAGAAAATATATAAAATAAGTCTCATAAAGTTATAAAAAAAAAAAAAAGTAGATTGTTCAAATGGGTATACATGTGACTGGTATGTGAGAGGTTCCATGTTTAAGCCTGTATATTGCCTCTTCCTTTAAGAACATGAAGTTTTTAATGAAATGCTTGGCTCGGCTCAAGCCAATCTTCGACTCGAGCTTAATCGAGCTGAGTTCGAGTTTTAAGAACTAGCTGAGTTGATGAAATCGAACTCGAGTCAAGTTTGAGTTCCTTTCTGGCTCAACTCGGCTCGAACTTGCTCATGAACATCCCTACTTAGCCCCACATATTGCTCTAATTAATAGAATAGCCAAGCTCAAAGGAATTAGTTTGGTCATCAACTGAAGGTCGCTAATGGAATTTAATGGCAGTGAGGTGACATAAGCAAAATGACTGCATATATGGACGATGGACTAATAAAGGAAAGGAATGACATAAGGTGATGGCCACGAGCAATCATATAAATTATAGCAAGTAACAATAAATAATAAACATATGGATGACAGCCCTTCAACCCTTATATTCCACAGTAAACATTAACAAATGAGAAAAAATACAACCAAGAGGAAAGGTGCATTAAAATATAGAGATCAGATTTTCCGGCAAAATCTCCTTTCCACCACCTCTTTGTTCTTCTTGATTCTTAGATATCTAATCTCTCCGAGCTCCTTGTGATCTCTCTAACTTCATCATGCCATCAGCCAACGAATGTATTTATTGCTAATCGATACAATACACTGATTTGATTGTCAAGCAGCACAGTTCAAACTGAGCATTTTTGAAACGAAGTAGCATGTTCTGTTCATCCATGGCTTCACCCAATTTCTATCCAAGAGTTTTGAGAATTTCTATATTTTTGTCTTACCCGATGCAAAAGAGAAGGAAATGCCCTACCTCAATGCTGTTTTATGCTTATCTTCTTCTTATAATCCCTTCATCCTTCATCTTCTTCCTGCTGTCTGTCATATCCAAAGAGCAATCTATACCTTCTGTGATGATTATTGAGTTGCTACTAGTTTCAATCAGGAGCTTTTTGAGCTAGGTGTTGTCTTTGACAAAGGTGAGCTTGAGTTCACACACACACACAAAGAATATAGGGAAAAAGAATTAAAAAAATATATAGAATGACAACAAATAGGAAAAAACAGAAAATAATTTATACAAGAATTAAGAACCTATTCATGCAGAAACATATCAATAACCCCAACAAACAAAAGAGAATTATTTATCTCTATTGTACCCAAAGCTATCTCTTCCAACTATTATAGTTGAATCTAAACTCTAAGTACAATAAAGTTGTAATGTCTCTGATAAAATACTCCAACAAAAGCAGCAAAAGAACAATTCAACAAAAAGTTTCAATACTTGCTTTATTTTGATTAATCCTTGACGACAGAGACTTCCAACATAATGCTGATTAGCTGCAATATTTGAAAGAACAACTTTGAAGACCATCCATCAGAAATTTAAATTTCCAAGGACTGAAGGTATTGGTTTGCAATGAAAGCTTAATTGATGATTTCCTAATAGGGTATGTCCAATTTTGCTTCATAATTACTTCAACATAGGTCTAAATTGCTCTTTGAATCTCTTGCATCACAATTTACATATATTTATGAACCACCTGGTTATTGAAAAACCAAATTCTCCAAAATGATAGTAAACACATGAACCAATAAAAGCATGTTCTTGATCCTTAAAAATTTAGACATGAAAGGTCACAATCATATGGCTAATGCTGTCATCCATTCTTCAAACAACCCACTTTGATACCAATAAAAGAAAGTTTAAACATAAATCAAGACAAGAATATATTTGAAAGAAAAAAAGTTCACCAAAGACTGTCTTGCTGAGGTGAATGCGACAAAGTAACGATTCCCACATAATAGAGAAACATATAACTCAACAATCCAATTTGCAAAGACTGTCTCATTTTGTGATTATGTCTTTTTAGTTATATCCATTCTACAATCTATAGTTAATTACATGCACGTTCAAAATATTGTACGAATCAGGTAGTTTGCTTCTTCATTTTTGATAATCAATGTCGAAATTTCTATGTTTGACCAATTTTGGTGATCTTTTTGGGTAAGCCATAAGTCCATGCTGAAGAAGGGGAAAGCAACTGTTTTCCATGGCGATCCACACATGTAGTGAAAGGAAATATGCTGCAATGCTACATTGAGGATCAATCACATATGACATGTTTACAGTTCTCTTGTAGTGGAAGTTGTTTGAAGCTCGATATCTATGTCCTCATTTAAGGTAAAACGTAGACTTAAAAAGGGCAATGAAAATGGTTGTTAAGTTGGCTTTGTGGAATCATCTTCCTCTGATCATGTTTGACTTCTAATGACTAAAGGGTAGGGGTGAACACGAGCTGAGTCGAGCCTGAGTTCAGTCAGCTCGAGCTCGACTTGACTAATCTTGAGAATAGTTCGACGGAAGCAGCTCAAGCTAGACTCGGCAGTTACGTGTTGAACTCAAGCTCAATTAAGGCTCGGCAAACTCATTTGAATAGAATGAATATTCATCGTTGCGTGTTGAGCTTGAGCTTGGCTCAATTAAGGCTCTACAAACTCGTTTGAATAGAATTAATATTCATCGTTACGTGTTGAGCTTGAGCTTGACTCGATTAAGGCTCGACAAACTCGTAAACTCATTTGAATATATCGACTTGATTAAGGCTTGACAAACTCGATTAAGGCTCGAGCTCGACTCAGCAGTTTCATGTTGAGCTTGAACTCAACTCGATTATTTAAATGAGTCGACTCATGAACTCGAGCTCGACTGGTTAAGCAAATGACTTGGCTCGAACTCGTTCACGAGCTGAGCCTTAACGAGTTGAGCGAGAGTAGTTCGACTCGTTGTTCACCACTATTAAAGGGGATCTTTTTGAGAGTTGAGGCAAGTAAGATTAGATTATTTACACAACAAAGCAGAAACTTTGCTTTTCTCACATAACATCCTATTTCTGCAAAGAATAGGAATTGCTACCTTTTGGGTTGCTGGTTAATGGCCCTATAGGACTTAATGCTACTTCTTTCTCATTATAATTCAGATGTATACTATTTTTTGCTGTTTGCCATTTCAGAATGGTCAACCATGAGAAAGGTCTATAATCAGGTGTGGCTGCGGTTTCTTCCCAATCCATGGTTCTGATTTGTGTTTCATTTTCCTTCACGTTTCACTTTCTATAAAGTTCAGTTCCTAGCTAGGATATACTGCTTTGTATATATGAATTCATCCTTTTTCTTTCAAAATTTTTGAGTTAACTAACTGCAAATTGATGCAATGGAGAAGTCTCGATTGGAGGTGCAATTCACAAAGGTGGTGAAGATGGTAAAGGGGAAAAAGTTGGGTGATGAAGACATGTGAGTCCTACTGACCTCGAACATCTTGATAAGCATATCCAAGCCCTTCCCATTTTGTTGGGTGCTAGAGCATACTGAATTTCTGTTGATGTCCAGGAATCTGTGAATAATGGTGAAATCAGCATTGAAGCCCACATTAAACAGTCCTGCTAAATAGTGCAGCAAATTATTGACAATGTTGAAGAATTGTGGTAAATTTTCAGCTTAGCGTGCAGGCATGTGTGTGTGTGTGAGATAGAGAGAGAGAGAGAGAGAGAGAGTTTAATCTCAATATTTGCCTAAAATATTATTTGATGAAGCATGAACGGATGTAGGATTTTTTTTTTTTGTTCATATTGCATGCTTGCATTTTAATTCCTACATTTGTTTTTTGTTGCTCACCAGTCCCCTAATTAAGCGGTTCTTTGGCAAGAGAACAAGATGTTACTATTCTATGTATCTGTTCAAAAATTCGGGAAAGTTTTATGGTATACTTTTTAAAGTATTTTATGAACCTACCTCAATTTTTTGGCTAGATACAATACATAGAATAATAACATCTTTTCACTATTTCCAAACAACCCCTAATGTTCCAAAAATATGGGCAGAGGCTCAAAAAGTAGCCTTAACCAAATTGAGGTGCCCAACATGCCATTTATGGTAGAATCCGCATTGGTCCAAAGAATAAAACTCTCTGATTTGGACAAAGGACATTTTGGGAAGATTTTCGGAAATTATTTCCACTTGACATGTTTTGGTGGTAAAGGATTGGGAAGCCAAGGGTCATTTGGCAATGGGAACAATATGTTTTTATTTGTCTGGGCAGATTGATGGAACACTGCATGAATTTGCCTTAAATTTTAAGATAGATTCATGAAATGGCATACTGTTTATGAATCTGCCACAATCTTTGAAGTGGATTCATAAAAGAGTATGTTACTGTTCTCGTCACCAAACAATGTCTGAAAGCTCATTCTTGAGAAACTTAGACTATTTTGTTGGCTAGCAAGGCCGTCAATAACCTCAAGTGGCTGAGCTTTAGATTAGAAACGTAAGTGAGCTTCCTAAAGTAAAGCTAATGTGAAAAGTGCAGCCCTTATTTCATGTGCAATGTAAAACTGCAAATATCATTTGGAAATCGATGCATGGATGCCAATTATAAGTGACATCCGATGGCGGAGCCACATGTAGGCAGGTGCAGTGTTCTAACCGATCTGTTCATAGCTGAGTCTTTTTTTTTTTTTTTTTGTCTAGGCCCTAAATATGATCTCTTATCTTGTTCTTGGCTGTGATGTAGTAGATTGCCGTTTTACTGCAGCAATTTTCCTGTATAGTTTTTTCCTTTATATTTGGTTTGTTGACACAACTTGAGAAAGGCTGCTCTCGGGAAGGTTGGCAACCATAAGAGAGAGTAGAAACGTAACTTCATTAAATGGGAACATGAAACAGCAGTACAAAAACAACCAACTAGTTAGGGATCCGATTTGGATTGGATATCTGATCAAGCCGTTTGGGAAAAATCGGATATGAAAAAAAAAAATGTTCAAGTAAGAAATCTGATCATATGCATGATTTATGTATAATTAATTTATGTCATTGACTACTAACATAACAGTTAGGGGCAGAGGGGGGAGGGGGGCGCCTAGGCCGTATCCCGCCCCAAACTAGCTGGAAAAAAAAATTTACATTAAAAAAATTAAAAATTGTTAGTTGTTCAATGTATTTTTTTTATTTAGGTTCAGTTTGGCCCTATCCAAATTTGAAGTTGAATTATTTGGCTGTCCCTAAACGAAATCCTTACTCCGCCCCTGGTTAGGGCACTTTCTCTTGAGTCTAAACCAACTGAACCCAGCTCAGCGCATGCCAGAGACAGGAAGAAACACACACACACACAAAGGAAACCTTGGCTGATATTGTGCTCATACTCATCGCTTGAATGCAAGACAAAAGCTGCCTAGTGCATGGGTGGCTCGAACAAAGGCACGTGATAGCTCGACAACGGCATGGACCCAGCTCAATGGCGTTTACATTGATTGAGTAAGTCGCTTGTCGTCATCAACACATTCCATCCAGACAACATAATTGACATCACACGCATGAACACGACTCAGTTAAAGTCTTCCAAAAATCGGCTCGAATGGCTCCAAAGAAGGACCTCCCTTTTTCTTTCCAATAATAGAGAGCAGGAGATCTGGCTGCTTTAATTAGGCTATCAAGATTGATCTCTAGTATGATCTCATCTTCATAAAGATGACACAAGAAAATAACAAATTTCTTTAACTTTAGTCTTCTACCTAAATTTGCTATTAATTTCCTCCAGCGTATCGACCGACACCACATCTGGTTGTGATTGGCCCGTATGGTGCTAAATTTTTTTTATACAAATTAATAATATTTTAGTAAAAAATAAACGTGGTTAGTATATTAAGTTTCTCCATATTTTCATCATTTAATATTAATTCACATTTTCTTTCTATTTTTGTTCAATTATCATTGGCTTCACATAATGGCATTGATTGCATTCATTGGCTTCACTATGGCATTGATTGCATTGATTAGATGAATGGGTGACTCTAAATTTGAGTCATCATCCATTTATACTCTCTTTTTCTCTCTCTCTTTCTCTCTCTCTCTCTCTCTCTCTCTCTCTCTCTATATATATATATATATATATATATATATATATATATATATATATAAATGCTTCACATAATTACATTGATTAGATGGATGGGTGACTTTAAATTTGAGTCATCATTCATTCACATACATACAGGGCGGAGCCATGATTTTCGGCAAGGGCCAAATGGGGACTGAGTTTCATGAGTTGGAGTTGGGGCCAAACTCAACTTGTACTCAAAAAATACATTGAGGCAAATTTTTTTTTCAATTTTTACACTACATTAAAAAAAAAAAAAGCTGGTTGGGTGGGGCCATGGCCTAGGCCAGCCCCCCCCTCCGCCCCTGCATACATACTTTCTTTCTCTCTCTCTCTCTCTCTCTCTATATATATATATATATATATATATATATATATAAATTTGAGTCATCATTCATTCACATACATACTCTCTCTCTCTCTCTCTCTCTCTCTATATATATATATATATATATATATATATATATATATATATATATATATATATATATATTATATATATATATATATATATATATATAGGTTGTTTGACAATGCTGTTGTTTTGCGTGTTGGATAGGGAGATTCCCGCTTGAATATATTAATATTGTGAATGATCTACACATTTTTTATATGACAGACGTTGACTACATCGCTTTGAGTTTTTTTTTTCATGTTGTTGCTGGAGAGAAGGAGTAAGATGAGCATTTTGACATTGAAATTTGAACGCCTGAGGCAACTTCTAAAAGCTTTAGACGTCAGTTCAAACTTTGAGGGATGGGGAAGGAGAAAGATGAGCATTTTGACATTGCACAATTCATAAATGTAAGAGGTCTTCTCAACTATTTCAAATTGTTTTCTTTCTCCTTCTTATCAACGATCGTTTTCGCATTAAAACGACATGATTAAACAACTGTTTCTTGGCGTTTGAGCTCGTTGACTGCATTTCCAAGATGCTTTTAGTTAACTAGAATAAGATAATTAACTGGAATAAAATAATTAATGTTTTGAGAAATTCAATAAGGTTCATTGTATGTATGTTCACCTTTCAATTAGATCTCATTTGGCTAATTATTTATCTTACTATGGAAGAGAGAGATGTTTTACTTATGGAAAGTTAATTTTTGTTGGTAAAATAAATGTTTACACAATTAGTTTGTCACGAAAGTAATCATGGGGTATTTTAATACTTAAATGCAAATGTAGAGATGTTGACGACTTTGTATTATAAACAAGTCATTTTAAATGTTGTTAATAAGAAAATCAATTTGATTAAGTTTCCTTTTAAATTTTACTTACATATAAAAGACATGCAATTAACCGGCTTCATTTTGGGATTGCTTCGGCCAATTCCTCAATTTTAACGTTTTTTACTCATTGTCTCTGTTATTTCAATTATAGGTGTGAGCTTTAAAAAAAAAAAAAATCAAAATGATAGGTGAAATACAAGAATTAAAAAAACTAATCAGTATTATATTACATTTAAGAGGTCATGTTAAATACCTGCAAGCAAGGGAAATAACACAATTAAACAAAAGTAAAAAAAAAAACAAAAATGAAATGAAAATAAATGAAAAATCACAATAAATTAACGGTTTCTTTCAAAATATCATGATATTTTTCCTTTTGTTTTCCTTCATTTTTTTGTTAATGTCGCTATATTTTCAAAAATATCACGATATATACTACATGGTTACTTAGGTCTAGTCACCGGAATCTTAAGAAAAAAACTATTATTATTAGAGAGTGATTATTTTTTAATCAAAGCTACTGAAACGACTATGGAGTATTATTTTAAAAATTTTCAAGACGGCTTATTGGATCCATACCGGAAAGTGTCCAATTTTTTGCCCCCAATTTTTTATTCAAACCGTCTCACCCTTGAAAATCCACTACCAACTCTTTCTCTTTCTCTCTCTTTTCTTTTTATTTTTATTTTTATGATATATATATTTTTATCTTCTTCTGTTTTTTAGAGGCACATTTGATTACTTTGTGTTTAAAATCCACAAATCTAATATGAATTTGAAGTTGAATACCTTTGCTTATGTGGTGTAAGATCCATAATAAAATCTGTAACTTAACAAATCAAGGATTCTAAGTCATGCCCAAATCATTTTTTTGTATTGAGAAAAATTTGGTTTAAGATCAGATGGTGAGGGTCGAATCTTAAATCAACGATTCTAAAATTTTAAAAATCTCAAGCTACCAAAAGTCTCCTAGCTAGTATTCGAGAACATTTTGTCACCTTGTTCAATAAGGTTGTCATTTTGTAAAGTGTGAAGAAAGTCTTCTATTTTAATAATTTCAACAACCTTTTGCAAGGTAAAAGTTGCAGTTTACCCTTAAATAAATGCTGTATATATTCAATTCATTAATTCGTTTTTACCCACCTCAACCAGGAGTTAGAATTGTGGAATTACGACATTAAGGACTATGTTAAGATTGCTTTAGTTACATTTAGAATGCTGATCTAGAAAACATAACGTTTATCTTTCTCTTTTCCATCCGTCCTGGATATTCATGAGAGAAATTAGAGACACAGGCCTCGTTTTGTGATTGTCGTTAAATAATGCATCGGTGAAGAAAATTATTTTTCCGTAGCGAATCTTTCCACTGAGCTGTGATAACGTCATCCGCAGCCAGCATAGATACGCTGGTAATTCAAGCATCAACGCCTAAAACTCCTCCCCCTCTCCCTCTTCCTCTTGACTTCCTATCCTTACCCTTCTTTCCGCATTTATTCCGGCAGGATCTTCGATGCATATTCCTGAACCCTCCCCTCCCGGCGTCTTTATATTTGAAGTTTCAGGCTTCAAGCTTGAAGGTGATTGTGTTGATAGAGACAGAGGGAGAGAGTGAGAGAAGTGAATGAGAGCTATGGAGAAATCCATGATATTGGCATTGCTCTTGATTCTTGTTCTAAGTTCTTCAAAGACCTCCAATGCTGGAACTACAAGTAGCTTTGTTAGAAAGCTTGGTGCATCCCAAGATATGCCTCTTGACAGTGATGTCTTTAGAGTGCCACCTGGTTACAATGCTCCCCAACAGGTTTTCCTTTGATTTTTATTTTTTTTTTGTTGTTTCAGTCTTGCGTTTGAAGTGGTTTTGCTTTTCTTGCGGTTGTGGTTGGGATGTGTTTATGTTGGAAAAGTGGTTTTTGATGCTTGATTTGTTCAATTAGGTGCATATCACACAAGGTGACCGGGATGGAAGGGCTGTGATGGTTTCATGGGTCACAGCGTCTGAACCAGGATCCAGTACTGTCTTGTATGGTACTGCTGAGCATAAGAGAAAGTTCAAGGCAGAGGGTAGAGTCACTTACTACAAGTTCTACAACTACACTTCAGGGTTCATTCACCATTGTACTCTTAGGCATTTGCAGGTGAGATTTTTCTGCTGGTTCCTCTCTCTCTCTCACTCACTCTTTATTTCTCCCTTCTTTTGGAGGTTATTTCATTGCTACCTTGGCTGCCCGTACTCTCTCTCGCCACTAAGTTTGACGCAGTTCCAAGTTCGAAAAGAAAACGAAGTTTAACTTGTCTTGATTCTTTCCACGTTCTCATACAGATTTTTTTTGTAAGTCTTGCTCTTTGGGGACTCTCTTTGTAACAAAAGAACGAGCCTTTTCGCTATTAAATGGGCTTCCGGTTATCTGTTTGTCTATGGTTTCTGCAATAGAATGCTATCTGCCTGTGCTACGCGGCAGTTTTTTTCTTCCACGTAGTTGTATCTGGTTTAACTTCTGCACTTTACAAGTTATGTGGAGCAAAGTAGATCCTTGCCTAAGAAGGACCTGGGCTGTCACTGTTGTCGTTGGAAATGTTGATTTATGCTCACATAATCTCTGTTTCTAATACAGTACATATGTTCGAATCTGGTTTGATATTGTTTTCACGGAAGAAATGAATTTGAATACTGTTGTTGGTGCAGTATGATACGGAGTATTATTATGAGGTCGGAATAGGACATTCAAGGCGGCAGTTCTCGTTCAAGACTCCACCGAAAGTTGGTCCAGATGTTCCCTACACTTTTGGTCTGATCGGTAAGTTGTGGATCACTCAAGAAAACATATACATTTCATGCTAATCTTAGATTTCTGTTGACAACTTTTATATAAAATGTGTAGCTCCATCTTCTATGCGCATCAGTCGAATCCATCATTAACCTAGCTTAGTCTTTTGATGATTTACTAATTTATGTGGCTATAGTTTCAAATTTTACGATAAAATACTTGGTGTGGAACAGAACAGATTGAATATGATTCAGTAGTGCTATTTACTGTATGCTGATTACTTTGTGGGCGTGTACCTCCATCTTGGATAGTGAACTCACCATCATTATAGGAGAATTGAAGCAGAATTTTATGCAGTTTACCTGTTATCCACTTCCATTAGTGGTGTGGCTCATGGTCTTCCACCAACAACATATTTTACTTTGTTGTTTTGTCATTGTGTAACATTTCTTCCACAACTGCTAAAACTTAGACCAGATTTTGAGAAAAAGAAAAAACTGTTATAGGCCTTTTTGCTTTTGTGATTTATGGGGCAATATTTTACTTGTAATCTGGCAGTTGGGTGGCTAATTTCAAAATTAAAATGTACTAAGAATGCTGTGAGGATGAAGAAGACTATAGCCCTAGTTGTCCATTGATCCAATTTGTTGGGAAAACTGACCTTTTTGTCTATGATTGCCCAACGGTACATTGGTATTGCTGATATTTTTTCTGGGTAAATAAGTCTGAAGTTACTCTTGAAGAGACCAGGTCATTATTTGCACTGGATTCATGAAATAGTTTGACAGGAGGTGAAGGGACCAGGTCATGGTTTGCACTGGATTCATGATTTAGTTTGACAAGAGATGAGATCACCTTCAGCTTGGTTGTCAAACAGGAATCCTTCCTCCTGTGATGACACAAGCTACAGTGAACTTAACGATTCTCACTGCAGTTTCATTGGCATCCCCGTGGATTCTTAAGCATAAACACTAGCTTTCAACTTTTTCTTGCTTCTTGTTATCTTTTTTTTCTTCTTTCCGTAAACACATGATTGGATATGGCTTACCTTGCTTACTGGTGTGTTCAGGGGACCTTGGGCAGACCTTTGATTCCAACACCACACTTACTCACTATGAACTCAATAAGAAGGGACAGACTGTGTTATTTGTTGGAGACCTTTCCTATGCAGACAATTATCCTTTTCATGATAATGTCAGATGGGACACATGGGGGAGGTTCGTAGAGAGAAACACTGCTTATCAGCCTTGGATATGGACTGCTGGAAATCATGAGCTAGACTTTGTTCCTGAATTGGTAACTAGCTTAATATTTATCGATCTTAGCTTCATTTCTTTTCCTTCTTCTGAATCTTTCTTTATGATTACTTTGGATATTATTAGAGGTGCACCTGTGATATCATATGGTAGCAACCCTAGGAATTTTTTTGGTGTTAGAAAATGAAAGTTCTGTTGCATCTTTTCTGAACCATTCTGGTCTAAGGCAATGCCATTACATGAATGATTATATTCACCTTATTGTAGTGTGAATACATGACAATATATGCATGTACACAGCACATGCAAGCTCAACCATTTATCTTTTTGTTTCTGACATTTAGCACTATTAAATTATCGATAACTCAGAAATAGCCTGCCATGGTTTTCTGATTTTTTTTTCTTAGCTTGGTGCTACTTCTAATCTAAGCCAGTAAAATGAAGGCATTTGTGTCCCATCAATTGTTAGATATGGCATTATCCTAGTTTCTGGATTTCATTGTGTACAAAGTACCAACTTTTGATGGATATATCTTGGTGTAACTTATGATTATCATATTAGACCATTTTTTTCATATGATTTCATCATTTCATGTTTTATGTTCCAGGGTGAATCAAATCCATTTAAGCCTTATAAACATCGGTATCATGTACCCTACAGATCATCCAACAGCACTTCCCCTCTGTGGTATTCCATTAAACGGGCATCAGCATACATCATTGTTCTGAGTTCATACTCAGCTTATGGTAATGACTTTGATGTGGGCTCTGGTCCTTATCTTTTTAAGAGAAGCTTTCCCATTTGTTCTTTGTTGAAGTCCCATCAAATGGCAGGGCACTGTCATTGTTCTTGATGCTGTGACCCCTACCATCATCTGTGTAATTGCAATGGATGTATTTGCTCTTGACAGCAGTTCCTTTCCTACTCCAGGAAAATACACACCACAATACAAGTGGCTTGAGCAAGAGCTTCAGAAGGTTGACAGGAATGAGACACCTTGGCTGGTTGTCCTTGTGCATTCTCCATGGTATAATAGTTACAACTACCACTTCATGGAAGGAGAAACCATGAGAGTCATGTTTGAATCATGGTTTGTGCAACACAAAGTAGATCTTGTGTTTTCCGGTCATGTTCATGCTTATGAAAGATCTGTAAGTCATTATCTGTTTCTCCTTTGCTATTTTTGCCCCAGTATTCTTAGTCACAACTTTAATTGAAATTTCAAGAAGCCAGTTCCATCCTAGTGAACAGGAAGTATGTCTATGCTTGAAGTTACAGATACATACAACAGTATCCTAGTAGATCTTTTGCTTAATCATAAATGCTTTAAAACCTGTTACCTAAAAAGGCATCCACCTTCCAGAACAATGCAATTGTGGAAAACTTTGCATGGTTTAAATTGTTTGATTCAGCTTCACATTCAGTTCCATTATGTTTCCTGTTGTTTTGCTTCTCTGTTTCTACTCTTTATTCTTATTAACTAAAGTATAGTCACATGATTCACAAATAAATATTGCCTTCTGAGAGTATTATTGTAGAAGAACTACATGGAACTGCATCATATTCTGAACATGTCATTTTTTCATCTCGAAAGCAAACTGTGAACTGGAATCGAATAGACCACTGTGTATCACAGAAAGATCTGATCATAACACAACTGGGAGCTTCCTCTTCAGAAAGTTAAAGCATATCGAGTTCAATTTCAGTCATATTAGGGAATTTTCAGCTGTGGCTATTGCATGGCAAGACCAAAATGGCATTTTAGTCCTAGTCTGTGGATTGTATAACTACCAGAAACTCATTCTGGAGATTTTCAGGTGTTTGTGAATTTATGCCAGTTTTTTCAAGCATTAACTTATAGTCTTGCTATTTCACCAAAGGCTACTCTAACAGCTTATGCTCATTCATTTCGTGGACTTACAACATTAGCAGTTGGTATTCTCAGATATCTTCTGTAGGATCCTGACTATGAAAATTCAGGTGAATCTCTTGTCTAACCCCAACTTGGCCCAAGTTCAGGTCTGCTAGCATTTGTGACAGGAACAGCTACCATTGATCTTCCTATAGTCTTTAAACTGCCTTTTCTGAGACCACCTTTTTCTCTAGCATATCTTGCAAGCTTTTTTTTTTTTTTGGGTGTGTGTGTGGGAGTTTCACTGTAGATTCCCCTCCTCTATGGTACATGTGATTCAATAAGATTTTGTGGTTATGAAGTTCAAGCTCTTCTATTTCATAAATGCCATAATGCTCCATGAATTTTATATAATTCTCAAAAATGTGTCTCTTAGGAACGTGTCTCCAACATTGCATACGATGTCGTAAATGGGAAGTGTACTCCAGTATATGATCCATCCGCTCCGGTGTATATTACGATTGGGGATGGAGGAAATATTGAAGGACTGGCCAACAAGTAAGATTAGAAAACGAACTTGACCTTATGAAAATGCACTTGTACTTCTTAATTCTCGACATGTGCGTGTACAATGTGCATGTCCTTTCCATTTTATGAATATGTTATCTGATCAATACAATTAAGATTGTTACTGATCATAGTTCATTAATGCAGCATGACGTATCCACAGCCAAAGTATTCTGCCTTCCGTGAGGCGAGCTTTGGACATGCTACTCTCGAGATAAAGAACCGAACTCATGCTTACTATAGCTGGCACAGGAACCAGGATGATGTCGCAGTAGTTGCTGACTCGATGTGGTTCTACAACAGAGTTTGGTATCCCAAGCCAGAACCTGGAACAACAATGGTGCAGTAACAGTCTCCATTTCTTCTTTAGGTGGACGAAAAGGAGACGATGATTAGTTTCACTTTTCCAACTTGATCTCTCCTGCATCTGGCTGCCACCCCTTCCTAGATGGAACTGGTTTAAAAGTACTGGAGTTGCATGCAAGGCCAAGCCTCTGTACTTTAAGCAATCCGTGTTCTTTCAAATAATAAAAATATAATCTTTTTTTCAGATCACCGGCTATCAAACTCAACGGGTTAGCTAATTAGTTCTCTAAGACCGAATATTTTTAATTTTCTACTCCCCATAGTAGTAAGAATCTTGATATTCTTTCTTCTTTTAATTTTAAGTGTTTTTATATTAGATTTTTTCTTTATAATTGATTCTCTGGATTTGTTTACGGAAGGTACTGCCATTTGACCGATTGCGCTCGCATGCCGGAGCAAGCAGAAGAAATTCCGGATTAACAAGTTCCTACGACATTCATGTCTTGCATTATCTATTATACCTTAATATTTTCCATGTATCGGATCATAGAAGATCCAAATATGCTTCGCCAATAGTCTAATGACCTTGATGTTAATACTGACTCAAATCCATTAAAGCTTTGCTTAACAACTTACTGATGGGTTTGATATCCTCCTTCACAATTAATATAGTCTAATGAAATTTTGGTTAATATTTGTAGGCATCAAAACCCGAATATAGTGTGATCAAAGGGATATTTCCATTTATAGCCCAACTTTTAGTCATAAATGCAAACTAGGGCCTCATATTCCTACTAAAAGATGAGTTCTCGTGGGTCTCATTTTTTTTTACAATAAAAGAGGAAATCTCCATTTAGAGGTTCATAATTTGGTCATAATTTCAAAAGAAGGGTCTTATGCTTCTCAAAGTAGAAAAGGAACTCTTAAATGACGGCCTCTGTCATCTTAGAGCATGTAATTTTCTGCAGTTCTCAAGTTACCTTTTCAGATTGAGATATGTCTAGTTATTTACTCTACCTTCATGACGATTCACCAGCCTATATCAGAAAATTTAGAAGCAGGAGGTTCGTAATTGGCGTCAAGGGTATAGAAGTCGGCCTAAACAGAAAAAATGCCTAGTAACGGATTAGCCATACCAGGATGCACATGAATACAGAATCTTCATCCAGTCATATATTTACTCCTAAAAACTCTCAAATTTTCTGTTGTTCCATGCTTATCACCCATGAAAAGGTCTCCTATTTAAATAAAGGTTGGTTCGTGAAATAAATGAAAATCTATTCGACCACTGAAGGGAAGAAAAGCTGTTGATCAAGAAACGATGAAGTTGGTTACGTTCATCATATTCCTCTGCTTGCTTTTGAGCTCTGGTAGGCTCTCCAATGGAGGTACCACCAGCAAGTTTGTCAGGAAACCTGCACCTTCTCTGGATATGCCCTTTGACAGTGATGTCTTCACAGCTCCTGATGGATACAATGCTCCTCAACAGGTGACATACTGGCATACTTTATATATATTTTTATGTACTAATGCTGCTGTTTATTTGCTTACGAGAAGGTGCATATAACGCAAGGCGATTATTTGGGGAAAGCCATGATAGTTTCGTGGATCACGCCATTGAAAAAGGGGTCCAGCAGGGTGCTCTATGGAACTGCAGAGAACAAGAGAAGGTATTCCGCACAAGGTGCTGTTACTAGATACAAGTACCACAACTATACTTCAGGATACATCCACCATTGCGTTCTAAAGAACTTGGAGGTATGTAGGAGATCTCCTCATTGTTTTTCATTGATTTAATTTAGTAAGCCATGGAGTCGATCTCTGGAAAAGATTCACTTTTCTAATGATATGTTTGTTTAAAAAGTATTTTACTCTTTTTCTGAAATAAAAACCAATTTTTCTCATTAATACTCTTTGAAGAATTATTTCTTTTTCCAGGGGAATGAAAAGTTGTTTTTGTTGTTGGTGTTGTTTCTGAGTGAAAACAGTATGAGACGAAGTATTTCTATGAGGTTGGGATTGGAAATTCCCCTCGCCAGTTCTTCTTTTGGACTCCTCCAAAGGTTGGACCAGATGTTCCTTATGCTTTTGGTGTTCTAGGTACTCTCTCTCTCTCTCTCTCTCTCTCTCTCTCTGATATTCTGAAATATTGTGAACCCCAAAAAAAAAAGCTTATTTTCATATTGACATTTCAGGGCAAATTTTCTCATTTATAATTGGTGCTCTTCAGAAATTTTAAAATTTACAATTAATGCTTAGGGAGGGGATTGCAAATAGATAAAATTTGAATACCCAATTCAAATATACTCTGTCAGTTTCAGTTTTCGACCAAAAAAGGAAGAACTTCCAAATATGCATTTGGGTTTGATTAGGATTTGCCGTTTTGAACAGAACTAATCGATCTTCTAAGATCGATATTGCGGTCGGATCCAGTTTGGACATGCATGGATCAAGATCTAGTACTCCACATACGATTTAATTTCCACACATATTAGCAGGCTCTTAACCATTTCTGAGTGGATCCAGTACCCCAACATATAATCTATACTTAGTTTCAGCTTTACTTTGTAGGGTCATGTTTGGATTTGGATTTAGTGAAATTCTGATCCAAAAAATGCTGCCCATGTTCGAGTAATTGCTTCTTCATTTTTGAACAAAATCATGCATGACATCGGCGTTGGGTTAGAAATATGCAATGACTTTCTTTTTTTCTTGGGGAAAAATAAGTTCTTAACTTACATCTTGCTGAACAATTTTTCTTAATAATGCAGGGGACCTTGGGCAAACATTCGATTCAAATGTAACAATCTCCCATTATGAAAGAAACAAGAAAGGGCAGGCTGTTCTTTTTGTTGGAGACTTCTCCTATGCAGATCATTACCCATTTCATGACAGCAGGAGGTGGGACAGTTGGGGAAGGTTTGTGGAAAGAAACTTTGCGTATCAACCATGGATATTCGCTGCGGGCAATCATGAACTCGACTTGGTGCCTGAAGTGGTATGTGCATTTCATGATACTTAACAAAATCAAGCTGAAGGGAGTAACCGTAAGTTAACCTGGTCACTACACAGTTCTAGACCCTATGAGCAGCGAGAAGGAATGGGGGAGGGGAGCGCTGCGGCCCTTCTTTCAGGTGGTGGGGTTCCCTACCACTCGCCCCAACAAAACCATAGTTATAAGCTTCACCAAGATTACATGCATTGGGTTTACGTTATATTTTCTTTATGTATTGTGATGTCCTAAGAAAACCATTTTTTATTTTGGAAAAAAATTTCTTCTCGCTTTTCTAGACTATTTGTATGTCCTTATTATATATACATATATATATATGATACGTTACATAGATGGTAAATTTTCTCAAGAAAAGCAAAAACCATTTAAAATATGCAGAGCTTTTTCCGAGAACTATAAATGTTTAATAGTTGGAACACTTTGTGAATATTTTATGCATCAATATAAAAAATTCAGACAAATTCATGGAACACTAAGACTAGGTATCTATGAATCTGTGTTGATTTATAAACAGTTCACAAAATATTCCATTTACTAAACGACCCATACATGGTACAACTTAGATTTTCATCAATCGATAGAGAATAATGCCTAAGTCATTCCAAGCAAGTCTGGTTTTTAGAAGTTGGCTCACTTTGGACGTAGCTCACTTTTTGTTTGACTAATTGGATGAATACGATACAGGGGGAGACTCAACCATTCAAGCCGTACCTGCATAGGTATCGTGTGCCATATGAATCATCCAAGAGTACATCCCAATTGTGGTATTCGATAAAGCGAGGGCCCGCATACATTATCATCCTATCTTCATATTCTGCATGTGGTAGGTTTAGACATTTTATTTCATATGATCATTATATAATTCTCAATTTGGTGATCTCTTTTGCCAGGATACATCTATTTCATAGTTGATTTCTCAAGCTAATTCTTCGTATATATGATTTGAAATTCTGCTTTTGGTTTGCTTTAGGGAAATATACTCCCCAATACAATTGGTTGCAAGAGGAGCTACCAAAAGTAGACAGAGAGCAGACTCCATGGTTGATTGTTCTTATGCATACACCTTGGTACAACAGTGACAACTACCACTATATGGAAGGAGAGACCATGAGAGTGGTGTTCGAGCCGTGGTTTGTCGAACACAAGGTTGACGTCGTGTTTGCTGGACATGTTCATTCCTACGAACGATCGGTATAATGCATTCTTCACCTATTTCTTCCAGCACTATTCTGAAAAAACTCCTAAATGTCCCTTCTTAGTGCAGTAAAAAATGCCAACAAAATTAACATGGTAAAACTCTTCACTATATAGTACCTCAAGGGGCATAGCACAGCTGGTCGGGTTAGGAGCCTGTATAAAGGCAGGTCTCTAGTGGGCGCTATGCTCATAAGTCTTAAGGTGGTAAGGCGTGACATCCAAGTTGAAAGGTGCACTGTTTTATTACTAACACAACGCCGCTCAAGACTCCAGAGGCAGGGGGAATGGAGGGGTCTTTGGGCCTTGCTTCAGGCGGTGGGATGATCCTCTCACTCACCTGAAAAAAAGCTACATTATATAGCAAATAAAAACTTGACCTACTCGACCTACTTGACGTTTCAATTTCCTTGTTAGAGCACGGTCCAGGTGAGAATGGAATCTAGGCCCTGGATCTCCTTATTTGAGCAGATAGGACCCGACTTGGATACCGCAAAATCATTTTCGACCCACAGTTTTAAGCTCTGTCTATTGGGGGAAAGAGAGGAAAAAGAATGGATGGAAATAAGAAGGAAAGAGAAGTCCAGGTGAGAATGGAATCTAGGCTCTGGATCTCCTTATTTGAGCAGATAGGACCCGACTTGGATACCACAAAATCATTTTTGACCCATTGTTTTACGCCCTGTTTGGATGGGGGAAAGAGAGGGAAAAGAATGGATGGAAATAAGAAGGAAAGTCACACATCTTTTCTTTCCATCTCAATCTCTCTAGTTTTGGAGGGACTCAATATACATTGATTTTTCTTTTACTTTTCATCATTTTCTTTTCATTTGCATCCAATCAGGTTTTCTTTTATTATTATCATTTCCTTTTCCTCCTCCTTAGTTGACCAACCAAAACACAAGAATGACCATCATTTCCCTTCATGCAAACATAGTGTTACTATCCAAACAAGCTTTTGGACAAGCGTAGAAGAAAAGACATGTTACAACATGACTTTAGCATCACCCCAATTTCATCATCAAGTGCATTTCTTGCTTCATGACTCCAATTCTACTGTAGAAAACCAACTTTGACAGTGTTTGAAGTCTGCTTTTGAGTGAAGTTCATGCTTGGCCTCAATGGGAGACAAGCCAAAAGATTATATCCTGCCCTTTCACTGCTTAACGGTTGGTGGTATGAAATGTGCAGTATAACAGTACTAGCAGATATATATGTATATATAATATATACACATATTATGTTGTGTTGTCTTAACCCAGAGTACTGTTATCTGTTGAAGGAACGGGTATCAAACATCGCATATGACATAGTAAACAGGGAGTGCAGCCCTGTGGACGATCAGTCTGCACCCGTCTACATCACCATTGGAGACGGAGGAAACATTGAAGGCCTTGCTAACAAGTAAGTTTGTGCTCAATCTACCTTCAAAACGAATCTATACATCAAAGCCATGCTGCCAAAGAGCTTTTGATTGATCTTACACTTTAACTTATGCTCTGCATAGAAAGTTGTCTTGGTAGCTTGTTTGCTGACAGTCATGGTCTCTTTCTTATATAGTCATATTTGTTAAGTCCATGTTTTGTTCATAAGATGAAGCTGATATTTCTCACACTCACAGGCACATAATGGATTTAAAGTAAAGATCTTATAACTCAAATCTATTTTGCAGTATGACGGAGCCACAACCGAAGTATTCAGCTTTCAGGGAAGCCAGCTTCGGATACGGACTGTTTGACATAAAGAATCGAACGCATGCTTATTTTAGCTGGCACAGGAACCAAGATGGGGAAGCAGTTGTTGGGGACGCTCACTGGTTTTACAACAGATTTCACTACCCATTACGTGAACCCACGTTATCAGTGCCATCTAATGTATAATCCGGGGCAAAAGCTTCTCTTCTCTCTCTCTCTCTCTCTCGCTCTCTCTCTCTCTCTTAATTTGCTTACCATGTCACTGTTAAAAAGTGAAGATGAAGTTGTGAATAAGTACTGCTGCATATCATGTGAAGAACTTTTTGTCCCGAAATTTAACAGAAGGTAAAATTAAATATTCCTGTTTCTCACGCTATCAAATAAGCCATTAGCAGGATATCATAAGATGATATTCTCTCTGGTCTCCAAAAATCATTGTGTTTTCTTTTTTTTTCTCTTCTCTTCATCTTGTCTTGATATCATAAAGGGGGAGGGGGAGAGAGAGAGAGGGAGAAACCTTCATTCTTAACAACCTCTTACCTGATAAACATAAAAATGTTTAGAGGAAGTTTGGATGACACAATTAACCCAGTTTTTTGAATTTGGTTTTATGAAAACCAAGTTTTTTTATGAGTTTTTAGAACCTAGTTTATTTGTTTCGGTGACATATCCAAAACCTAGTTTTGAAAAACATAACTCTTTTTTACAAAACTAAGTTTTGTCGAAACTTGGTTTTCCTCATACCCCGTTTTGATGACACCCAAACGCGCCTCCAAAAACCTGGTTTTGGGGCGCCACCCAAACAACCTCTTAATGTTCTTTTACATGGTTAATGGGAACTTGAATCAACCAGTCCATATAAGAATTAAGCCAGCTTTTTCGACGATCATTTTCAAGTATGCAAATTGGTTTTATTCATTCTAAATTTGTGAATGTTTCCACCTTACCCGCGCCATCCGTTGTGTCAATCCCCTGGAAAGTAAAAAGATGTCAAACTTTTTAAAATTCAAATATTCATGTTCCTTTTTCTTAAAACAATATTTACAAGAAATTATTGAAATTTTCAGAGAGATCTAGCATGGTCTACTGATAAGTCGGGATTTCGATACATTGAACTCAGAGGAGACCAGGTGATATTTCGTTGTAAGCGTTCCCTTTTTGTTGTTCAATTTCCCGATGTAAGTTTCCCGGCGACCTTCCAGGGATCTACCTAACGCCGCCGTTCCCGATCGAATGAAAATTGATGATGGGCAAGTTTCCAGTACAATCCAAGTGAAATTCAAAGAGCATGCCGTTTGACAATCCGCTTCTATTTGCAGAACCAAACAACTTAGTCTTTCACATCTTCTCCAACTCAGGCTAAAAGTCAACAGTGACCTTCTTCCAATCTTCGTGCCGACTGTTCTTAAGTCCGGATGTTTTACCATTAAGCCTGAACATTGGTTCGCCCCTGCCTGATAAGGAGTCAGGATTGGGCCTGCCCGGCGCCCGGGCCCAGGCCCACCCCAACACTTAAAACTTATGCTCAAGATCGAGCCTCCTTGGGTCCGGTCTGATTAAATTAAAAAATATAAATTTATAGTATAAAATAATATATAAATATAATTAATCGTAATAAAATATTATAATTATATGTATAAATTAATAAAATATATATTAAAAAATATTATGGAACCCACCCGGGCTTATCGGGCCGGCCCATGTTAAAGTTTCGAAACTATAATTCGGTCTCTGCAATAAAAAATTGCTAGCTTCGTTGCCCAGCATGTTAGAGGCGAGTTTGTTGTTGCATTTAACGGCGCGGCCTCACTTACTTACCGAGCTAAGAATTTCAATTGATTTAATGTCCAAAAGAAGTTCAACTTTTGTGCCTCTCAGGAACAATTGTGAATTGGGAAGAATTAGCAGGTTGGATTAGATAGGTAGGCTTAATGCCTTGGTTATTGGAATGAATTGTGGTATCCTACTGCATGAATAGGTTATACTTGCTCGCTTGGCCTTTTACGTCTTTACCTTGTTACTGAATTTGATAACTTTTCTTAGCATGTTTCTCTATTTTCCTGCTTGTAGTTATGTTGATTACTTTGTCTGAAAACAAAATTTTACTGTTCAGAAAATGAGCCACACATTAACGAGTAAAACTTATAAACAGGTCAGTCATGGACATGAGGTATTGGTCATGTCTTCGCTCGCTAGGCTTATTTCTATATATTTTCCATAATTTTATATATTATTTTGTTACATTTTAATCTTGGCTAGTCTACAAACAGTTAGCTGGTCGAGATTTTGTGTTACATATATCTTATTTTGTAGTGGACAATGAAATAACATGTAAGCGCGTATTTTTTTAGCATTATATTTGTCTGTAACAACTTCATTAATGTTTTTAATAGATCATGGCAATCTTCATGTTTTCAGATATGAAGGATGGTGGTGACGGGTGGCGCTATATATGCCTTAAGTTCCTCATGTTCACCACATATGCTTGAGGATAATGAAATATCTCTCTCAATTTTCATTTTCATATCAATCTACAATAAAATTTTTTGAATATACATGTGTGTGTGTGTGTGTGTGTGTCATGTTTAAGCCATTAAATTTTATTACAGAAGACAGAAATTATTCTTATATTTGGAGATGAAGAATGTAAAGGAGCCGATGATTAATTTGGTGTGGGTCCGATGCTGCAGTTTCTCAAGAATTGCTTAGTTAGTTGACTTATTACCAAGCAAGCCAACTACATGTATACCTTTGACTAATGCAATATACATGGAAATGGTCCATGAGTTTTGCTTGATCGACAAGCCAGGCAAGACGACGGTTCTTGTGATAGATAAACTAAGGCGCATGTTTTTCAATTTCCATCCTCCTTGATCCGGAAGAAAAGAAAAGAATAAACTGTGCTTTGCACATATGAGCTCCAAAACTGTTTCATATCCCAAATTCACAATTATTATCTTAGACCACACAAATTTGTATTACTAATCTTTCGTAATGTCTTTTGTCATAAGTGTTCCATGAATCTATCCTAAAGGTTTTTGTCGCTCGTATTAATCCAAACAAAAGTTTTTGACGAAGAATAATGAATGTTTCAAACTTTGACAAAAATGTTGGAAATGATAGGAATGTCGTCGCATTGAAAGCTGCATTTTCCAAAATGTCATGGAGACTTTCATTTTCAACTTCAAGTGAAGGAGTTGCATTTATGATCAAACAGTACATCATTCCTAACTTTTTGGTTGGGATCATTTGTGGGAAGAATTCCATCAAACGAGTAACAAAGTCTGTCGACTTCGGTGTAGTTTCTTTGCATGCTGGCATCGAACCTACTGACCTACATAGGGGCCGAGCCAGGGGGACTGGTAGGGGCCATGCCCTCCCCTCCACCCCTCAAATTTGTAGGAAAACAAAAATTTAAAGTGATAATTTTCAAATATTTTCATTTGGCCCCTACAAGATTTAAATAAGTATATTTTGGCCCGTGTAAAAATTTTGAGAAATATAAATAGACTCCCTTCAAAAAAAATTTCTAGTTCTGCTCCTGCTCCTGTACCTACGTACATAACAAAATATAAAAAGTAAAGATTGTAAATGACTTTTGAAAAAAATTAGTTCGGCGAAATGGACTGTGGATAAATTCCATTCACGCGGTCTGAAAGACGATCTACTGTTTGTGCCATGAGAATCACGATCAATGCCTAACTGTCAGTAAAAGACTGTCAGCCTATGCATGTTATGAGGCAAGATTAAATTGCAATGGGTTAGATTAAGTTTTTGGCAACAGGTTTTTGTTTTCTTAGCAACGGTTTGAGCCGTCTCTGAAAACACAATTTCCTATTATGACCGTTTTATGTAAGTACTATTCAAATGATAATACCTTTTTAATTTGTCACCTACAGCTGGGCTGAAGCTCAAGCCCAAAGCCGAGTTAGTGGGCTCATTGTTCAGGCCTACGTGCATCCTAGATCATCCTAAGCCTAGTTGGTGGGCTCGTTCTTCAGGCCTACGTGCATCCAAGATCATCCATCACAGAAACTTGGCGGCTTTTATCAGCAGTTCATGATCTCATCATCCAGGGGCAGAGGGAAGAAGAGGCTGCTCCCTCAGATTTTAAAAACTTTCAAAATTTACTGTAAAAAAGATTTGTTTAATATATATAAACTCCTGGTAAAATTTTAAAACAATAATTTGAACCCTGAGACAAAAAAATTATTGGGTCGAACCCTGACATCATCCATCCATGTTCAAAATAAAAAAATAGAACGCTTAAAAGATGAAGCAATGAAGACAAATTTATTATAACAGGTGACACTGAGTCGAAACTGCAAGCACAATAAAGAACTGATCTACAAATCGTCGCCTAATACGACGGACAAAGCACAAAGAATTTGAAGGAATAGCCGATGGGGGAGAAGGATCCTAATGTGCTGCTTATTGGAGTAAACAAAAGATACGGACTAACGCGCGTTTAATGACTACATAGCTACAGACTGGCAGTACTTGGTGACCCGGCAATCGACGGCAGCAGAGAGTGATAAGGACGATAGGAGCCACGTCGGCCACCGGCGACGTTCATATTCACGTGCAGCGCGGTGGTCCGGGGACTGTCGTGAAACATGAACGTGTAGATGGTGTTAGAGGGGCGCCCTTGGGCAGCAGCTCGAACACCAGAGTCCTCTTCCATGTCGTCATCTTCCTTCCTTCAAGCGGCCTGGCTGCTTCAAGCGGCTGAGCCCACATGAAGAAGAGAAGCTGGACCAAGGCTACTGCTGCAACCATTTTCCTCCACGAGCTGGAAGCCATTCGCTTCTTCTTCTGATTCTGAAGTGTGCTGGTAGTGGTGACTAAAAGCTGTGTTATGGAGAGGTTTTGATGGGTTGTGTGATATGAAACTGACAAGGGTATATATATATACATCTGGAAATGTTGAGGAAAAGTGTTGAGGAAGATTTTGCCTTGTGTGGTCATTAAGGCTTGACTTTTTCACACAGAACTATCTCTCTTCTCCATCCTTCCTGTGTTTTACGCAGAAGCAGGATCAAGATCACGAGTTTGACAAGAGAATCCGCGTGGAAGGGCCGACCGTAGCTCTTCTGCACCTTTGAGTTTCAGATTGAGGAAGAATCTGCGCCCGATATCACTGCCCTGCTCTTCTACTTTGTTTTCAATTTCATTTTCGCAAAGGAAATCAAACATCTTGCTGTCCTTGATTAGCCTGTTTGACGGATTCCAAGCAATACAAAGGGAGCTTTAATTTTTCGACTTCTCCCTCTTTGTCCTAAACTGCGGGAGAAGGATGTTAAACTCTTTAAGATCCAAACATTGATGTTGCTTTCTTTAGAAAAATATCTACAAGAAATTATTACATTTCTCGGAAAGATCTAGTAGGTCTACCGATCATTTGGGAGTTCGATACATTGAACTGGAGGAGATCAAGTAACATTTCATTCGTAAGCGTCCCCCTTTTGTTGTTGAATTTCCCGATGTAAGTTTCTTAGCGGCATTCCAGGGATCTACCCAACGCCGCAATCCTGATCATCAAATGAAGGTTGTTGATGATGGAAAATTTCCAGGAAAAATCAAGTGAAATTCAAGGAGCATACCATTTGAAAATTCGCTTCAGTTGACCATGCAAACGAGCTCCTCTTCTGCAACTTTCAGGTCAAAAGTCAAAACAATATTTTAATCAGGTGAGCACAGGTCCTCTCTCTCTCTCTCCCTCTCTGCCGACTAGTTGCACTTCTCCGTTTTTGCCTCTTTTGCTTTTTGTTTTTATATTTTGTTTTATTACTTTTGTTCTTGTTTGCTTGTGGACTTCTCGTCATAATTTTTGCTAATGAATTTCCTAATTTTGTAGGCTTTCTCTCTCTCTCCCCCCTACTAGATTCAGCTTTTGACAACACATTCTTGCCTATATGCACAAATGTAGTGCACAGATTTTCTCCATGCAATGCTTGCAATAATAAAATGTAAAAAATAGAATATCAAAATCAATAAAGTTGTAACTATCAAAGTAAAGAAAAACAAAGAAAGTCCAGCATGAGAACTTAAAGAAAGAGAGTGAGAAAGAGAAAAGACAAAAGTAGAAAGGTTTGGTGCAAACGCCTACATCCTCTTTCTCACTTGCGTCATTCTCAAGTGATATGGGATGAGGTTCCACTATATTTTATGTCTTTGCAATGTTCAACTATAATATCTTTAATTTTTACATTTTTCGACTACAACATTGTTGAGTGAATGTTGGACTGTGCTTGAGTTCTTCCTTGATTCGAATTCTTTCCTTCTTGGGTTGAATGGTTGTTGTTATTGGTTTTACTACATTGCAGTTTCTTGTTGTCTTCCTAGATGCCCTTGCCTTAACAGTAACATCGTCTTCCAAAAGCCCCTGAAACACAGGATTTGATATGGATTTTGATATCCTACTGCAGAATAGGTTATACTTGCTCTCTTGGTTTCTTGAGTACTTTTTCCCTTGTTACTCAATTTGATAGCTTTTCTTAGCATGTTCCTCCATTTTCCTGCTTGTAGTCATGTTGATTCTGCTTAATTGAATAACTTGTTGTTTGGCTTGTCAGAAAACTTATTTTCACTGTTCAAAAATGAGTCACACATTAACTATCAACATTAGAAACAAGTTCAGCATGAACGTTAGGTGTTAGTCTTGTCTTGGTTAGTTAGGCATAATTGTATATATCTTATATAATCTTATACATCATTATGTTACATTTAGTATTCGCTAATCTACAAACAGTTAACTGTGTCCATTTGGATATTTTGTGTTACAGATGTTCTTTGTTTATAGAGCACAATGAGGTAACATGTAAGTGCATATTTTTTAGCATTATATTTGTCTGCAACTACTTAATTAATGTTTTTAATAGATCATGGCAATCTTCATGTTTTCAGATATGAAGGATGGTGGTGACAGGTGGTGCAATATATGCCTTAAGTTCCTCATGCTGACCACACATGCTTGAGGGTAGTGAAATATCTGTCTCAATTTTCATTTTCATATCAATCTATAATCAAATTTTTTGAAGATATATATATATATATGTGTGTGTGTGTGTGTGTGTGTGTGTGTGTGTGTATATGTCATGTTTAAGCCATTAAATTTTATTACAGCAGACAAATTATTCTTAGATTTGGAGACGAAGAATGTAAAGGAGCCGATGATTAATTTGGTGTGGGTCCGACGCTGCAGTTTCTCAAGAATTGCTTAGTTAGTTGACTTATTACACCAAGCAGGCCAACTACATATATACCTTTGACTCATGCAATATACATGGAAATGGTCCATGAGTTGCTTGATCAACAAGCCATGCAAGACGATGGTTCTTGTGATAGATCTACTAGGGCGCATGTTTTTAAATTTGCATCCTCCTTGATCCGGAAGAAAAGAAAATAATAAACCGTGCTTTGTACATATGAGCTCCAAAACTGTTTCATATCTCAAATTTACAATTAATTTCTTAGGCCACACAGGTTTGTGTTTGGCAACAGTGTTATGTAAGTGTTCTATGAATCTATTAGAATCTTTTTTGTCATAAATGTTTCATGAATCTATCATAAAGGTTTTTGTCGCTTGTATTAATATATGCGAAAGTTTTAGACGAAGAATAATGAATGTTTCGGACTTTGACAAAAACATTGGAAATAATGATAGGAATGTCGTCGCACTGAAAGCTGCATTTTCCAAAATGTCACGGAGACTGTTGCATTTTCAACTTCAAGTGAAGGACTTGCATTTCTAATCAAACAGTTATTTTAATTGTTTAGTTGGGAGCATTTATGGGAAGAATTCCATCAAACGAGCAATAAAGTCTCCCAACTTCGGTGCAGTCTCCTTGCATGCTGGCGTCGGAACTACGGACCTACACAGCCGGGCTGAGCCAGGGGAACTGGTAGGGGTCCTGCCCTCCCCCCACCTCTCAAATTTTTAGGAAAACAAAATTTTAAAGTTATAATTTTCAACTATTTTCATTTGGCCCCTACAAGATTTTAAAAAGTACATCTTGGCCCGTGTAAAAAATTTGAGAAATATAAATAGACTCCCTTCAAATAAAATTTCTAGTTATGCTCCTGTACCTACGTACATAACTAAATAAAAAATGTAATGATCGTAAATGACTTTTAAAAAAAATTAGTTCCGCGAAATGGACTGTGGATAAATTCCATTCACGCGGTCTGGTTTAAGTTGAAAGACGATGGAGCAACATACTGTTTAGTATAAGAATGTTAGCCTATGCATGTTATGGGGCAAGATTAAATTGCAGTCGGATACATTAAGTGTTTAGCAACGGGTTTTCGTTTTCTTAGCAACGGGTTTTGCCCTCCCTAAAAACATAATTTCCTATTATGACTGTTTTAATTTTGTTACCCACGGCTGGACCGCAGCTCAAGCCCAAGCCCAAGCCCAAGCCCAAGAGTTTGGTTGGCGGCCTACGTACATCAAGGTCATCATTCACAGAAACTTGGCGGCTTTTATGGCCCCTCTTCAGATTTATATATAAAAAATTTAAAAAAAAATTAATTTTGACCTTTGTTAAAATTTTAAAACTGTAGTTTGTACCTGCGACAAAAATCATCCATGTTCAAATTTCAAAGTAAAAAAATAGAACAGTTAAAATGAAGCAATAAAGAATATTATTATAACGGTGACACTCAGCCGAAATTGCAGGCACAACAAAGAACTGATCTACAAATCGTCGCCTAATACGACGGACAAAGTACAAATAATTTGAAGGAATAGCCGATCAGAGAGGAGGACCCTAACGTGCTGCTTATTGGAGAAAACAAAAGAGACGGACTAACGCGCGTTTGATGACTACATAGCTACAGACTCGCCGTACTTGGTGAGTCGGTGACCCGGCAATCGACGGCAGCAGAGAGTGATAAGGAAGATAGGAGCCACGCCCGCCGCCGGCGACGTCATATTCACGTGCAGCGCGGTGGTCCGGGGACTGTCGTGACACATGAACCTGTAGATGGTGTCAGAGGGGCGCCCTTGGACAGCAGCTCGAGCACCAGAGTCCTCTTCCATGTCGTCATCTTCCTTTCTTCAAGCGGCCTGGCTGCTTCAAGCGGCTGAGCCCACATGAAGAAAAGAAGCTGGACCAAGGCTACTGCTGCAACCATTTTCCTCCACGAGCTGGAAGCCATTGGCTTCTTCTTCTGAAGTGTTCTGGTAGTGGCGACTAAAAGCTGTGTTATGGAGATATGAAACTGACAATATATATATATATATATATATATATATATATATATATATATATATATATATATATGGAAGTGTTGAGGAAGATTTTGCCTTGTGTGGGCATTAAGGCTTGACTTTTTCACACCGAACTCTCTCTTCTCCATCCTTCCTGTGTATTACGCAGAAGCAGGATCAAGATCACGAGTTTGACAAGAGAAACCGCGTGGTAGGTCCGATCGTAGCTCTGCTGCACCTTTGAGTTTCAGATTTAAGGAAGAATCTGCGCCCGATATCACTGCCCCCCTCTCTATTTTGTTTTCAATTTCATTTTCTCAAAGGAAATCAAACATGTAGTTCTCCTTGATTAACCTGTTTGACGGATTCCAAGCAATACAAAGGGAGCTTTAATTTTTCCACTTCTCCCTATTTGTCCTAAAATGGGGGAGAAAGATGTTAAACTCTTTAAAAACCAAATATTGATGTTGCTTTCTTTAGAAAAATATCTACAAGAAATTACATTTCTTGGAAAGATCTAGTAGGTCTACCGATCATTTGGGAGTTCGATACATTGAACTCAGAGGAGATCAAGTAACATTTCGTTCGTAAACGTCCCCCTTTTGTTGTTTAGTTTCCAGCGACCTTCCAGGGACCTACCCAACGCCCGCAATCCTGATCATCATATGAAGGTTGTTGATGATGAAAAATTTCCAGGAAAAATCAAGTGAAATTCGAAGAGCATACCATTTGAAAATTCGCTTCAATTCACCATGCGAACGAGCTCCTCTTCTGCAACTTTTACCTCTTCTTCAACTTTCAAGTCAAAGTTCTAATTAGGTGAGCAAAGGTCCTCTCTCTGTTTCTCTCTCTCTCTCTGCGAGAAGGCTTGTTATTCCCATAATAATAAAATGTAAAAAATAGAATATCAAAATCAATAAAGTTTTAACTATCAAAGTAAAGAAAAAAAAAAAAGAAAGACCTCTTTCTCTCTTCTGTCATTCTCAACTGATATGGGATGAGGTTCCACTATATTTTATATCTTTACGAAATTCAACAAGAATATCTTTCATTTTTACATTTTTTGACTACAACATTGTTGAATGAATGTTGGATTTTCCTTGGGTCCCTCCTTGATTCTAATTCTTTCCTTCTTGGGTTGAGTGGTTGTTGTTATTGGTTTTACTACCGTTCGAATCTCTTGTCGTATTGCTGGATGAACATGAGGTGTTAGTCTTGTCTTGGCTTGTTAGGCATACTTGCATATATTTTATATATCATTATGTTACATTTAATATTGGCTAATCTACAAGCTGTTAACTGTGTCCATTTAGAGATTTTGTGTTACAGATATTCTTATTTTTTGTAAAGGAGCCGATGATTTGGAGATGAAGAATGTAAAGGAGCCGATGATTAATTTGGTGTGGGTCCGCTGCTGCAGTTTCTCAAGAATTGCTTAGTTAGTTGACTTATTACCAAGCAAGCCAACTACATGTATACCTTTGACTAATGCAATATACATGGAAATGAAAAGTGTTAAGGAAAGATCTTGAAACAGGAAAGAGCTTGAATTACAAAATCATTTCTGCAAAAAATAAAATTGTATCAATCACCATTAATTTGGGATCTGATTTTACGATTTTATTTCTTGCCATATTTGTTGTAACATCTCTCTCTTGTACTCTATAAATACCTTGTATAAACAATAACAAAACATACAAGTGTTTCATTTTCTGAATCTTCCTTCCTTCTCTCATTCCTTTGATCTTTCTCTCAATATCCTCAAGGATCTTCACATGGTATCAGAGCTGAAGGTTCTCTGTTATCGCTTGTTATCGTCTGTCTGCAACCAGCACTTGCTGTGATTCTGGTTGCCTTCTCCCCCTTTCCTGTCCACATCTTTTGGTGCCCTCTGTCCTCTGTCCTGAGATTTCACGGTGTTCTGGAGGGAGAGCTGAGCGTGAGAGAGCTGTTCCGCCCGCTCGAACTTTTTCCTCTGTCCTCGCTCGAGCGTCCACCCGCTCGAGCTCTGCCCGCGTTTCATAAGCGTCCGCTCGAGCGACGCCCGCTCTGCCCGCATCTCAAAGCCGCTCGGGCTCTGTTGTCCTCGCTCGAGCGTCCGCTCGAGCTGTGCCCACATTTCACAAGCATAAGCTTGAGTGATGCCCGCTCGAGCTCCAGGTTCTGTGCCTCCAGCTTCTCTCACCGCCTCTTCAACGAGGTGGGATACTCGTCGGTCATTCCGCCTGCTCAACGAGGTTGGATCCTCGTCGGCCATTCCGCCTCTTCAACGAGCGTCGGTCATTCCGCCTCTTCAACGAGGTGGGATCCTCGTCGGCCACCAACGCAGTCTGCCCTGTTAAGTTTCTGAACAAGCGCGATAACTCGGATTAGAAAATTGGGGCACGATTTTTGAGAAAAGCTTGGATTTTTTAAGGAGGTTGTATCCTCAAGGTCGCCTGACTGCTCTCTCGAGAACCGCACGACGACATAGACATTGCATTGCAGCTGACCAATCGTTAACAACTAGTGGCGGACCCAGAGATTTTTGGTTGTGGGGCACTAGTATATAGTGGGTGAAAAAATTTGCATAGATACTAAAGATAGATTAGATCATGTCTAGGAGCAGTGCAAAATCTTCAACTGCACCCATATATACCATCCTAATGTAAGGGACATTTCAATCAATTTTAAGAAAAAATGGACAACTTAGAGATTTTAAAATGAAATGTATTTCTGCTGATATGTTCTGATGAAGAGCATTTTTTACAACACCGCATTGTATTTTTGCATATCAACAATAGGACAAACATCAATTTTGTTCATCAATGATCAGTCGTCCTTTGATTTCACTGTCATCTGCCAAGTGCCCACAGAGTCACAGACCCCAAAATCAGTAATAAATGGGCAAGTTAAACTCCCAAAACAAAAACAATAAGCAGAAAGTTTAAATGAAAACCCCCAAAGCAAAATTATCATACGAAGAAGAAGAAGAAGACTAAGAAAGACAGAGACTGAGGGAAAGAGCCATACTGAGGGTCCATTGGGGCATTGGCCATCGCCCTTTGGCCTTTGTGAAGTTGTATGTGAGACTGTATTATGAACTCACGATTCAAGAAGAAGAAGCACTCACGTCTCACCACCGTAGCACAACATCAAGAAGCAGTCGGGGGCGTAGCTATGGGAGAGACAACGCCGGAGTGTGCCGGTCTTTGAAACTCTGATGAATGATGGAGCGAGGGAGCGACGACAACGAGGAAAGGAAAAGGGTGCCATTTCGTAACTGCCCTAAGCCCTTCCCCCTTTTTTGATTTGGTGAATGGTTGGGCGGGAAAACAAAAATGTTTCCCACCTCATTGGCTGACTCCGACTGCTGTTTGTTGTGGGGCTCGTGACTTGCTGTGGGGCTCGACTCAAGTATGGCATGGGCAACACATTCTATTGGACTTGAGTGGACCTCATTTTCAAGGATAGCTTAAAGGAGCTTTGATGGGCTGGCGTGGGCAGTCCCACGCCAGCCTACACGTAGCTCCGCCACTGTTAACAACATTTTCAAGCCACTATCGTATTCTTCCTCTAGAAACGAAATGGCTGGTTCGTTGTCCTCTTCAACACAATGGAATGTTATTTCAGCGTTAGTCTCTGTCAAACTCAATAGAGATAATTATCTATTATGGAGCAGTCAACTTGAATCTGTTATGGAATCTCAAGAACACGTTCAGTTCATCGATGAGTCTTCTCCACCTCCTCCTGAAGTCATAATCAAGGATGGCAAAAGCAAAATCAATCCAGAATTCGTTGTTTGGAAGAGATCAGACATGTTGGCTTTAAGCTGGATCAAAGCCACTGTTTTAGAACCAATCCTGAGGCAAATCGCGTCTAGCAAATCGGCACATGAAGCATAAAAAACGCTGAAAAAGTCTTTCGGTTCTCAATCACCATTGAGAATAATGTTATTGAGGAAGGAACTACACTTCATTCAAAAAGGAAATATGGATATGCATACCTATTTGGAACGGATCAAATTCTTTGCAGATCCGTTAGCTGCGGTAAGAATAGACACAGACGATATTGATCTTGTTCAGATCACGATGAACGGTTTGCCTATTGAATATGAAAGTTTTATTACTCTCATTAGTGCTAACTCTTCAAATGTCTCAATTACATTTTCTGAATTATTCGATCTCTTATTCACTCAAGAGAAGAGACTTGAGATGTTCAAATCGTCAATGCCCAACTCTAACAGATCCATTCAGGCATTACCGCAGGTTGAACATCAAGTTGCTTTTAATACTTTTCGAGGACGTGGTAGAGGTCGAGGCAACTTTAGGGGTTGGCAAGGAGTTCGATTCCAAGGACGAGGAAGACAACCTCCTCTCCAGCCTCAACCACAACATGAACATCCAAACAACAATGCAGGAAATGAAACTCATTCTCGAACTATTGTAATATGCCAATATTGTGGACGAAAGGGGCATTCGGCAAGGACGTGCTATGATATCCCATGGGCGTTTTCAGCCATGAATCTACAAGAGTCTACAAGTGAATATTGGTATCTCGACTCAGGAGCGACCAATCATATTGTCAACAGTAATAAGATGATGCAAAATAAAACACCATATGATGGAAGAGACAATATCATGATTGGTAATGGTTCAAGTCTTTCTATTAAGCATACAGACAATTTACTAGTTAACTCTACAAGGACTTCCTTCAATCTTACTAATGCACTGCATGTTCCTACAATAGCTCATAATCTCTTATGGAAAAATTTATGTCTGAAAATGATTGTATTTTTCAATTCTCACCACATGATTTTATTATTAAGGATCGACAGACGGGCAACGTTCTTCTTCAAGGACCAAAGATGCGTAACGGGCTCTACCCCATCAAGACTGTCCGATTGAACATGGAGCCTTTTTCAACCAAGGGGGCAGCGTTTAGTTGCTGGTTTAAGGCAGGCGTCAATAAGCTTTCAGCGTCATTTTATCTATGGCATCGGCGGCTTGGTCGCAAACAAGAAGATTGTTAGCTTTCTAAACTCTAGTCGGTTCATTTCAATAAGTTCTCCTATTGTGAAAGGAGTTTGTCAGTCTTGTCTTATGGGAAAGACACATAAACAACGCTTTCCAATTTCTGATTTTCAAGCATCACGCCCTCTTGAAATGCTTCATATGGACGTATTGGGACCTGCCCTATTCTCTCTCGCGAGGGCTTCAAGTTTTTTCTTCTTATTGTTGACAACTATTCCAGATTTTCATGGTTGTTTCCTCTTAAAGCTAAGTCTGAAGTTGTTCCATGTTTCAAGAATTTCAAAATTTTGGTTAAAAAGCAATTAAATGCTCACATATGTTCCATTCAATCCGATAATGGGAAAGAATTTGTCAACTCTCACTTAGCCTTGTTTTGTGAAACACATGGGATATTTCATCAATTTTCTTGTCCTTACACTCCCGAACAAAATGGTATCGTTGAACGGAAAAATCGTCATGTTGTTGAAACGTGATTAAGCATGCTCTATGATGCTGGTTTATCATATAATTTCTGGGTTGATTCATTTTGAACTGCTATTTATATTATCAATAGATTACCAACACTGAAATTGCAGCGAAAATCACCCTTTTATATGCTCTTTCAAAAAGATCTAGAGTATACACATCTTCGGGTTTTTGGAACCACATGTTATCCATTATTGATGCCCATGAATGAGTCCAAGTTTCAGCCCAAGACTACTTCATGCATCTTTCTGGGTTATGCTAGTCATCATAAGGGGTATTTATGCTACGACAAGAGCCATCGCCGTATTTTTATATCTCGGCATGTTATTTTTTATGAAACTCATCCCAGAAAGTCCGATCAACATCCGAATATTTCAGATGATATTGTATCTTGTTGGCTGCAACACACGAACAACTCTCCTTCAAGTAGTCATGTTGCTCCAATACAACCAGCATTGTCCTATACTGTTCTGCCACCACCAATGATTGGATCTTCATCATCTGCTATGATTTCTTCTTCTGGGCATATTAGCTTGCCTGTCCATGAGCCTACTCAGCCCACATCAAGGGAGCCTATCGAGGATCTTACACCCACCATGACTTTGGCGTCGTCCTCACTGGCTGCTCCTTCGTCTGTCATAGTTACTGATGCCGCAGCCACTCAAGATGCTCCGCGTCTTTCCCACTCAATGATCACTCGTTCCATAACTGGCTCGTTAAAACCCAAAGTCTTTTCTGCCATCCATGAACAAGAGGAACCAGGAACGTTTAAAGAGACTATTTGTTCCGCGTGTTGGCGCCAAACTATGCAATTAGAGTTTTCAGCATTACAGAAAAACAAAACATGGTATCTTGTTCCGCCTCAACCTGAGTTCAACATTATCAGTTCCAAATGGGTGTATAAAATCAAGTGTCAGGCTGACGGCTCTATCGCACGGCACAAGGCGCGCCTTGTCGCCCGGGGTTTTCTTCAAACGGTCGACATTGACTATCACGAAACTTTCAGTCCCACTGTCAAACCTACTACTATTTGAGTACTACTCTCTTTAGCCGTTTAGTTTGACTGGTCTTTACGACAACTTGATTTTGATAATGCTTTCCTTAATGGGTTTCTTTCTGAAGATGTCTATATGGCTCAACCAGAGGGGTTTCAAGATGCCACCTATCCTCATCATGTATGCAAGCTAGACAAAGCTTTGTATGGGCTCAAGCAGGCTCCACGTGCCTGGTATCATCGCTTGAGTTGCTTCCTTCATGACATTGGCTTTGTTGCTTCTCAGTCTGATGCATCTCTATTTATTTACTCCCGCGACGGTAATCACATTTTTCTTCTTGTGTACGTCGATGATTTGATCATTACTGGATTCGCGCCGTCTCTCGTTTCTCATATAATTAAATAGTTTGGCTCTGCATTCTCAGTAAAGGATCTTGGTCCCCTTACCTATTTCCTAGGTATTGAAGTCAAGCGAAGGCCTGGGGAGATATATGTAAGTCAACATCGTTACATTACTGACATTCTTCACAAAGCTCAAATGGATAGTGCCAAACCCATAACATCCCCCATGGTGGTCGCTGAATTCTTTACAGCCACTGAGGATTTATTTTGGGATCCCATGATGTATCGAAGTATAATAGGTGCACTACAATATGTTACTCTCACACGTCTAGATATTGCATTTGTTGTAAATCGTGCTTGTCAATTCATGCACTCGCCAAAGACTGTTCATTGGACGATGGTCAAAAGAATACTTCGGCATTTAAAAGGAACCAGTCATTATGCCCTTCGCTTGACTCGATCATCATCTTTGCAGTTAAGTATTTTTGCCAATGCAGACTGGGCTGGCAGTCCATAAGATCGAAAGTTCACCAAAGGTTTTGTTGCTTTCCTAGACAATAATGTTGTCTCATGGGCTTCTAGAAAACAAGGAACAATTGCTCGGTCCAGCACTGAAGCTGAGTATAAGTCTCTAGCCTGTTCTGCTACAGAAATACTACGGTTAAAATCTCTCCTAAAAGAGTTACAGTTTCCATTATCAAATGCACCAACTTTATGGTGTGATAATATGATAATATAGGAGCTCTATATTTAGCTTCAAACTCTGTGTTTCATGCTCGCACCAAGCATGTTGAAATTGATTTTCATTTCGTTAGAGATCATGTCAATAAAGGAGAGATACAAGTGAATTTCATTTGTACTAAAGAGTAATTAGCGGATGGAATGACGAAAGCTCTAGGAGGAACAATGTTCACAAATTTTAGAAACAACCTCAACGTCATAGAGCTGCCGTTCAATTTGCGGGAGGCTGTTAAGGAAAGATCTTGAAACAGGAAAGAGCTTGAATTACGAAATCATTTCTACAAGAAATAAAATTGTATCAATCACCATTAATTTGGGATCTGATTCTACGATTTTATTTCTTGCCTTATTTGTTGTAACGTCTCCTCTCTTGTACTCTATAAATACCTTGTATAAGCAATGACAAAACATACAAGTGATTCATTTTCTGAATCTTTCTTCCTTCTCTCGTTCCTTTGCTCTTTCTCTCAATCCTCACGGATCTTCACAATGAGTTTTGTTTGGCGGACAAGCCAGGCAAGGCAAGACGATGGTTCTTGTGATATATCAACTGAGACACATGTTTTTAAATTTGCATCCTCCTTGATTCGGAAGAAAAGAAAATAATAATAAATTGTGCTTTGCACATATGAGCTCCAAAACTGTTTCATATCCCAATTTTACAATTAATTTCTTAGGCCACACAGGTTTGTGTTTGGCAATAGTATTCTGTAAGTGTTTTATGAATCTGTCTTAATGTTTTTTGTCACAAGTGTTCCATCAATCTATCTTAAAGGTTTTGGTTGCTCATATTAATTCAAACAAAAGTTTTTGATGAAGAATAATGAACGTTTCAAACTTTGACAAAAACCTTGGAAATGATAGAAATGTCGTCGCACTGAAAGCTGCATTTTCCAAAATGCCATGGTGACTTGCATTTTCAACTTCAAGTGAAGGAGTTGCATTTATGATCAAACAGTACATCATTCCTAACTTTTTGGTTGGGAGCATTTATGGAAAGAATTCCATCAAGCAAGCAACAAAGTCTCTCGACTTCGGTATAGTCTCCTTGCATGCTGGCATCGAACCTACAGACCTACACAGGAGCTGAACCATAAGGACCGTGCCCTCCACCCCCAAATTTGTAGGAAAACAAAATTTTAAAGTTATAATTTTCAAATATTTTCATTTGGGCCCTACAATATTTAAATAAGTACATTTTGGCCCGTGTAAAAATTTTGAGAAATATAAATAGACTCCCTTCAAATACAATTTCTAGTTCTGCCCCTGTACCTACATACGGAACTAAATATAAAAAGTAATGATTGTATCTGACTTTAAAAAAAAAATTAGTCCGGCGAAATGAACTGTGGATAAATTCCATTTACGCTGTCTGGTTTAAGTTGAAAGACGATGGAGCGCCGTGAGAATCACGACGCACAATGCCTAATTGTCAGTAAAAGAATGTTAACCTGTGCGTGTTATGGGGCAATATTAAATTAACCATAAATTACAATGGGTTAGATTAAGTTTTTAGCAACAAGTTTTTGTTTTCTTAGCAACGGTTTTCGCCGTCCCTAAAAACATAATTTCCTATTGTGACCGTTTTATGTAAGTACTTTTCAAGTGAGACCTTCTTAATTTTGTCACCTACGACTGTAGCTCAAGCCCAAGCCGAGTTAATGGGCTCGTTACATCCAAAATCATCCTTTCACATAAACTTGGTGGCTTTTATCAGCAGTTTATGATCTCATCATTCAGGGGTATTTTAAAAACTTTAAAATTTTATATGTAAATTAAAAAATTTTAGTTTAACATATAAAAAAAATTTAAAAATTTATATTTCAACTCCTGATAAAATTTTAAAATTATGGTTTGAACCTGCGACTGTCATCATCCATATGTTCAAAGTAAAGAAAATCGAACACTTGAAAAATAAAGACAATATTATTATAACGGTGACACTCAGTCGAAACTGCAAGCACAATAAAGAGCTGATCTACAAATCGTCGCCGAATACGACGGACAAAGTACAAAGAATTTGAAGGAATAGCCGATGAGAGAGAGGGATCTAATGTGCTTATTGGAGTAAACAAAAGAGACGGACTAACGCGCGTTTGATGACTATGTAGCTACGGACTCGCAGTAATTGGAACCCGACAATCGATGGCAGCAGAAAGTGATAAGGAAGATAGGAGCCACGCCGGCCGCCGACGACGTTCATGTTCGCGTGCAGCGCGGTGGTCCGGGGACTGTCGTGAGACATGAACCTGTAGATGGGGTTAGAGAGGCGCCCTTGGGCAGCAGCTCGAGCACCAGAGTCCTCTTCCATGTCGTCATCTTCCTTTCTTCAAGCGGCCTGGCTGCTTCAAGTGGCTGAGCCCACATGAAGAAGAGAAGGTGGACCAAGGCTACTGCTGCAACCATTTTCCTCCACAAGCTGGAAGCCATTGGCTTCTTCTTCTGAAGTGTTCTGGTAGTGGTGACTAAAAGCTGTGTTATGGAGGGTTATGTGATATGGAACTGACAAGGGGATAATATATATATATATATATATATATATATATATATATATATATATATATATATATATATATATATATATATATATATATATATATGGAAATGTTGAGGAAAAGTGTTGAGGAAGATTTTGCCTTGTGTGGGCATTAAGGCTTGACTTTTTCACACAGAATTATCTCTCCTTGATTAAGATCACGAGTTTGACAAGAAAAACCGCGTGGAAGGTCCGGTCGTAGCTCTTCTGCACCTTTGAGTTTCATATTAAGGAAGGATCTGCGCCCGATATCACTGCCCTTCTCTTCTACTTTGTTTTCAATTTCATTTTCGCAAAGGAAATCAAACATCTATCTCTCCTTGATTAACCTGTTTGACGGATTCCAAGCAATACAAAGGGAGCATTAATTTTTCCACTTCTCACTCTTTGTCCTAAAATGCGGGAGAAAGATGTTAAACTCTTTAAAATCCAAACATTGATGTTCCTTTTTTTCGAAAAATATTTACAAGAAATTATTACATTTCTTGGAAAGATCTAGTAGTTCTACCGATCATTTGAAAGTTCGATACATTGAACTCAGAGGAGATCAAGTAACATTTCGTTCGTAAACGTCCCCCGTTTGTTGTTGAATTTCCCGATGTAAGTTTCTTAGCGACATTTCAGGGATCTACCCAACGCCGCAGTTCAGGTCATCAAATGAAGGTTGTTGATGATGGAAAACTTCCACGAAAAATCAAGTGAAATTCAAAGAGCATACCATTTGAAAATTCGCTTCAGTTGACCATGCAAACGAGCTCCTCTTCTGCATCTTTGACCTTTCAGGTCAACAGTCAAAACAATATTCTAATAACGTGAGCAAAGGTTCTCTCTCTCTCTCTCTCTCTGCTGACTAATTGCACTTCTCCGTTTTTGCCTCTTTTGCTTATTTGCTTTTATATTTTGTTTCATTACTTTTGTTCTTGCTTGCTTGTGACTTCTCGTCATAATTTTTGCTAATGAATTTCCTAATTTTGTCGGCTCTCTCAGATTCATCTTTTGACAACACATTCTTGCCTATATGCACAGATTTAGTGCACTGAGATCAGGACTGTGAAGTGAAGTTGTCCTCCCCCCAAAGCTGCAGCAAACATGTCAAATCATGTTAAATTTTTGTTGCAACAGACATAAATTATACTTATATTTGGAGATGGAGAAGGTAGAGGGGCCGATCATTAATTCGGTGTGGGTCCGATGCTGCAGTTTCGAAAGTAATGTTTAGCTAGTTGACTTCTTGTTAAGGGATACTTTGCAATTAATTTCTTAAGCCACCCAGCTTTGCGTTTGGCAATAGTAAGTGTTTTATGAATCTGTCCTAAAGTTTTTTTGTCATAAGTACTTCATAAATCTATCTTAAACTTTTATATCTTCAGTATTAATACAAACAAAAGTTTTCATGTGAGGAAGACATTGAAGAGTAGCGAATGTTTCAAACCTTGACGAAAACGTTGAAAATGGTGTGAGTGTCATTGCACTGAAAGTAATTACATGTTACTTTCAGTGTGATGACTGCATTTTCCTTGTCATTAAAGTAAAATGTCAAGAAGACTGTTGCATTTTCAACTTCAAGTGACCCTTGAAAATGCCTCACTAGCTTTAAAGAAGATGTTACATGATACCAAACTTATTGGTTGGGAGCATTTATGGGAAGAATTCCCTCATACGAGCAATAAAGACTCTCGACGTCATCGACCTTGGTATAATCTCCTTGAATACTGGTATTGGACCTACGCAAATACTGGCATTGGAACTACACAAGGCAGAGCCAAGGGACTGCCCCCCCCCCCCCCCAAAGCCCCCAAAATTTGGAAAAACAAAATTTTAAAATTACAATTCTTAAAAAATCATGAATTAAATATAAACAAATCAAGGTTGCATCTTCATTAATTAATATGACTTAAGAATTCTCTCTCTCTCTCTCTCTCTCTCTCTCTATATATATATATATATATATATATATATATATATATATATATATATATATATATATATATATATATATATATATTGCATGATACAGATACAGACAGTGAAACTCACTTAAAAACTTTTGCTGCATCATTGATGATGCCCTTAGAAACTATTCATGTATAGTGCATCCTTTAGAAACTCTTGGCACATTGGTAAGGGTCTCTCAATATTAAAACTTGAAATATTAAGGGTTTCAAATATGTGTAGACATCGAATATGATACCCGACATGCATAAAATTGACAGTCGAATTGGGTCCAACCCGATAACAAAGCAGGTTGGGCTTGAGCCACCGGCAAGCAGTTCGGGTCAGTCCAAACTCGGCTTTGTTGAGCCTTGAACTAGCTCAGCCTGACCCGACCGAATTCTAAGCCTTCCTTACTATCAATAGTGACATATAACGTGCTCCTTATGGTCAGTGAAGCTTATGGAATTTACTTAGACCAAATATTATAAATCACATTTTAACTTAAAAAGTCATCCTCAACCATAAAACATCCAAGGCCCTTTCATTTTAAAAAAAAAAAGGTCATCCGAAAAAATTTCAGTTCTGCACTGGACTGTTTCAGGTAATTCCAAATATGGTCCCGTGCTTCCAAATTTTTTCTAATAGGGGCCTCACTTTTGCTGATAACTGCTAAAAAAATGTGGACCTCAAGTGAAAATATGTTACAGTATCAAGTAAAAGTATTGGCGTCCCGACATTTTTTTTGGCACATATGAGCGGTTTAAAACTGCATTAACTAATTATAGCACGTGGTCGAGCCACACCAATCAGATCATCATTAATCAATCGATGCAAACGACCAAGTGGATTGGTAAGAACGGTCACTCCAAAGGATCTTTGAAAGGCCCATGAGACAAGAAAATCAGCATAAGTATTAACTTCTCTGCACGTACGACATAAGACACACTCCCAATCTCATCTCAGCAATTCTTGACATTGTTTGACTATTTGGAATAAAATGTCACGAAGCTACGCTTTTTTTAGGACCTTATTCACAGCTAACAATGAATCTAATTCAACAATAACTTTACCAAAGCCACGTTCCCAAGCTAATTTCAAACCATGAAGAATAGCAATAAGTTCAGCCATAGTTATATGACCATAATCCACACGACAAGAGAAGCCAAATAACCATTCGCCATTATCATTGTGGAATAAACCACCAGCCGCTAAGTCTTCTAGATTTGTTCTAGCAGCCGCTTCCACATTCAACTTAACAAAACCCAAAAGAGGTGACATCCATGCAATAAAGGTATGAACTTTTCGTTAGGGTAATTGAAGTTGGGCCATATGATTTCTGAACTCTCCAATGGAAGCAGTTATGTGAAATAAAAAATCATCAAGCCAGAAAAATCCCTCGTTAACCAGGAAGCGATGTTTAGAAATATTATTCCTTAGCCAAACCTCCAAAGTAGCCATATTAAACTCTAACAATTTAGCCCCATGAAGATTGCCCATATAGCTTGAGAAGAAGTACAATATCGAAGGACATGTGTAGTATTTTCCTCAATAGCACCACACCGAGGACAAACTGCATTAGTCAAAATATTCTGATGTACACAAGCAGATCTAGTAAGAAGACAATTATGAAATAATAACCAAATAATAAACTTAACCCAATGGGGAATATCCAGTTTCCACAGTTTAGACTAGATGCTATCTGTGTGAACACCAGCAGTAAGCAACTTATAAGCAGAGGACAGAGAAGTTGCCATCGGTTGAAGCTTGCCAAAAATTCCTATCTTGCTCATCCTGTTGAAGTTGCACAAACGAAAGTTGATCCCTAATATCAGTGGGCAAAAGTGCTAACAACTCTCACTCCAATTATTGTTACAAACATAATCCTTAGCATGTTTAGTTTGTTCCTCCTCAGACAAATTAACATTACAACGCTCCAGTAAGGACTTATCACCAAGCCATTTATCTTTCGAAAACAAGGTTTTTGATCCATCACCTACAATTCAATCACAACCTTGATGAACAAGTGATTTGGCTGAGATTATATTCTGTCCAGTGTGAGAAGCATTTTGTAGTATACAAACTTGAAGAAAAGAACATTGTTTCAAATACTTGGATCACAAAACTCAAGCCCATAGACCTTCATCCCCATCTTCCAATTTCCACCCTAACTTGGCAAGCACAACTTTGTTCATATTAGCAAAGTTATGAATGCTAAGCCCTCCTTTATCTTTTGCACGATACACAATGTCCCAATTCAGCAAATGAACTCTCTTTTTCTCTGCCATTGATCCCCAAAGAAAATCTCTATTTAAACTATCAAAATCCTTAGTAACTGAAACTAGTAATTTAGTAATTTGCATAGTATGAATTGCAATGGAACTAGTCACATATTGTACTAAGGTGGCAGGGCCAGCTAAAGAGAGTTGGGAAGCCTTTCAGGAAGACAATTGCTTATGAACCTCGTCAAAAGGTTGAGAATAAGTACTTCTATTAACACAATTGGCATGTACCCACACTCCTAGATGACAGCCAAAATTAGTGTAATGTTGCATACTAGAGCTCTCTTGAATACTTTGAATATCGTCATGAACATTAGGAGAAGTATAAAATAAAGGTCTAGAAAAATTTACCCTCTATCTAAAAAAGGAGCAAAATTTATTAAGGCAATCCATCATAGTCCTACATTGTTCGACTGTAACCTCACCCATAAGAGTCAAATCATCAGCAAAAAAAATATGTGACAAACAAGGACCACATCGAGACAGAGAAATAGGCTTCCAAGCACCATCACGAATAGAAGTATCAATAATATAAAAAAGCTTTTGTAAACATATAAAAAAAATATAAGGTGAAAGAGGGTCACCCTGTCTTAACCCTTTGGAAGGTTTAAAATAGTTAATCAATTCCCCATTCCAAAGAACATTCATCTCAGTTGAAATCATACAAAACATTATCAAAGAAACCAGCACAGAGGGCAAACGAATATCCATAAGAACCCAACGGAGAAAATCTCAATCCACCCGATCATAAGCCTTCTCAAGATCAATTTTCAGTTTCATACCACCAGATTTGCCTTTCTTCTGCTTGAGAGAATGAAGAGTCTCTTGAACCACAATAATATTATCTGAAGTTCCTCTCCTTGGGATAAAGCTACTCTGAGTTGGGGAAATTAAATTCCCTAAGAAGGGTTGAAGCCTATTAACAAGTAATTTAGAAAGTAACTTAACAGTAACATTACACAGAGATATAGGCCGAAACTGATTTTGGGATTTCAACTTTAGGAATAACAACAATCAAAACCTGGCTTAAAGTAGCATCAAATTTGCTAGTCAAGAAAGCATCTTGAACAAATTTACAAATAGAGTATTTAACCACTTCCCAATTAGCAATGTAGAATCCAGCTTGAAAACCATCTAGTCCAGGTGCCTTGAAAGGGGCCATAGATTTTAAAGCCTTAAAATTCTCACCTTCCTGTGGAACATGGCACAGGTTGAGCACCTGTTGATCCCCCAATGTCACACTAGTCTTCGGACAACTAAACTCAAAATTATTATCAACTGATTCTATAGAATACACCTTGTGAAAGTGAGTAATAACCAATTGCTTGATAAGGTCAGGATCCAAAATCCAATCACCATGTTCTGCTTTCAGGGACATAGTGGAATGGCTTGAATTGGCTGAGTCAAACAACCAACCAGGTGACAAAATTGATTTGATTCTGTGACAATTCAAAAGTGCCCTGTGTCAACTTTCTTGAGCATCTTTCGAAGAAAATTCTTAATTAGGTTTTACATATTTTTATTTATTGCTTTGAAAAAATGGTTTTTTAATAATTTTTACTGATGCACAACACCAATTCAACGAATCCGCGGTTGAATTGTTTCAACTCCAAAAGTCGTTCTCATTACATCGATTTTACGGCGACTCCTTGGCCTGTTAACACTTTATTTTTTTTAATGTTTATTTAAGAGAAACTGCACATTTGACCTAAAACCCCAAGGTCGTAAAAGCTCTAGCTTGTTTGGAGCCTGTTTCGAACTTCGAACCTCTTAGATGTGAACCACCTTGCTGCCCAATTGCTCTACACCCCTTAAGGCTGTTAATAATGCTCCACTAAGGTTGCTGGTAAACCAGCATAGATTGATCTCCAGTTCAAAACACAACATATGTCAGAGGCAAAAATATTTGTAGTTATGATGGAATAATAGTTAATGATGAAGACAAAAGGTTAGCGCAACCGGGGAACAATATATGCCTTAACCAGTATGTAGCTGCATCCTGCATGCTTATGAATTCAGACTTCATTGTTCTTTCTTGCCAGGAAAACAACGCTTTGTTGATATAAGCCTGAGCATCGGGTCGGATATCGCTTACTCGGCTTGACTTGAGCCCACGTTTAGACCCCAAAAAAAAAAGGCACCGAGTTATCGAGCCAGCCCACGTGCCCGATTAAGCCCAGTTCAGCTCGATAACAATTTTTTAACATTATTTTTATTGATTTTTATATATACGTATAATATTTTGTTACATTTAAGTATATTCATATATTATTTTATGTTAGCATATAGAATTTTTAAATTTTAATCAGGCCAGGCGAGCTGGGCCCCAGCTCGAGTTTCAGGTGCCGAACCAGCCCGAGCCCAACTCCTTATCGGGCTGGGCCAGTCTGCTGACCAGGCCTACGCTTAAGTCCCTTGGAATTAAAGGGCCTGCACTTCATAGTCTTAGAAAAGGTTGTTAATACTATCCCCGTGTAAAAAAAATCATTTTTACAAGAATCCTATTTATATTGCTTAACTATGGCACGTACAGAAGTCTTCATAACAACTCAAATATCAACTGCCTAATATATTAATTATTTTATCCTTCAAAAATTTGCATATGTTCAAATGGATCGACTGTCTATTCTTAAGAAATAGAAGTATCCAACATCTCCATCGCATTAGAGTTACAAAGAAAACATCCGCAATTACTACAGATCTCAGTAGGAACAATTATTGGTTAGGCACATGGTGAAGGCGGAAATCAATTATATCGTATAACCCAGTGGTGTAAAAACAGGATGGTATTTGCTCAAAGAGTCATACACATGATACAAGCACTCAGGTTACATAATTGCGCCACCTGCTGAACGCAGACCCGGATGTGAGAGGATTGGCATCCTACGAAGCTCAATACACCATATGAGCCCTAAATTAACTGCAGACAGGAACTCATAAAGCCAGCTTCACGTAGCAGGATTGAGGCTGATGCTGATGCTGATGGTCACACTACTTATCTTTCAGCCAAAGATGTTCAGTTCATCTAGCTCCTCATCATCTCCATGCATCTCATGATACTTCTCTTAGAGACCGACGTATTTCTTTTAGCATCTCATCCACCGCAATGCGCTTGCTGGAGACAAGGAAAAGATGAACCATGTAAAAACATAATTAATACAGGATCCACCTTGTTGATCAATAAAATTCACACAAGTAATAACTCCAATTAAGAAGCAACAATCTGTGCAATGTATTTTCTGTAAAAAGCAACGCACTGTGCATCATCAATGTCCCCATTCTCCGTTCTTTAAGCAAAGCATGAAGCCTCATATGATATCAAGAGGCATCAAGCAAACTTTCTCAAGTGTTTAGTTTCTTTCCTCTCCCATAACCCTCCGCAAAATTAACTGAGATCAACTAAGTCTCAACAAATGAATGTGCTAGGCTTGAACCAGGAGTCAAGATCCCTAAAAGTTCTGCTATGATTGTTATGAGCTTGATCCAAAATAAGTAATATTCCTGCCACTTCTAACAGTCATTGATATGAGGCTGTCTCTGTGAGTGCATTAGCAAAGTGATGAATGATGGCTAAAAGGATGCACCCCAACCCAACAGATTTTGAAAATGTAACATTTACAGGAGCAAATTTTTGAAAATCTACTTTGGCCCTATAAGAATTTAACAAATATATATTGGCTATTCGTTTCTGACAATATGCGCTCGACAAACATATAAAAAAAAAATTGGCTCCTCACACAAAAACATCGCTCTAATACTATTGCATATTATTAAACTAAATTTCGGGTTTCAGTAATTCCAAAATTAAAATACAGAAGTCCCAACCCAAGATGATTATGGCCGGAAAGGCCCCAATCCTTTCAGCTCAAACAACTTGAACACAGAGCCGAGTAGAGGAAAGATTGGCCTGAGATGTACAACCAAGATTTGCTTTAGTTCTGCTCAAGAATGGTCCAAAGTGAATAAAAATTAAATGCCCGAAGGATCTCCATGTATTTCCTCTGTTGACCAAAGTACACTAATAGCTAAATTACTAAGGTCAAAAATCGTAACTTGGCCCACAAAGTTTTCTACCAAAGTGAGATATATCAAAGAGGAAAATTAAGGTACTGGAAGATAACCCTAGAGAAAAAAAGTTCCAAAGATTTCAGAAAAGACAGCTCATTTTCATGGAACAGGAAACTTTCATATTCTAGCTATGCCAAAAGGAATCACCACTGTGTTTAAGCAAGCATAGAAACCTTTGAATTAGATGTGAGCAGTAATAAGCTAGATATTTCCTTCATTAAAAGCCAATGGCCTTCAAAAAGGGAGACAAAATGTGAAGTGCATGCAACCGATATTTATGTGCAGTTAGAATACAAGTATAACCAGAATAAGCATAATGATTCCAAGTAGTTTGAATGTTCATAGGGAAACTTGTACAAGTAGAGAAATAGTAACATAGTATAGGTTGAAAAAAGATAACAGGAGAAAAATAAAAGAATAAAAAATGACAAGCAAATGTCAAAGCTTGAAAATGACAAGGCAACGATGCTTTCCTATGTGATTTGAGAGCACTTGTAAGTAACAAAATCATGTCTGCTCTTGTATCTTGGTGCTTATCTAGTTACCTAGGCATACAATGTGGACGAGAGTACTTGCAAATATTGGGGTCTCTGGCCCATGCAAGAAAACCAGATCAGTCTGCGCTGAAGATTCAAAACTAAAGAAACAAGGTTATCAAACAGGCAGACCTTGTTGAAAGGTGCTAAGTCCAGCACATAACTTCCCGATAAACATTTCACCTGAAGAATAACTCAGATTGTATATCTCAGGTCAGATAGGTTAGTTAAATATACCAGTTCGCCTACCTTTCAAGTTCAAGATTTCTGAGCCGTTATAGGCATCATTCACATAGTACTTCAAAAGTCAACTTTAAAGGGATGAAAAACTTGCCATATCCTTGATTTAATCAATAAATGTCAAAGGTCCAACGCTGAGATATCACAGATAATTTAGAAATTTTTTGTGTCTTTTCCCGCCTAAGGGAGATATTAAGATATACATTTATATTTCTCTTACTATAATGCGGGTTTTTCCTTATGTAATAGGTGTTTTATAATTCTCAGGGCATATTTGCTCTTGAATTGTGGAGCTGTGAAGAAACAGTTTTGAAATGTGAAAGAATGAAGACTAAATGTGCACAATAAGTCCCGCAAATTACTCTAGGAAACAATCCAGGTGCCGTTAGTGCACACCACATCCATGATCAAGATTTTAAACAAAAAATAGTTTAAGCACTGATTCTTGTCACAACCACTCAACCAGGATCATGATAGCTAGACAAGAAAAAAGAGACAAGGAAGGAAACATACAGGACACTAACACCCACAACAGAAAGAGGCCGTGGATACTCTTCAAGAGCTTTCTCCTTGTTCTCCTCAACAAAAGAGCCAGTAGAGGATAAGCTTTCTTCTTCACTTTGGAAAGGTATTGCTGGCATTGCTTCTTCCACTTTCATGGGTAAGGCTGAAGGTGTCTCAGGGCGACCAATAGCTGCTATCTCTTGTATCAGGGAATGCAACCTATCCTTAGCCTGTAGCAGAAATAATAATTTGAAGTGCATATTTCAGATAAGCAATTGAGCATTCAAATTTATTCAAATCCCATATTATTAGGTTAGTGGACATTACAGAAACAGTAGGCCAAACAGCAGTGAAGAATATATATATATATATATATATATATATATATATATATATATATATATATATATATATAGAAAAAGGAAAAAGAGGAGACAAGAAAAAGTGGGTGACAAAGAGACAGACAGGAAAAAAAGAAAGGAGTTAGAGAAACTAGTTCACCACCTGACCACACACGACACACACACACAAAAATGGTACCTCTGGCAGGTCGATTTTATTTAAAACCACGACATGAGGTCTATTAAGATAATCCGGATTGTACATTCTTAATTCCTGCAAAAATAAGAATAAAAGATCAACCAAAAGAGGAACATAAATTTCAAAACTCTGAATAAAAAGGAACTCTGCTGTTCAATGGTGCACCTTAAATATGTAAGCTTTGGAGTACTTTTACATAACATATTTATTAGAAGCTTAGATATCAGAAAGGAAGAACATGACAGTAATTTATTACATCCTTAAATTTTGAAGCTAAATATTGTTTGAAACTCAACTCAGCAAATCAACTTCTGGTGAAGGAGAACTTAATTACATTTAAGAACAACAGATTTTGTAAAGTTGGTATGGTTACCAATAATAATATCAGATTGATGATCAAGAAAGAGCACAAAATTCAACAGTAGGGATGATTCTTAACCTTTTTATCTGTACATACTACATGATAATAAACAGAATAAAAATAAATTTATATTGAGAGCACAGTGTCTCTGACACAAAACGTCCAGAGATAGAACATGGGATTTACAATATCAAACCAAGTAGAAAAACAATGCATTTGTTATTTGTATGGTTTAGGATAGACTCCATTCATTAAGATTCAAATTGTTAGAAAAGTGTGTGCAGAAATAGATATTGTGCAGGGTAGAGTAATAAGAACCAAGCAACAGAAAAAACCTATACAAAAAGTCTATCATACTTCTCTGACAGTTATGAAATCTTTCACAGGGTTCTCTGCTGCTGCATCAACAACATGGACCAGTAGTCTTGTCCTACGCAGATGCCTCAGAAAATTTCTACCAAGACCCTGCAAAAAGGAACCACCAGCTACTTTCCTAATGCTTAAAAAGTTGAGATAAAATTAAGCATATTATGCTCCTAAAAATTATATTACTTTTCCAAGATGAGCGCCCTCAATGAGACCAGGCAAATCAGCTAATGTTGCCTGAGAAGTATATTCTTGTGCTCCTAGGCTGGGATCACCATCAAGACGACCAAGGTTCGGCATTAGTGTTGTGAAAGGATAATCAGCAACATCTGGTTTTGCAAGAGTGATGGCAGCTAATAGTGTAGATTTCCCAGCATTTGGGAGTCCCTGAAAGATACAATACACAAGCAAGCAAATTCAAAATTTCCATCATACATGTACAAATATTCAATCTGATAGGGTTCTAACACACTTGCAATTCACAAGGATGATCAATTACAACCTGCAATATCAAAGGCCATAAACTTCCAACTAACCTACTAAAGTCAGATGCATGTGCACAGAGGAAGTCATGTAAGCAGAAAATGACTAGCATAAAGTAGGATCAGGTGATAAATATTTAACCAATGATGTACACCTTAGAGATTGACACTAAGGAATTGATGAAAGATGAAAGCATAACCAAATTCTGTAAATGGGTCTAGTTAGAATTTTTAGTATTTGTAAATGGATCCAGATCTGCAGTTTATCCCTTTCTCTATATAAAGGAACGTTTGGCTCATTTTATAGTCAGTCAAAAAAAAGTTGAAAGAAATGAAAAGAAAGTTGTTTTGTTAGTTTTCTTTCGTTCTTCTTGGTCGTTTGATCTTTGCTTGAGTTTTAGTTAGTTTAAGCATAGTCTCAGTTCAGTTGTGAGTGCAGTTGGATTAAGATCAGTTAATCTTAATTCTTCTTGCATTGATTGGTATCAGAGCGAGGTTTTAAGAGAAGCCAAATTCTGCTGTTAATGGAGGAATGAGTACAACAGATCTTAGCAAGGCATATGCCTGTTTTGACTTGTAATGTTGCTGATTTAAACAAGAAGTTAGATCTCACTATCGATCCAAGGTTTGATAAGTTCATGGATGAGATCAGAGGAATGTTCTGCTCTATTTTGTAGAACACACAAAATCTTCCTGGACTTCCTTTGATGATGGGCCGATCGTCGTCTTCTTCAACCCATGAGCAAGCGACCCCGCCACTTCACCATCGAATAGCGGTGAACCCAGCCATGGTTGAGGATGAGCGTCCGGAGGAGTGGCGAAGGCTGGCCGCTGCGTCGTCATCTGGTAAAGGAACCGGAAGCTCGTCCGGCGGCAGGGGAACAACCTTTGTTTCGTCTGCCTCTTGTGTAGGGAGGCAAGGGATTTCTCTGTCCGAGGTAGCCCCAGCCCTACAAGTGAGTCTACTGTCCACCGGTGGGCAGAGAGTGGTGGATGTCGTCACCGTTGAAGGAGCCAGAGAATCCGACACCCCACCTCCCGCCGGTGGAGGCGCTAGGCCAGCCACTAGCAGCAAGAGGACTGTGCCACCCACGCGAGCCCCATTCTTCAATTCACCTGAAGGAGAGCAGGTGATTGCAGCTCTTCTCGAGCTGCCGACAATGAGTCCTGTCGTTCTTGTGGGAAGGCATCAAGAGGAGAAGCATTCACCGGCCTGCACCATTCCAGCCAGGAAAGACGCTGGAATCGCTGCCATCAGCGAAGGAACAGCCCTTTCTCCGCCTGTTCCTTGTGCGCAAAGTCCGAAAGTGTCGCCACCCAAACCAGCCCCGCCCCTGGAATCGCAGCCCGCCGGCGGCCCGGAAGCAACAGGTAGCGGCCTTCCTCCCTCAGATGGAATGGTTGGGCGGCGGTGGGCGCCCACCTTCCGCCCTCTGGTTTGCCCCTTCCGTCTCTGTTTGAGACGAAAGGGGGGGGGAAGTCGAGCAGCGCCTCGAGCGTCCCTTTTGGGACCGGTTCAAGCTGAACCGGATGTTGGATCGGATTCGGGTCCGTATCGCCCGATTCATGGGTATAAGGGTTTGACTGGATCCAAACCAGTTCGTTCCATCATTTAAGACTGGATCTGATTTGGGGATGCCCATAGATCATGTCCAAGCTCAGGTTCCTTCTCCAAAGCCACACCGAAGCCGCCACCTTGATCATCATCAGAAGATAGTGAGCGGATCACCACTTTAGCATATGCAAGCAAGCAGTGGGACCTTTTTGTCCAGCAGATCTAATCCTTATTCAAACTCTCTAAGGTGAAGAACCATTTTGGCAGAATGAAAGATTTAAACTCGTCAAAGAAGACTCTTCTCCAACTAGAGGAGTCTGATGCAAGATGAAAGCATAACCAAATTTTGTAATTGGATCTAGTTAGAATTTTTAGTATTTGTAAATGGATCCAGATCTGCAGTCTATCCCTTTCTTTATATAAAGGAACGTTGGATCATTTTGTAATCAGTCAAAAAAAAGTTGAAAAATGAAAAGCAAGTTGTTTTGTTAGTTTTCTTCTGTTCTTCTTGGTCGTTTGATCTTTGCTTGAGTTTTAGTTAGTTTAAGCATAGTCTTAGTTCAGTTGTGAGTGCAGTTGGATTAAGATCAGTTAATCTTAATTCTTCTTGCATTAGGAATCCTAAAAATGTACATACTACATATAGCACCATTAGCTAAAAATTTGACTATGTTAGGAACCAACAAAAAATAAGTGATTGAACTGAATTACCATGAAAGATGGAGAGTGACATTTCCTCGAAAGATACATATAGCAGTATAGAAACATGAGCTGAGAAATGAACTACATTGGAAACTTATGGAGAATAAGTTAGTGAATTAAATCAGCCAAGAATTATGAAGAATCACTCTATTTGGATGATGTATGGAACCTCCCAATAAGAGCTACAATGTTTCCTTTCTCTTTGACAAATGGGCAAGGATAACCTGGGATGGTTCAAACTAAAACCCCTCAGCAAGAATGATGAAATTATTCATACTCTGTCCATCACATCTAAGTGCTAGTGTCCAATTTTGACGAACATTTTACAAAATCATTGCCCTAAATACATGAGGATAGCAGATGTGTGATAATGAAACTAATGAGACGACTGGTGGATAAAACAAAGAAATAGGATTAGTCCAACTTCCAATAGACTAATACCATTTGCAAAGTTGGAACTAGATTTTCTGGCAGCTATTATAAGTGGCATATAAGACAAGCTGGATCAGATAGCACAACAATCGTTTTTAATTATTATTTTGTTAACACGGACTAAGAACAGATCATCAGATAATAACACTACCTAGCTCCCGCATGATATACTAAGCAAGAGGATGCATTTTCCACAATAAAACTAGGACAAAGTTTGTAACTGCAGAGGAAAATTAACACATACATACCACTACCCCAACGTCAGCAACCACTCTGAGTATGAGTTCCAAATTGACCTCTTCTCCTGGCTGACCCAGAACCATTACCTGCAATCATTTCAACATAAGCAACAGCTGGGAACAATTTATATTCCACTGGGAAGAGGACACTACAAAAGAAAATACAGGGTTAAAATTGCATATCAAACAATATTCTCAACACTATTCTCAGATAAATTATTTGTCCCAAATTGAATCTAAAACCAATCACAGAATTGTCCTTGTTCTGCAAATAGCCATTCAACTTCAGTTTTTGTGCCTCAGGCTCCATGACCCATGCCATTTCACTATTACCTTAAGGTCTAATTTGTTGTCTACATTGTTGCTCATGGTGTCTTCGGCCATTACCACTCACCCCAACAAATCATTGATTATTCTTTTCCTATGAAATCACATTTGATAAAGAATAGCCATATCTAAAAAAAAGGAGTAGGATTCAATTGTAACCAACAATTAGAACTTGCAGGTTGCAAGGTTCAGGGTACTCAGTGCCCCGAGAAAATATTCAAGGCATAATTGTTACCTGCAATTGAATTAATACACACAATGGAAAGAAACCATTTTGAGCAAACTAACCTTATCAGTTTCATCTCGCACAATGTTCATAGTCATGGCCATAAATCTTCTTCTTCTATGCTCTGGCATCTCCAGCAAGCTAATCTACTACAATGGAAAAAGTAGCCAAGTGTAACAATATCATTCACCTATGGAAGAACTTCTAACTATAGGGAAGAAGAGAAATGCATGAACAATATGCAACAAAGAGGGGAAGCACATCAGCCCCAGATACTTATAATCAATTGATAGGTAATAAGGTCAAGGTGAGCATACTGGATTAAAAGTACAATATGGTACTACAGAATTACAAATCATGTAGGAAAATAGTCAACATTATAATGCTTAAAGAAATGAATTTTATTCACGAAAGAATGCAAATGCCTTGGAAAAACGGGTTCAGACAGCATTCTTGAATAATCTGTGTGTATTTGTGCATTATACAAATTTGCAATTGCATGCTTAAACATGCATGACATTCAAAATCTGCAGTACATGCTAATAAATATGGTAACATCTAGATGATGATGATTTTTATGGTTAGTAGAGAAAAATAGGGATTTCTTTCGTAAATTAGATCACCCCAGACTGAAGGGTAATAGCAAAAACACCTTGATTATATGCAAGAAATAGATGTTGTTCTTGGTAACAAACCATCACTCTTAGTAATAAAGCAGCTTCAACCTACCAAGTCTGCCCAGAAAGAATGAGGTTCAAAGTGAATAATTAAGCAAGAAAACTCCACTACTTTTCTCACCCAATGAATGAAAAAAAGTTCTGCATAATGTGTCATTCTTAAGTCATATAACAAAAGAAATCTATGCCTACAAAACACCGTTGCTGAAGAATGAGCAAGAAAGCACACATTCTATAAATCATCTTCTCTAAGGATAAGCAAATAGAAGTTATACACAAACTAGAGCAATAAGTTCACCGAATCATCCTTTTGATTGTCAATCTCATCAAGGATTACAACTGCAATAGACAGGAAACACTCACTCCTCCTTGCCCACCCCTAGCAACAAGTACTTCATCATCTGGACGCACAAGATCTGCAAGAAACTTTCCCCCTTGTTTGCGTCTTACCACAGTACCTGTCCCACACAACATTATATACTCAGGTTAATCTTCATGACAAAAACATGGTACATTTGCAATTATCTTGTTTCATCTTTCCTGTGTCAACCACTTCTTTTGTCTTCTAACAATTAGTCAATAAAAAGAACTTTGTTCCCATCTGCTGCATTATCTTTTATGTTTTCCAAAAAGTGTTAACACTTTCTCAATATTCTCAAACATTTTTGGGCAATTTAAAGCATCCAGCAGCAGATTCAATAAATCAAGTTCTATTCTTGAATAGTAACAATTGAACCAGTTAGAATATGCTCAGCTCTGCAAGGGATCAAATCAGTGTCCTTTGGCTTTGTCAAAGTCACAGAGATAAAGAGTAGACAAGAATGACAAACAAAAAGTTTGAGTCATTGATAAAAAACACAGATTCTATACCTACTGGCACTGGAATGCGCAATGTTGGAGCAGCAATTCCATCATGTAATAAGGAAGTTAGCACTCCCATAGCATCCACATTGCCTCCACGTTTTGCATTATACCGGGTCTTCTTATGGAATTCAAGCAATGAATCCTTGCTCTCATCAGCATATATAACCACGTCACCTCCATGGCCTCCCATCGGTAGTATAAGTGAGCCATCTGCATCTCTTTTATACAAACTTTTCTTTTTTGTTTTCTCTTTTTCGTTTTTGCCCTGAGATTTTGAAGATGCCTTTTGGCTCGGCATGCTAAGAACCGCACCATGTCCACCGTCCCCCGAACGGACAGTGATAACAACATGATCAAAATACTTATGTGGTTCCCTTGCTACTGAGTCAGGTGTCGAAGGTTTTGGTTGTTTCACAACCTTAGCAATTCCACAGTGCACCACACGAAATATAGGACCATACGAATGTCCCGATCTCTTATATAACCTGCCAACGTGAAATTAGCAAATCTCAATAAGTTCAAAATAAGATGGAAAACATCACAACAAAAGACAAGGAGGACCTCCGATACAGAACTATGCATAAAAAATAACACAATATGAAGTTTATATAATGTCGAAACTGAACGCTTCCAGAGAAAGAAATATCTCACCTCAAGAAGCATTCAGACGTAGACTTAGATAAAAGATAATGTTAAGAAACAGCAGAATTAACCACGTTTCTTGGTGACCAAGGGAGAGATAGCAGAAAGATGTCTATAAGAAAAAAATAGGAATAAATCCCAGCAAAGGTTCATCCTTCTAGCCCGATGAATTTCGACGCGTCCACAACTCTCTCTCTCTCTCCCCCCCTCACTCTCTCACACACACACACACTGAAAAGGAAAAAACCAACAAAGTTTTAAGGCAAGAACATAGAAGAAATGAATCAAAGAATATAAACAATCATTTCGTCGAAACGAAAATCATAGGAGGAAAAGAAGGTTCTCGGGTTCACGCAGAGAGAGAGAGGCGTACCTCGGGTTGGACGAAGAGAGTAAGAGACTCTTCGGTTCAGAAAGGAGGAAAGGGAGACGACGGAAAGTCGGATTGGGAGGGACGAGCTGCGTAGCCATGCTCTCCCCTCTCTCCTTTTCTCTGTTAACTTGTGTTAAAACCCCCGCGCTCAAGTCTGAGCCACTACTGGAAGGTCTTGGAAGAACAGATACCAGAGCTACAGAGTGGATATGAGGTCGCCACCGGGAACTGAATTCACGGGTTAATGAATATTACCAAAACATATCAAAATAAATTGGAAAAGTACTGGGTCCCCCTCCTCTCTCTCTCTCTCTCTCTTGAGGATATTGCTTGGTCAGTGTTAGTTTTGTAATGGTGTGTTTTACTAAAACACAGACCCAAGCTTCGAGTATTATGATCTTTAGCTGCTTCGATTGAATTCGAAATCTAAAGCTCAAAAGCACACTTATTTTGAACTTATGTTATGATGATAGTGGTTGAATCAAGTGCTTCCGTTTTGATATTCCATCACCTTAATGACATTCTCTAATAATTTTTTTAATCTTATCGCAACTATGGTGTTTCACCAGCATAGTGACTTGTCACCAAACGATTAGCTACTTCTAGTTTAAGCATATAAACCTTGGCAACAACAGCCAATCTCCTTATTAGAGCACACACTAAAGGCCCTTAAAGCTTTAAAAGGATCAAACATTTGATGCCTAAGGTGTAGCACAATTACTAGTTTATTTCCGCGTCAAAACTGCTGAAGTATGACCTTTGTTAAACAAAAACCAGCTTTACAAAAGAACGGCTACACCAAAAGGAGGGGGAAATGCCATCTACATCAGAAGCTTTATAGTGCCTGAATCAAAAGGAATTGACAATGCAAAGCAGTGGGCAGCCTGAAGAATAGTAAGATAAGTTGCCCTTTCCTTCAATCATTGATCAAAACCAATTTAGGTAGGCACAATTGATGGAAACCACTAGAATACGTCTGAAACTGCTGCAACCTGCCTCCCTAGCACACCTCGTTCGTCAACCTTGTCTTGGTGAAAATTTCATTGGTGGGAAGTAATTGTCTCGTGCCATAGTTGCGATAAATAACTAGTAACTATATGTGCATACGTAATGTTGTTACACATTTATATACATTGTAATCATATATGCACATTAGAACAGAGATAATGTTGCTCATATACATTTGTATACACAGCAACCATATGACACACTAGAGCAGAGATAATGCAATTCATGTATATATAGTTTAGAGATCACGACAACCATATGAACACATTAGAGCAGAGATAATGTTGTTCATGAAAACATTATCTTGAAAGTGACTGTTATGCATCGAATCAGGTTGTATGAATCTGGTTATGCCTGCAAGTCTTTTAGGAAGTATGATATATATAATAAGAACTTGAAGTTGGAGTACTGAAACAATCCCTCTTGGATCACCTATCGTTAATCAAGCAAGAAAACTGCAGAAACATGTTGGTGCCAATAAGATAGTAAGTAGGGACTAATTAGTGAAATCAAGTCCTTTGCCAACATAAATAAAATGGAACTGAAAGTCTGTTCTCTTTGGGAATATGCTGACCAATAATGCCTAAGGGAACCCAATCTGATTAAAGTAGCCAGATTTTTACATGGCAATGTGTTTCTTGTGGTAGTTTAACTTTTTAGTATTGGGAATTGTGCTCAATGGTAGGTTCCATGAAAATTACTACAATATGTTTTAATATAGCAAATCCTCTGTTGATATATAAAAAAACATCGACTATGTCATATGCTATAGTACATGGAGGTGTAAGTAGACTCTGGTGGTTGACTTTGTCTCGAGAGGTTATGGAGTGGCATGAACTCAATGTGGCTGCCCATTCTTTCGTTTGCACCGACTGCTCATAGGGTATTCATCGACACAAGGGCTCAAGATTTTGTTTCTATTTCTGTTGGAGAGCGAGGTGTCTGTTGGTCTGTCACCCTAGATGCCTAGAGGAGCCGGTCTACCACTTGGGTCAAGGCCGAGTAGTTGGACAATGCTGCTATAGCGGCGATCTGGGATATCTCAGAAGGCTTCACTACAGGTAAACCTTGGTCTACATAGACTACCTGGTGAAGATTGGTTCTATTCTACATGTGTTTGTGCCCACAAGATTTCTGTTGATGCTTGTCACTATGACTATGATTGGTAGTTGTTAGACTATCAATGAATCTTTGCAAACCATGAGGAATCATGTTACTGCATTTGTGGTAGTAAGTTATGCCATGGTTTGGCTTGAAGACCTCAACTCATGGATGATAGTCCTGAGCTATATATTAGTTTTGTTTGATATAACTGTATATCTACTTTACTGAACCATGATCCACCTATGGTTGGATATTTCCATGCTCATAGTAATATGACCTTTTTTCCGTTCAATCTCTACAGGTATTTCTTGATTGACTGATGGCTTTTGGATAGACTTCCTCAATTTTACAACAGGCTGACGTTAGCGATCTAGGCATTGAGTCGAGTCTCATACTTTTGAGACTTTGTTATCATTGAGTCATTGTAGTCTTTTGTTTGGGCTCTACATAGGTCCTTGTAACATTGTTTCTTTCTTGTTTTGGATATATTTTTCTTTGATCATTACCCATGATTTGATCTTTAAGACTTGATGTTTATTTTTGCCGTTTATCTTTTTTTTTTAAAAAAAATGATGTCAAAAGTTGGGTCATGACAAAGGAAAGGTATTTATGGCGTTAAACGGTCCCATGCTTTGTATTCTATGTTAAGTGCATATGCTTAATAGTTCAAGATAAGTAATAGGGACAAGTCATTATTCATAAGAAGACATCAAGCAAATATTATCCTGATCTTAATATACAAGGAGACACCAAGCAAATATTATCCTGATCTTAATATACAAGGAGACATCAAGCAAACATTATCATAATATTAATATATGTGGATGATATTGTAATTATTGGAAGTCACGTGAAGAATATTGCAGTTAACCATATCAATCAATGCATGCACTATTCTTTTGTGAACACCAAATGCAGTAGATCAAATATTAAGAAATATCAAGAGTTCGACCAATCAAGGAATTTAGCGACAAAAAAGAAATCATAAACAAATTGTTGGATACTTTGATGCAAATAAGGTTCAATACCAGCATGATAAAAGATCAACTATTATGTGTGTTTTTTTTTGGAGGAAATAACATAGCATGGAAAAGTAAAAACAAAACAAAATGTTGTTGGGTGGTTTGGCTGAATATAGAGTTATTGCATCCAATACTTAAAAACTTACATGGACAAGGGACATCCTTTTCTATATACATGGGTATTAAAATTGAGACTCTTCAAAATGTCCTCCAACAGTCATGTTCCCTTTCATATTGCAACCAACTTTATCTTCCATGAAAAGACCAAACACATATGAGTCAATTAGCACTTCATCAAAGATAAAGTTCAAAATAGAGAAATTTTCTCTCATTTTAATCCCAACTTGAATCAATTGGCAAATGTGACTCTTTCTAAAGGACTAATTCCCGTTTAATTCTCAACAAGTACGGTCATTACAGTGTCTAGACCCCACTTGAGGATGACTGATTAAAAAAGGAGGGTTTATAGTCTCTTGTGCATACTTCATGCCAAAGCAATTTCTCGTTTAACATCTTTCTCAACGTGATCGTCTTGCCATTCTTAGGAAATTCTCCTCAGCAATGGTATTGCCTATTGTACGTTATTTTTTAGCTTGTCAACAAAGCCATTGCTATAAAGGTTGATCAATATGCTTGTACATTGTGTTCTTAAGTTGACTCTTTAGGAAAAAATGGACAATAAACAAGTGACCTTCGTGAATGCTGACCAAAACCAGGTCTAGCCAAGTTAAGCTATCGTGTATGTTTTCTCTACTTTGTTTCTTCAACACGCACAATAACTTTGAATTCTTTTAAATATTTGCAAAATTTTGAAAAGCTCATGATGTTATTATGTTTATAAAAAGGTAATGGTTTTATTACAAGCCTTATTTATTCATTATGGAAAGGTAAACTTTGTTTCTTTCATCATCTTTCCTAACTCACTTGCAAAAAAATTATGAAGACTGAGCAAGAAACACTGGTTATAAAATTTTGGCTAAGAGACACTGGTTATAAAATTTTAAGGAGCACTAACATATAAATGAGAAAACTATGAAGTATCAATATAAAAGTAAACATTTTTTATGGGTGTATGCCCACATAGTGCCCACACCTGCCTCGACTCCTGGCCCCTAATTGGATCATGCTATGAGAAACACTAAGGCATTGAGCTGATTGACTATTTCCAACTCCAAAGTCTTAAGCTAGACTCCTGGTCTGGTGAATGAACCTTTTGCATGCGTTCTAACAGTTCTTACTGACAATTTACCGCCAGATTCATGAGTTTCCAGCAATTTTAATTTATACTTGGCGCATTTTAGCCAGCCAGAAGTTTCTCTTTTCTTTCTTCTTATTTTTTTATTGAATTTGAGAATAAAGAATTTCACAATCACAACATTATAACTTCTAGGAACACTTCATAGGTAGGCCATGTGTAGACCTGGTTGGCTAGCGCATCGATCTCAGAACTGACACAAGTTAAATGGGTACCTTGCACATGTAATGGGTACTCTTAGAAATAAGCTGCGCATTGTCCAGCTCACTATCTAAATAGGATAATGTAGGACAACCTTTTAAAAGAATGCTAAGTTTTTTTTCTCGCTTGGAGCAAGATTTCTACAAGTTCCTTCACTTTTCGTTCCCTTATGGGTCCATGATCTGGTTTCAAAATTGTATCTGACAAATTACTGTTCTTTGGTTATGGCTCTTGAGATCAAAGTGTGTTCGAACCAAGCCCAAAGCCTGAGGCTGTCGAGCGAGTCTCCGCGCGACGTGGAACGAGGTTTGCTTCAGACGGGAGGAAGAGAAAGATAAAGGTGAGGGCGTCCCCACGGCAGGAAGTGTAAGTGGGACAAAGCGAACGTCGGGTTAGGCAAGATCCTTTTCTTTTTTCTTTCGTTTTTCTTCGGCGAAAGAAAAATAAATCCAGATGAATCGAGGAATTTCCGCTTCGGATTGAGCTGATTCATGACTCGGACCTCCTGCGTGTTCTCCTCTGGAAGCAAGACTCTTACGCCTCTCTCTCTCTCTCTCCCTCTCTGTGTTGATCTCTTCAACATCCTTGGTGGTACCCAATATTCATTGATGCGATATAATTTCCTCACTCCTTGATTCCATCCTGGATGATGGACGTGGATTCTCGTCAATATGAACAAGTGGTATGGAATTCTTCTTGTTCTTCTCCTTGAATCTAGTGGATTGATAATAGATGACGTCGAACATGAGCTTAGTTTTGTAAATTACCATTTGCGTATCTTTGGCAATTACCATTTGCGTATCTTTGGCTTTTTGGGTGATTGAAGTTTGGTTTGATTCTTTGGACGGATTTGCTTTTGGTTAGAATGTACGGAATTCAAGCTATAAATGGGTGTCCTGCTTTTTCCAGAAAATGGGTTTCTTCTGTCACTGGGAAAGATAGAACAATGTCACATTTCTTTTTGTTTCTTCTTTTGTTGACATCCCTTAGATGTTAGTGGATCCATTACTTTCTTTAGCTGAAGTTTCTTTGGGATTTCCTGGGTCTGAACCTTCTTTTGCCTACTCTGCATTTGTACTAGAATCATGTGGGATCATATCATTATGCGGGAAGCTGAGGTGCCGTTGGTATGGCAAGCAGGTTCTCTAAATTTTGCATTGTTTTCCATGTGTAAGTTCAATAAAAGGGCTTCTGAAAAGGAATTTTTGTTTTATTGACCGATGCTTGCGTATCTATACGTTCCCCAAAAGCATTCAGTCCTGAGTAACGCATAGGTTGATAGAAAATAAATGTACTCGGCTCCTTTTGTTGTTCTCTCTCAGTTGAGGAAGTCTTAGATAAAAGAGTATCTTACAGATATGTGATCCTATCCTTGGACTTTCTATCCCAAGTACGCATTCAGCAATTGAAGCTTGACTTGGAAAGCGCCACTTTACTGAAATGTAGCCCTGAGATCTTAGACCCATGCAGCTGACTGGATTCATTGTTATAACTGAATGACCTCAACCCGCTTGGGGTACAGATCTGTTTGAAATGGACCTCACCATTTTTTTTTTTGATTGACAGACTGTTAAATTTTCTAGCAGTTGGTCACTAGATAGCATATCATAAACTCAGTAATTATTAATGCCAAAATATGTTTTCAAAAGGGTGAAAGTCAAGGGCTCTTATTGCATTAAAATCTGCAATGAAAATTTCAAGCTTTTTCTCACTACAATTTGATTTTAGACATATATCCTTGAGTAAAAAGACAATGACAAACTTACGTAATTGTTTGGATCAATAAAAGGCATTGATAGTGAAAAAATTGTAAAGTATGAGAAAGGAGAAGTTTCCGCATGATCTGAAGTTTTTGAAATATATTTGCCAATTGCTAAATCTCAGATTCTATTTGACGATAGTTTCTTGGAGTTAAGTAACAGCAAAAGGTTATTTTATATTTGAATTGTTTTCATATGAAGGGCATGTTTTGGCCTTTAGGGATTTTCTTTCAAGCAGCAAAAAATATCGACCATTGGTTGGCCTTACAGAACAAGCTAAAACCAGTCTTCTTTATCTACTGCTTCTCATAAATGGCCGGGTCATGTTGAAGGCATTTGTGTGAACAGCATACCACTGTGAATGTCTTCATGCAGATGAACTTTGTTGAACTTAGTATGGGAAAAGTATTACGGACTTCAAGCAAAAGTGGAAAAATATTATTTATAATGCCTAGCATATTTGGTTTTCCTGGATGTTCAACCTAAGCAAAAAGGAGTACCCACTAAACCAGCACAGAATTCCAAAGGTCTTCTTTGTTTTCCAATGCTTTCCAGTGCATCACAACATTTAGATCAATGAATTGGCATTTGACAGCTGAAGTTCTTTCACTTTTCATGTTAGCCCATGAAGGGCTTAGGCAGCTTGTGCGGTTCATCCCGGACATAAAAAGTTATGCTCAAACTTAATACTTACTGAACATGGAAAATGAACTTTCAATTTAACAGTAACGAGTAGCAGCTGATTCTTTTGATTGTTGAGTGGATATGCTGCTCATGAAATCCTTGTTGTGTCCTGCGTCAGAAATAAATCAGTAATTAAAAGATATCATATGAAACCTTGATCAGTCATTCTTTACAATAAACTATAGAATTAGAAAATATGTCACATGGGTGCCCCTACATGGCTGCTGCAGCCGTGTCAATACTGGTGCTTCTTCGGCACAACACCTCTGGTTCGGTCAGCTGAACCGGCCAAAACTGACCATTTTAAATGTACATATAAGTTAACTAGCTCTAACACAAAAAATTTATATGTAAATATAGACAAATGAGCCTATTAAATAATTAAATAGCTACATAACAATAACATTTAATATATATATATATATACACACACACACATCTTGCCACACCTGCAGCTATTTTTTTTTTTTGAGAAGTTGCCGCATCTGCACCCACAGCAGTACCTTCACCTATCACCCTGTGACCTAGGTAAAAGGGGTAACACTAAGAGACCTGTAGTTCAGAAATGTCCCACCTCAAGGTCCAAAACTAAGGCATGCTTTCACAGCTTGTTTCCAAATTTTCTTCTCGAAAAATAAATTACACTTTGGGGCTTTAACCTTCCAATAAAGTTCATAAGCATTTGCTTTTCTTTTTTCTGAAACTTTTATTTGTTATCACATTTCATGTGCACAAAACTCATTATTTGAAATGTTTCATTTCATAGTGTCTCCGACAGTCAAAAAGATATTCATACCCTTCTAAGTTGCTGCTAAAATCTAAAGGAGGACAGGACTCCTCACTTGGTTACCATGTGTTGGCATATGCAGAACTTGCATACTAATCAAATTGCAGTTTTACAACTGAAGGACCATGGTGAGATTCATAATGTTGAATTCTGGAATTAGCAGAATGCCTTGAAGATGGTCTGAGATATCTGAACTGATTGATTGCATCTAGGAGCTTGCTGCTGGGGCCAAACAATCCCAGGAAATGGCTATAAGTGGAGATGCCATAACTGCAGAAAAAAGTCGCCACAATCAGAAGGAAGCAACACTGCTTTTGTGGGGAAATTATTAATATATTGAAATAGATACCTTGAAATGCTTTTGACCCTGTAACTAGATAATTCATCTAGTACTACGGTTCAGAAGCAGAGAGATAATTTTATGCAAATCTTACCTAAACATGGAACCAATGCAAGCTTCATTTGTGTAGAAAGATCTTTCATGAATTATTTAGATGGAAGTTACACTTGGTTGAATATGATCATTGGATGAAGAATTTGAAACCTACGGATACAATGCCAAAGGAACCATTCTTTAATTCTAGAGCTTTCTAAGAAAAATGGCACATCCATTCATGCCACAGTATGAACATGTGAAAAACTGAAAGTGAATTATAAAAAAACTTGCTTTCATATTGTGTTAAAATTTCTGTCACTTTTTCTTATTTAAAAACCTTCTTACCTATATTTTATTATTTTCTGTTCACATACTTTGGGACGTCAATTCTTTTTTAGCATCTTGATTTTGAAATTCAAGTCTCATATCAATTAGGAATATTTAATTTATGTCACTGTAATGTGCATAAATGTCTACAGCGTTTCTTTACTAGTATGCGGCATTATTTACAGGTTATCAATGATAAGGATGTCCACAACATTATATTATCTTATCTTCTCCACAACTGCTTCAGGGAGACTGCAGAGTCATTCATTTCATGCGCTGGAATGAATCAACCTGCAGATTATCCTATGGAAATGGACAAACGGAAACGTGAGTTATGTATAAACAATTTATCATTTTAGCTTGCTAATATTAGTCTATTTGAGAACATCTGCATATACTTTATCTTGGGTGATATTATCTTACAGTTTGAACTTAACTTGAAATGTGTCAGCAATATTTCATTCTGCAATGGAGGGGAATGCTCTCAAAGCTATAGAGTTGACACAAGAGTTGGCGCAGGACTTACTGGAGAAAAATGAAGACTTGCATTTTGATCTTCTGAGTCTTCATTTTGTTGAACTTGTATGCTCTAAGAAGTGGTAAGTAAATATTGTTTTGGTAGCTGTTGGTAATGCATCTTGACCAGCTGTACGAAATATACGTAGACTTATAGAACTTCTCAGCAGTAGTTTGGTCTGACTTGGACTCTTGATACTGCCTTGTCACCAAATGCAAAAGATATTTTGTGGTTTTTGTCCTTGGCAGCACAGAAGCTTTGGAGTTTGCTCAAACCAAGCTGACACCATTTGGGAAGGTGCAAAAATTTGTGGAGAAGTTAGAAGTAATTTTCTTTCCCTTTATTTCCTCTATTACTGCTTGTTATTACTCTGTTTAGACATTTCTCTTATTTCTTTCTATCAAAAAAAAAAAAAAAAAACATCGCTGTATGCCTAAGTTTGTTAATATAGAAGAATGTCACAAGAATTTTGATTCTTTTGCTTTGGGAATTGTTCAGGATTTTATGGCGCTTTTAGCCTACGAGGAGCCAGAAAAGTCCCCCATGTTTCATCTTTTAAGCAGGGAGTATCGTCAAAATGTTGCTGACAGCCTAAACCAGGCAATTCTTGGTATATATCTAAATGTCTCCATGTCTGATTTGCTACATGGTTGCCTTTCTTTCGTCATTGCAATGTCAGGAATATGTCAAATATTTTATTGAAAATTTTCTAGTATAAGTTAATTGGAACTTTCATGTTGTTGCAGCATATTCTAACTTGCCTAGCTATCCATCACTGGAAAGGCTTATTCAGCAGACAGCAGTTGTCAGGCAGTGTCTTAGTCAAGAACTTGGGAAGGTATGATCCTGTTCCTTTTTTCATTGAAAATTCTGCATATGTTTCTTCCATTTTCATATAAAAAATGCATCCAATTGCTGAAACACAAGAAGGTTGCAGAACTTTCTGATTAAAAAGTTCTCTCTGAAGTCATGTGCTTAAGGCTGCGTTTGATGCAGCGGGTGAAAACCAAAAATTCGGAAAAATTCGTACGGGCGGGTGAAATTCCACCCGCCCGACGAAATCGCCATCAAACGGGGTGGATTCCACCCCGTTTCTATCTTAACTGCGGCGGGTGGAATTCCACCCGCCCGAAAGTCCGAATCGCCATCAAACGGGGTGGATTCCACCCCGTTTCTATCTTAACTGCGGCGGGTGGAATTCCACCCGCTCGAAAGTCCGAGGTCGCCCCTCCCCCCGCTCGACTTTCCCCTTCATTTCCTCCCTCCGCCCGCAGCTCCTCCTCGAGAACGCCCGCAACATGAACTGGACAACTCGGTGCAGATAATCCAAACCATGAGTCCTTGTCGCGCAGATTTCTGCTCAAGATGCACGGAACTCTTGCTGTCCAGATAAAAGTCATACTAAGTCATACTGATAAGATTCTTAATGTTTTGGACGATCTGAAGAAGTATCGCCTCCTCAAAACGGCAGGTTGTCAATGGAGGGCCAAGAATCGTTTCCCTTCCGATGCTCCTGCTTCCAACTGGTCAAGCCAACCCGCAACGTGGTGGTTCTGCTCCGCTCCCAAATCACGGTGGTTCTGCTCCGCTCCCACCTTCGCCGCTCTTCTCACAAAGAGATCAGTCCAAGCACGGTGGTTCTGCTCTCTCTGCTGCTTTCTTTAGCGGGAGCGGTCTTGGATACATCGTGCTGCTCACGTCGATGGACCTGAAGAGCTGTGGGTGACGCAGCGGCAGCTCCACCAGCAGTTCTTGCCATTTGTGGTGTTCAATGACGTGGGCGGCAGGGGGATGAGAAGGGCGGTGGTGAACAAGACGAGGGATTAGGGTTTCTGAATTGGAGAAATTGGGGAAAATTGGGTGAACGAGGGATTAGGGTTTCTGAATTGGGAAAATTGGGGAAAATTGGGTGAACGAGGGATTGGGGTTTCTGAATTGGGAAAATTGGGGAAAATTGGGTGAACGAGACTTGGATAAATGTGTTGATTTTAATTTGATGAAATGTGCATAAACATGTTGATTTTGATGTGGGATTGCATAAACATGTTGATTTTGATGTATAAATGTGATGATTTTTAAATGGGATTGTGCAAAGGGCTGATGCTCATCTAGGCGTCAAACCTCGGGGCATCCATAACAAACTCCATATGAGATTGTGCAAAGAACAAACTAGATGTATGCTTGTTTTATCGATCCTTGAAATCATCTCTTAATTTTTTTACTTTATTCATCAAACAAGGTTAAAATTACCAGGTTAAATTCTTTCTGTGCATCAAACATGACTTCAAATCGGAAGAGAGTTAAATTCCAACCTGAAAATTTTACCAGGTTAAATTTGCCAGAAAAATTTACCACGTTAAATTTCAACCGGTGCATCAAACGCACCCTAAGGATTGTAAACTTCTTGGAATTCATGCACTTCAGGAACCTTTTGGTACATGAAAGGAAGTTATTATATTTTAGTTGAATAAATGAAAGCCAACAAGTTGCGGTCCAAATCATGGAATATATTATGTTTCCATTATACTAAGAAAATTGATCTTATGATCTGCCTTTTCTAAGCACTTTCTTCCTGTATCATAGTACAATATTTTGTTGCTTCTGTCTCATCAAGCTGTGTAGGGTAGAATCTGACAGACAGTTTAATACTTGATATGCCACAGACAAGGGCATGTGCAAGAATGCTATTTGCCAGCCCAGTCCCTAGAAGTAGGCTAGGTGCTGGTGCTTGGAGGTCACCAAGTAGGGTGAGCCTGGATCAGGTAGGTCATGCTTAGCCATCATCTTTTTAGGTATGTGTTATTGATGACTATTCTCCCCAAAAAAATTAATGATAATGTGGAATGTTGAGATTGACTGGACGAACGTGACTATCATGATTTTCTTTGTTATCCTTTCTTAAAAGTAGCAGGTGTTTATGTGCAGTGAAGGGTGTGTCAAATCTTGTTTTTATGGGAATATTCATGTTGTTGGATTACCAGGATGGACCTCCTCCATTTTCATTGAAGGCTTTCCTAAAAAGCTGAACATGGTGTGACATCTGAAGGTTGATAATATCCTTACGGGATGGTTGAAGCCTACTTAAGCAGTTAATTGGTGTCATGTGCTTTCTTGCTGAATCCACCAAGGGTTATCATATTGGTAAAGGCTCAGAATAGGCAACATTTCCTGTTATTGATTCTTCATATTGCCTAGAAGAGCAACATGCCCATTCTTCGTCAGTATTGTATTTATAATGCTTCCTTGTGTCATAGCAATCTTGTAATCCAAATAATTTCTGAAAACTTGTTTACTGCTCTTACTGTTGCTAGTTCTGCATTGTGCATACACGTCCACGCCTGTGTAGAAAATGCTTCTGTTCAGTGCCTCATTCATGATAAGCCAGAAGCATGGCAATGATATTCTTTGAGTTTGTTGAATCATATATAGTTTGGCACTTAACGGCAAATACTTCACTCAATTTAAGTTCTAGAACGCACTTCTCAATCACATCTTCATTTGAGACGAATTTTCCTAGTCTGGAATATGATCTGATTTTCATTCTTCACGACAAGCTATCCTTCAGCGGCTTCCTCATCGGTTGCAATCGTCCTTGTGAACTGGATTGCTAGGAAATATCGAAGTGCTGGTTTTAGTATTATGCCATTCTATCGAAAAATGGAGGTATTTCATCTGAAATAGTTGGTGACTCTTCCTGCCATTGGTTATTGCTACGGTTAACTCACGACCTTGATCCTTTTTATTCTACCTTCTATGTTTTCCTCAATCACTAGCTCCATTTCTGAAAAGTAAACTATAGCTCTAGTAACTGTTGTATACGAGGGTGATTTTTCCCAGCATTTAACCTCCTTGACAGTTTTGCACGTGTTCCTGTCTTGCTAACTGTAGCCCGCTTGCATGTTATATATATATATATATATATAGAGAGAGAGAGAGAGAGCTTTACATAGTAAACTAATTACATGTAGTCATAAGTGGATAACTTAATCAACGCAGTGACCAACAAAAGCTGTCATCCTCTGGGCTTTAAGTTGAACGATATTAAAAGTTTGACAGTTGAGGTGTACCTGCTGTGAGTGGTGGATGGAGGGTATCCAAAGTTAAAAAATTGACAACTGATGCTGAACGAATTGAGGTCAAATCACGTGGTTCGTCACATAGCATGTATAGACTAAATATATGATCTTGGCAGGCTTATAAGCTTGTGGACGATGGTGCCAACCATGAAATTTGTGGTTTTGGTATCCTTTGTATTAGGAATCTACAACAGCATGTAACCCGATCTGTAATTTTTTTTTTTTTTGAAAAATATGTGCTTGAATCTTTTCCTTCACAAAGAAGGGAAAAGGCCCTCGGTTTAATGGCTTTCTACATTATCGCTCCAGTAGATTTTTTTGTTCTCTAAATTAATTTTAACATTTCTCCCTCCTGGTGTTGCACATGATCAGTTAATACGACAAAAGGGACAAGCTTTTTCTTTTGGCCACACTTATACAGTTTCTCTCTCTCTCTCTCTTTCACACACACACACACACACATTTGCATTGTTATGGGTGACAACAATCTTAAATCCACCAATCATTTTCCATCTTCAGTTTGGACCATTTCTTATTTTGTTGCCACATTGAGGGTCCTAGCGGGCTTGACATGACTTCATCAACCAGATTTACCAGAAGCCCAATGCAATAACTTCTCCCCTATCCTTTTTCCTTTTCTGATAGTTAAGCTGGGACTTGTTAGATTCCTACCAGCTTTCACTGTCTATATTGAATCCATGATCTCCTTCAACCTAAAGGTCTTAAGTGCAACCCTCAAAAAGGTTTAAAAAGCTGTGATCAGTTCCCTTGGGGAAAGCTCCAGTAATTTTCTGAATCCTTAAGAACATTAGTGCTGAAGTTAATAGAAAACCATTTTGATTTGTGCATTCTTTCCCACATGAATTTCCATGACATAGATGAATTCCAAAAAGGTGGCAGTTTTATGGAGAGCAGAGGAGAGGGATAAATGGTCTAAGCTCAGCATTAGTGTAGCTTAAACCATAAGAAAATATATTCTTGAAAGAGCCTTTACAATATCTTTCCTTGCTGTGTATAACAAGGTCACCGTCTGTATCGTGGACTAAAACAGCAAGTGTCTCCCTGCCATCAATAGTTGGTGACATGCAAAAGGTGGACACTGTAATCACTTGTCCAATAGCTTTTCAATAGTCTTGCATTTTAACTGAGTAATAAGAACATGTGGAAGCCTGAATTATCAGTTAAGAATAAAAACACTTCCCATCGTCTTTACAAGAAAATGACATCAACTGGCACACACCCTGTTCTATTCCCCTCTACAAATGTGCCTGGTTTCTGCTTTGTCTCTCTTTTTCTCTCTACTGCTTGTACTGTAGTTTTCAGTTTCCAACTTTCTGTTTGAACTTTTGGAGATGTTGGCTATATTTCCTTGCCTCTTTTTTTCTTTCTACTGCTTGTACTGTAGTTTTCAGTTTCCAACTTTCTGTTTGAACTTTTGGAGATGTTGGCTATATTTCCTTGCCTCTTTTTTTTCTCCTACTTCGCACAAATATACGTGTCGACAAATTAAACGAAGGCAGTGGCGAGCCACGTGTGATCTGATGCTGGCAATTGCCTACACTGGGCCCACAAAATACTTTTATTTTTATGTTGTTGTCTTCAAATATTTGATTATTTATATATGTGTGCGCTCCAAGCATGAAAGATTTGTATTAGCGTCTTTCCAACCAAAATTTCTGGCTCCACCATTGAATGAAAGGCATCTGTCGCAAGTAAGGAGCTCCAACATGATTCCCTTGCCATTGTCATCGATGATAGGAGAACTGTGGAACTGACAGTGAGAACACTTGGACCGGTTTGTTAATGACGGCAAAGTGGTCGAGTCATTGGTGGCAAGCATGGAAGAAGTTGATGTAGATTAGCCAGTCAAACCTCTCCACTTGTCTGCAACTCCGGTGTTTATTGCGAAGATGGCAACCTCTCATCTGCCTCCTTCACTTTCTCTTCCTTCACATCTTGTCCATGACAAAGCTGTTTAGTTTGTTGATAGGGGAAATGACAAAAATGGAGGTGGCAGCTTGCTCCTCTCCTTCATGTGGCCGATGGTGATGGCTCCTCCATGAATTGCAACTTACCTTTCAAGATTGGTGAAAACAAAAAAAGGTTAATGTAATTGATAGTAGGTCTGCACGGAGTCAAGACGAACCACTCAAAAAACTAGCTAGAGCTCGGTTCGAACTCAAGTCGAGCTTCATAGAACTGGCTCTAGTTCGACTCAGTGATACAACATCAAGCTCGACTTGCCTAGCTCGTTTCACCTATTTCTGTGAATTTAACATGTTCGGTTTCTTTTAACTCGTTAACTCATTTAGCTGGTTTCTTTTAAGTAATTTAACTATGAACGACCATCTGATAGAAAATCCAAAGAAAGAATGCACATATTCTGCATCCAAATATTATCTAAAGAAAAACTTAGCACTAAAACCTCCCATTCATGACAGGTTGGGTTCTTACAACTCAAACTCTACTTGTTTAACATTTCAAATATAAACTTAAACTCGAACTTGACTCACTCGACGCAGCCTTAACCACAAGTACTACTTTCTCAGTTGTAATTCTATTGAAGCGTGCACATGCCATTTTTTTCTTTTCCTTTGTCTGCTTTAACATGCCTTTTGTTTTAAACATAAGAAAAATGAACAAAGTCATCGATATTATATGCATCGTAAACTTGCAACCCACAGAAAATATGTATGTCAATTTGTTTCCCTTTTTGGCAATTTCCCAAATTCCACGCCTTTTTTCCCTCTCTTTTAAACTAGTAGGTAAAGAGAAGCTAGTCCTAAAATTTTGTTGGGAACGAGTTCCAAAGAAAATTAGTTTGAGCTCTGAGAAAACATTTGAGAACTTTTAGAACTCAATAATGTTTGAGAACACAATCTCCTTTCTTATCAAATGCCATACGAAAAATACAATTAAGGCTTCAACTTGTGTAAGCTGAAGTGGGAAATGTAAATTGAAATTAAACAGAGGCTTCCCATATAACGTTTGTGAGTTTCGAAATCACTCCTGTATGTTGTCACATATTTACCCCAAGTGAATTATGTCTTGTTAATACTTCATGAGAGTAATGTTGTTAAATTTTTTGTTGGGCATATTTTTTTTCTATTTAAAAGTATCGCATTGGCCCTTCATTGCAACATATTGAGACCGATTCAATCTAATATTTGAATAAAATAATAAAGATATTTATTTAAATTTTTGAAAAATATTAAAATTGTCCAGCATGTGCCGATACGTATCGGTGAGAGAACCGTATTTTTACAGCATTACATTATTCCACTTATTAATGGTAAACTTGGCTCGAAAGAGAAACAAAAAAGTTGAGACGTGATCCAACATTATAATGACCAAATTACCCTTGCAAGGTTTTGGAACTTTGGACTGACGCACTGGACAGGTATACGTAAAAACAGGAGAAGAAATGGGAAAGATTTCATTAATTTATAATGACAATAATACCCTTAATACGGAATGAGGGTTACATCCATGTATGTTTCCTCTTGTTTTCCCTTTTATCCGAGCAGTTATTTCCATAATAACAAGACTACCCTTTCGCCGATACACAGATGCTCGTTGCGTCATCCAAAGGCTCCCAGTGACAAAAGGGCTTGTCGATGTTTTGGGGAAAACGAAAGGATAAAAGAGTCAAAAAATATCCATATACAGTAGAGACGAGATACGACAGGGGAGGAACTAGGAAGGCAGCCGTCAGGAGTCGGAAAGGAGAGTCGACCCGGGACGGAATATCCTTTGGCCGGGCGAGAGAATCGCCTTGGGATCGAACGCGGCCTTCCGCCGAACGAACCGATCCCACTTGTCGCCGAAGTGACGTTTCCATTCCGCCGTATCGGCGTAGCTTGGGAGGTACTGCTTCGCCGGAATCGCCCGATCCTCGCAGAACCGGAGGATCTCCTCGTTCTGCGCAGAGAGGAACTCGAGCGTCTGCGCCACGTCCCCGGAGTCGAGAGCGGAACGGAGGAGCCCCACCAGGTAGAACGTCTCGCCTTCCTCCGGAATCACCACGGACGTCCGGTCGTCCCACCTGCAGTCGCAGTTCACGGGCAAAATTCAATGGACGGAAACACCCTCGCCCTTCTTCGACTCTGACACACATCCACATAACAGACACGAGGCCATTTTCGAAAAGCCATAGGGACAAATCGTCACACTTTTTTTTTACACTCGAACGGGGTGCACGGTGCAAAACGCGCACCCACTCAGGGACAAAACAGGCATTCGTTGAGTTCGTGGGCCCCAGCAACCGACGTATCTTCCACAGATCCGTCCTGACGCGAGAAAACGACGACGGAGATTTGAAGTACGCACGAGATCGAGGGGTGGGAACGCGACAAGAAACCCGAAATGACAAAATCGCCCTTGGGCGAACGAAGTCCGCTGGCTACTTACTTGTGCTTGTTCATGGGGTATATGAGAATGGGGCCGCTGGTGGTCTTATTTGCAAGTATGCCCTTGAAGACGCCGGCGTCGAAGTCGGCGATCCGGGAGGCCGGGACGAAGAGGTTGAGCCACGGATGGGGGACGTCCCACAGGCCCTTGGCCCTCATCTTCAGCTCCGCCTTGTGCACTCTGTCCAGGAAGTCCACGTAGCTCACGTCCGTCATGAACACGGACACCGGGATGAAGTCCAGCCGCTTCAGCAGGCTCTCCAGTTCCTGTTCACCATTGTTTTTACATGGACGATCAGTCGCAGTTCAATCTCTTGTTAAATGCCATATAAAATTGCATAATGATCATGACAGTGATCAGATGGGAGCAGGTAATCTGTCTAACCTAATTAAACAGATCACCAGTTAAGACGGAATCCTTGGCGATCTTGTTGGTGGTATTCGCCGGTATCAGATATGAACGCAGTTATTGCGTCAGCGTATCAAGGGCCTCTATAGTTTAAATGATCTCGGCTTCCACCATCCTAAGGATTGCATGTGACAACCACTTTTGTTAGTTCACCATATCAGGGTCTTTCCGTGCCTAGAAATTGAAGGTAGGACCATGGTCCCTCATCTAGGGTTCTCTTTTTTCTATTAAAACCTACTCTTGACTCGTAGGAATCCCATGTGTTCAATAAATGATGCACACAACAAACAAACTTGGGGATCACAAGAAAAGAAATATATGGTGATGAGCTAACAACGTTGGTGCCGATGCACTAGAAATTTGAAGTTGAATATAGTATGAATGCTATTATGAGCAACACATCATATACTGTATTGAATGTTAAAGTGAAATATATATGAAGAATCTAATACACCTTGGACAGTGGGGGACCTTCTCATTGTCATGTATTAAAACTCATGCATGACAACTATACCCACGTTCTCTTTTCTTTCTTATACTCTCTTTCCCGTTTATAATTGTAGTTTGTAAATGACTCTTTTGCCCTGATCAGCTAGGGGCACCCCACATGGGTGTTTGGTTTCACGCCATGTTGGATCAAAATGACCAGAGGGCTGACGAGCTTTTTGGATTATCAGGACTTTTTTTTCTTTCGAAAGTGATGCAGATAACGATGGTATGAAGATCCACACGAAAGGCATGGTGTGACACCAAAAAAGTAAGACTCTAGTTGGTGTGGAGGCCCAAATCTTTGACATGGATGGAAGGAATAAATGTCGTCTCCTTCTAACTATATCGTTCACGATATTCACGAGCTGCTGCTGTCTATCATCTTCTTCTAGAAAGAGACTCACTGTTAATAAAAGAAAGAAAAAAAAAAAACCATATAGAAACAATGCATTGTACTTAGGGCTAGGGCTAGGCGCTGGAAACAAAAGATACCTGGTCGATGGTGTCGGCGGAAGATTCATCATAGTTCTTGGTCATCTCCAGGCAATATAGGACACCGCCCTTGTTGCCCAGGGAGGAGACCTTCACAGGGTTACGTGGGGAGAAGAAGGAGGACCTCCAGTTGTTTATCAGGCCCTCGTCAACTATCACAAACCCTTCCACGTAGTCGAACTTCATGGCGTCGCCATGCAGAGATATGAGGTACTCCTGGTCCTTCGTGAAAGCAGAGAAATCCGAATACAAGACTCGTATCCATCTGACCTAAAACACGAAGAACAAGATCGCAAAAGAACAAAATTAGTCCCTAGCTCTGTCAAGAGATATGCATATCAACTTAGAATATTATAAAAGTTTATTTATCATCTATAAAGTATATATATATATATATATATATATACACATAGATTCATAACATCACTACATCAGTGCCTTGAAAAAGTAAAGCTAGGGCCACTGACAGAGATTGAACGATAAAACCAAGATGAAACTTTCACGCATATACCTTTTGTTACAAAATGAATAAAAAAAGAGGGGACTATGATGGGGAGCTGAGCTATCATTGTCGAGAAAGCAGGGACATGCATGTCATTTTCAAAAAGAGAGACGGTCGTCCCCCTTCGGCCGAGGACGGAGTCGTCAAGTTATAGAATGACAAAAGTACCCTACCGGAGATGTCACTAGAGATGACGTATTTGCGTAAAAAAATTACCCGTTGAGGTGCCGTCTCCAGAGCGATCCTCGCTCGAGTGATGATCCCAAACTGACCGAGCCCACCCAGCACCGAGAAGAAGAGCTCCGAATTCCGGTACTCCGAGCAGGTCACCAGCTCCCCTTTGCCTGAAAAAAATATGCATATTAACATTATTATTATGTTTTTAAAATGACTAAAAAGAAAAAAAGACTCCAACATGGTATATATATATAGCACTATAAACTGTTAATATATATATATATATATATATATATATATATATAAGAGAAATAAGGGTGGGGTGGAAGTTGTCGATGTTACCGGTGACGACGTCGAGCTCGAAGACGTTGCTGATCTGGGGGCCGTGGTGGAAGGCCTGGCCGCTGATGCCGGCGTTGGAGAGGGTCCCGCCGACGGTCAGGTAGAGGTAGTCGGTCCAGGACCTGGGCGCGAGCCCATGCGCCAGCGTCGCCGCCAGCACGTCCACCCACAGCTCCCCTCCCCACGCGTCCACGTAGGGCGCGCCGGACCCATTCACCCCTACCTTCGGCGGGTCCCACGACCCCGAGCCCATCTCCACCACGACCCCGCCCGCCGCCTGCGCCTGCCCGGCGATCGAGTGCCCGTGTCCGCGGGCCGCCACCCCAAAGGGCGACTCCGTCCGGTAGGACGAAGCCACCAGCTCGGCGAGGTCGGCGGCGCCGGCGGGGAAGTATACGCCCGAGGGCTGATCCCAGACCAAGTTGCCGAAGTCGGCCGTTGCGCGGACCAGGTCGGCCTGGTCCCCACTGAGCCGTCCTCCGGCGGCCCTGCCCGGAGTCAGGAAAGAGAAAAGAAATAGCAATTGAGGAAGAAGGAAGGACATCATCATCAGAGTCTGCAACTCGTGGCAGAAGTGTTTCCGTCGTGTTGGCGAAGAGGCGGGAGAGGAGAGCTATATATAATTAAACCATGAAAGGGACGAAGGGCGTCGTGGTAATTTCCTTAGCTTCTCGTAAGGAACAAAATCTGGTGGTAGGTTCGTGGGGAGGGAGACCATCCCTCTAGGGCGATCCTCTGAGGCGAGGATTCTCGCAACAGGACGCTCCAAAAAGATCGAAATCTTTGAAAAAGAAGGAAAGCGAGAAAGACTGGAAGAACTCGTGGACAGACGATACAGACACGAAAACCAGAAACCACGGTCGGCCATGGACGCACTCGGCCCCTTTACCAGACTGCCCTGCCCCTGCTAGGACCACCGCGGCCCTGACTCGGTTTGGTTCGTGTGGGCTTCGCCACTTTGGCGGTGCTAAAAAGCAGAGGTTACTGCCTCGTGCAGAAGGCGGGTGGTATTTGACCATCACAAGCGGTTTAGTCAAGAGTGTTGGACCTAGGTTGACCGGTCGTCCACATTCGATTAGTTTACATGATTAAAAAGTTTCTTTATAATGGAAATCAGCCTATAATGTTGGCCCTACTTTGTAAAAGTTGAGTTATATTTCAATAATACTTTAAGAAGCATGGACGTAAATGATAAACGTGGTCATGTGGGGCCGAATCACCGGAGTCCGACGAGTCAAACCCTAGTGGGGCAGGCGGCCGAACTTCGATCTTCAAGCTTTTCATGGCGAATCGGATCGGAATAGTGGAGCCACCGGAAGGACAGAGGGTGAAAGGGTAAAAACGGCCGGCGATCTTCTGGCTGTCTCGTATCGTACGTGCAGGATCTCGCCGGACCACAGTTTGGGGTGGCTGGTTGGGTGGGGGCCGGACTGCCCTCGCCGCCGGCGACAGCTTGCGCTGCCACGTGCCAGACAATGTGGTCCCACCTCTCCTTCGCCAGCCGAGGGGATCGAGTCGGGGACGGAAGGGATGCTGACCGGCGAGAACGAGGGGGTTGTGGGACCCACCGGAGGATACGGCGGATCTTTGTGGGGACGCGGGAGGAAGAGCGGCCGCATTGGCAACAGCTGCCACGGGGTCCCTCCGGTCACGTGGCCGTGGGATGGGAACCAGGGTAGGCTAACGGTCAACCCCACTTCCTTCCTTCTTTTCCTCTTTCCTCGCACCACCGCAGCTTCCATGGCGCCTCCTCTGTTCCTCTCCCCATTATTCGAGAAATATAAAAGATTTATGGAAGCAGGAGCTCAGAAGAATGTCTCCATCGTGTGGGCAGAAGTATCAAGACCTATCTTTTGCTTCTGTCGCACATATAGAATCTTGCAAATGAACCTGCCATGATACTGTTCTGAGAAGCCATCTCTTGGGTCTCGCTCTTTTCCTCCACTTGGATCTCATAAGTCGACTTTGCTATATGCTCGATTCATAGAACAACGTGATCAATGCGATCTAGCTAGAAGTTGGAATATAGATAATATCACCAACTGATATCCTTCTTTAAGATATCTTGGAAGCATATCCATATATTCGTGCTTCACATCAAAATTGACAATGTAAGAAACTCGAGATTTGAGTCTTGGATTACAGTGAGAGCCACCAAAATTGAGGTTAGAAGATCCGTCGGAAAGCTGTCCTGAAGTGGCTGCCGTGTCGTGGAATGTCAAGATTTGGTGATCTGAAGTCTTGACTTTATTCGCCAAAGTTACTTTTATCATATTTCTTTGTAGTTATGTTACTGAACTCCCAATCGCGGCTTTTACATTTTGTTCTGATAAGTGCAGAACGACGCTTTCTTGGTACGTGACCCAACATTGGGTTGTCAGTGTGGGAGAGAAGGCAGCTTTTGTTTTAGGAACAGCTGTCTTGGGCTGCTGGCGTGCCTGCACGACGAAGATCGTAGCCCCAGTTTCCGCAGTGCTAGCGACAGTGTTAGCAGTAGCTACTACTTACAAACACTGGGTTCCACGCGATTCAAGTATGGAAAATC